>OW203765.1:1092357-1484705 GCA_934045905.1 Leuctra nigra | reverse complement strand
ATTGCATCATTTGTACTACGTTTTTGTAATCAAAATTTTCATTTGAGCAAGTCTCCTTCATGTCAAAACACAAGCAACAACATTTTGCACCCCCCCCCCCCCCCTTTGGAAATTTGCCCCAAAAACTATTATAATATATTGTGCTGGTTTGTGCAATAAAAAAATTCGTTTGCGCAAGTCTAGCTCCAAAATAGCCAAAAACAATAGTCAAATCTTGCATCCCCCCCCCCCCCCACAAATTTGGAAACTTGCCCCAAAAACTATCGCAATCGTTAGTGCTACGTTTGTGCTGGTTTGTGCAATTAAAATTTTTGTTTATTCAATTCTCCTTCATGTGAAAAATTATAATCAACATTTTGTACTAGCCCCCCCCCCCCCCCCCCCCCCCCCGCCCTTTTTTGGAATATTGTTCAAGAACTATTACATTGTTCCCGTTGTTTCCGTGCAAGTCTCCTCTCAAACACACATCAGCTCTGAGATGCTACGGTATCAACAAGTCTTTCTTGAGATTCAGTTACTGAGAAATGTAAACCAATACATTCCAGGCATAAACAGTTTTATGTTCGCTACGTGACCAGAGCAAGACAAAACAGATGTCCCCCTCCCCCGCGCACGCATGCAAAACTCAGTACTTGGGAATAACTCCGCTAGGAGCGCGTTTCTACAGACGCATGAATTGCAGATACTGGTCCTCGTACTGGTCCAGAAAATCTACAGCCCGCGCGGCGTCAATTTTTCCCCCAGAATAACGTTAATATAAGTCCAATCAATGTGAATCTTTCACCATTAAATTCAGGGATGTTTCACGAGTGTGATGAATTAGTTTGCATTACATTTGAAATACCTGTCTTAAAGATACAGACATCAGAAGATGACGATAATTTATGTGATATTTAATGGGATTAAATTTTATTTTTTTTACTCTTCTGGGGAAATGCATATGTGTTACAAAACAACCCACAACAAAATATACAGTTCAAAGGGTATTATAACAAAATCTTAGCGTATTCCAAAATGTGATTTCAAAGTTCTGGGGGCAAAAATTAGCCTAATTTAAAATTCGATTTTCCAACGATTTTCCGGAAAATTGTCGACCTAGAATTTTTTAATTAATTTTATGTTACATTTTAAGTACATATATACTAAGATCAATACAAATTTCAACACATTTTGAAAGGT
Organism: Leuctra nigra; assembly: GCA_934045905.1. Lineage (NCBI taxonomy): Eukaryota > Metazoa > Arthropoda > Insecta > Plecoptera > Leuctridae > Leuctra > Leuctra nigra. The sequence goes on along the minus strand of OW203765.1, from coordinate 1,483,526 downwards.
ATGATCCACCTTAACTGATTCTAAAATCATGAAAAAGAAGGATCGAGGAACATACGACTACAGGTTGGCCCACGCGGAAAACATTGTAGCCTGCCGGTGGAATGACAACAGCGTCGTGACTATTGCGTCGAACTCGGCAGCTGTTCTTGATCAGACAAGTTTCCCGCTACAATCGTAAAGAGAAGAAGTAAATCAGTGTACAGTCGCCTCCCAGACTTAGTTCTGGCGCCTCAGGGCACATCCCCTTGCTTGCGCCTGCAGGTTCGACAACTTTACATACATCGCAGTATGTATGTTGCCTATTAGCTATATACTTTGGGAACCACAACCGATCGATAATGATGTAAACAAATCAATCCGAATAGCACGAGTCATTGGCTCGACGTAAATAATACTTTCCAAACAGTAATGTGATGTGGTCTGAGGAAAGGAACCTTATGGTGAAATAGGTAGTTTCTAGTTATCGCTAATCAAAGTTATAATGCGTAATACACTATTTTAATTTTATAAATAATGCCTTGAACGGCCGACAAAATTATTTTATTAGACATATACAGTTTTCCTCTACTATTCAGTAATCTTCAGGAGTAAATTACCCTCCCCCCACCTGATACCCCCCCCCCCCCCCCCCCGTAACCACATGATCGGATGGATTAATAGTGACACATCGAAATCTCACAAATTCAAACAAGACAAAATTTTACATTGGGCCTAAAAAATTCCAAAGAATATTTCACAAAAACATGGGCGTCGGCAGGATTTCAGCCAGAGGGGGGAGGGGGGGCCAAAGCAAGGAAAACGATTTTCCATGGATTAAGGGGGCGTGTGGTGGTGCGGCCCCTCACACTGCTGGCGGTTTTTTAGGTTTTTTGACATTTTGAAATCAATTTTGAAACGTTTTGAGGTGTATTTTGTTGAAACACATAAAGTTGACACTTTGGTGTGGTGGGTGGTCCCACCTTGCCCCGCATGGATTTTTTGTTTTTGTGACGCTTTGAAATGAAGATTTTATGTTTTTTGTTTACAAAATTCAACTCTACGTAAAACAGCACAAAATGTTATGTTTTCCGGACATTCCGGCACCCATACCTACACGAAGATATGAAGACGAAAATGTAATCATACAAATTTGAAATTATACATAAACTCGTAAATCCTGAATAAAGAAGGTGTTAACATTAATCAAACTAGTAATGATATCTACAAATTTTGGATGGAAACGATTCAAGATCGGATAAGAAGATAAGAAGGTTAAAAATAGCTTTAATTTCACATTGACAAGCTATTTTCCACCTTCTTATCTTCTTATCTGATCTTGAATCGTTTCCATCCAAATCGTGTAGTGCTCATTACTAGTTTGATAAATGTTAACACCTCTTTTAAAAAGGATTGCCATCGTAAACTTACATCGTAACTTACAATCGGAAAACAAAAGTAATAACAATTATTTTTAATTTTATTATATTTTTTTACTGTAAGCTTTGTTACTTATTCGTAGAAAATGAAGCAGCAGTTTGAACTAGTATACAAATTGATTTGCATATAAACAAGTATTTCAAACGATGTTATCTCAAAAAACACTGGTTTTCCATATTATATTAAAGTCCAGAGACTCTCAATTCATCCGGATCGTTTTCAAAAATGTTGTAGATTTGATACTTTTTTTTAATAATTTTTTTTTAATTTAAATTCAATCTCTCGGTATAGTAAGTTAGTTTGTAGTACTGCATATTTGAAACAACATTCAGCAGCGAACTTATAAAAATGTATAAATTAAAAAATTGAAACACTCAAATTGTTCTTTTTGTAACGAAACCTAAAAAAAATTAAGGGAATGAGTAAGTTTTAAAAATAATAAGTTACATTTCTAACTACTATGACCTTGATTTAACAAATTGTACTATGTTTATTTTCCGATATTCATTTTATTACCTAAAAAAATACACAGCTTTCATATGCGTTACAAAGTGGGCATGTGTTACTAAATGGAACAGTGTCCAAGTTAACAGATTATTATACTTGTGCAAACACATCAAGTATGTGCAAGTATGTGCAAACACATTGACTGAACTGCAAAACCTGCATTCTGCATATGTCATCGGCTTCTTTTGATGCATTTGCTTTATTATTTATTCAAATTAGTCCACTTTTTAAAAGTCCATCGTTACAAAGTTGACTTGTTACAAAATGGACAAAAGGAACTTGCAAAATTCCAATCAAAATAATAAAAACTAAGAATTTAATTTTGAATATTTCATTGCAAACATGAAAATGTGCAATATTCTGAAATAATTCAATTAAATATTGCAGGATTGCAATTACTTTCATCCGTTACAAAGTGGACGGCGATTAAACACGCTAGAGCACAGAATTTCTTCAAAACACCTTGTTGAAAGTGGAGAAGCTCCGTGAAATAAATTGGAAATAGTGTGATTGAGGAAACATAATGGCAATAAAATTCCACTATCAACACAAAATAATAAAAATGTAAATACAGGTTACAAGAAGACAGCTTTTGTGGGACACACTTGAAACTCATAATTTCTAGCTGAAATTTATTATTTTATATTTACATTGTCATGTAAAAAGAGAGATGAATTTCTGTAGTGTTTTAATGACCATAGTCATAACATTAATTCAAAAATAAGCTAAACATTGTTTTCTTAGGATACATACAGGGGCTGGGACATATAGGCAAATCTGTGCTTTTGTGCTTTTTTTTATTGAAAAATCGTAAAATGCATAAAAAGTTGCAATTTTTAGGGACATTGATGCTCAAATATATACCGAGAAAAATTTGAAAATTAGTCAGGGCATAGGTAAATTGGCTAAATTAAGCCAATACAAAAATGCGAAAGTGGTGGGAGGCAAATCTACAACTCTTTTGAAAATTACCGATCAGCTTTTTCGATTATAACCAAATAGCTGAGGCAATTAAGGCCACGTGACAGTTGTAAGCAAATGAGAGCACTTAGCTCTGGAGAGATATGATATTGTGTTTTTAGGTAAAACATTGTATCTTTGGCAATTTTTGATAAATAAACGTTTTTTAATGACTGGGAAAATATTCATTTTATTATTCATCCGGAGATCTCTAACCCTCATCAGTGTGTTGTGTCTAGTGTCCGTCCGTCCGATCGGGTAGCTCAGTTGGTAGAGCTCTCGCCCGGCAAGTGAGAGGTCCCGGGTTCGAGCCCCGGTTCGGTCGGATATTTTTCACAACACACATCCCTTCATATCATCCTGACTCCATGGAAGTTTTCCAAAGAAACCTACATTCTTATTAAACGAAAATCTCAATTTACACCATGGTTAATTTTCTCAGACCGCATTACAAATAGACGATTGCCTACTTTATATCAATTGAACACAAAAGTAGTAGCATTGATTTACGGTGGGAAACATATTTAATTCTTATGATTCAGAAAATTATAGTTGAGATGGTAAAATTGCAAAATCTAAATGGGCCTTAAATGGTTTACAATATCAAAAAACTATTCCATTTTAAAATTTTAGAAGCTAACTCATCTACCTGTCTCTGTTAATAAAAAATCTTTTAAATATCGGTCCAATTTCCAAAAGGTATAAATTGCGAAACATGTAATCGGCCCAAAATTTCTTTGCCAAAGTGGAGTCGCCAAAAAAAGTTTCGCTAAAAAGACGCAACCCATTTCTCTACTTTATCATCATTTTACAATAATTACTCTAATTACTCACATACTCGAATAAGTTTAACGCATTCGATTCGTATAAAAGTATATAGCAAATGCATTGTTACCCATGAAATAAATTTAAAAAAAATTATTGAAGACTAGGTATGCAGATGTTATAGATACATGTTATAATTTTTTATTGTTTTGAAATTAAGTTTGAATTATGTCTTTTAAATTCACGAGACATTGTTTGAAAAATCAAGTTAAAAATGTCCTGTCTTATGCATTGAGTGATTCCTCAGACGAAGACAATTACAGAGCGATCGCGTTTTATTCTAGAAATGGATTTAAGATTTTTCCGTGAATGTGATAACAACCTGCTATTTGTGACTAGTAAACAGACTCTCGATTAAATATAGGTATGATCACTGCATGGAAGAAATAATATCTCTGGGATGGGAAGTAGTTATTGATTAGTTCATTGCCGCAATACCGGTTATCAACAAAGTCTCCCCACCCCATCCCAAATAACTACCCCTTGTTGTCCGTGACTTTAATACTCTTGCTGTATTGCTGAATGCCTATGCTGCAAGGGTGGTAACTACTCCTAAAACAGATTGTACCACAGTCAAATCTAATTCACAAGTATAACAGTAATATGGGTGGAGTTGATCGCTCCAATCAAAATATCAGCTTGTATCGCGTACAAATCAGAGGGAAGAAGTGGTACTTCTCGCTTCTCGCACACTGTATAGACCTGGCCAAGAATAACGCGTGGCAACTTCATCGAGTGTTCGGTGGAACTTTGGACCTTTTGGCATTTCGGCGAGCCATTGCTTCTCGACTGCTGAAGATCAACGCTCGTGCGACTCCCAAACGCGTATCGGGCCGGAGTTCCGCTAATGCAGCGACTCCGAGATTCCATAGCTTCGATCATTTAGTTGTCTTGCAGGTCCAGCAAACAAGGTGTAAAGCTCGTCACACCAAATGTACTACACGATGTGAGATATTATGTGACATTGAACTCCATATAAAATGTTTCAAAAATTATCATTCAAAGAAATAAAAAAGTTGGTGTCTAGTGAAAAAATATATTCACTCATACTCCCACTGTCCTACCTATGGTCCGCCCATTGTTGAGAAAACCATTTTTATTACTGCCGTGAACAACTTTGCCACGGAATTCATTAACGTGATACCACGATAATTTTCTGTTTTGTTTTTGTCTTCTTTTTTGTGTATAAGTATTGTCAAGTTATTTTTTGACGTATAAAATAATGTTTTGACTTAGCCCATGTTCTGATGTCACCACATTCATTTCAATGCTGAATTCTTAGAATTACAATGTGTTTTATTTTTTAGGAACATGGCTCGTACTTTTACACCAAATGTGTTTAATTTTAGGATATCACCAATTTTTTAGATGATGTTTACCTACAACTTGTAACATTATCAGAGCAACGAAGAAAAAATCCCTTTTAAAATTTGCCAATACCGATTTGTTTAATAAGAAAAGTTGTTTTTTATGTATTTTTTTCTCCTTAATTAGTTTGGATTTATATATATAACAATACTCTCTTTCTTGAACGTTTCACAAATTATTTTATTTCAATCTCGATATTGCGCCATCTTTACAGTAGGCTTCATAACGACCTTTGTTTGACAGTTGAACAAAAAAATATAACAATTGAAAAACATTTTCCAATAAGATCACAAAAAATCAAAAACATTTCACAACAAATCCACAGTAGTTACAATAGAAACACAAACCAAAAACCATATGTTGGAATCAGTATTATAAGTTAACCAAGTTTTGAATTTAACAACATTTGGACACAGAGAGTACAAGAACAAGTAAACAGAAGATAGATCAAGAAGAATACACAGTAAAGTAGATATAATAAGTTTCCATGTGTAGTCCTAGAAGAAATTAGATTATTTACAAGTGGAACAGATAAGTCTAACAAGTCCAACAGATAATTTTTTAACTGTTTTTCTATTGTGCCTGCTGTGCATATTTGGTTGTGACATGTTTTAGATTTTTTGTAAGCTTGTTGGAAAATGATTTTCAATTGATTTTTTTTTGTACAACTGTCAAAAAAACTCCTGATAAAGCCTACTGTAAAGAAGGCGAAATTACGGGATTAATAAAAATAGTCTGTGAAGTAGTCAAGAAAGAGAGAATTTTGTTATCTAAGAAAAAAGTGTGTTTGTACTATGTTTTAAAATGATATTGAAATAAAAATTAAATTAAATAGTATGCTGAATAGCGAATATTTCGTATCAATCGGTCGAGCCGTTCTCGATATATGGTATCACTTCCGGTTTTCAAAATTGCAGTGAGTTATTGAACTTATATTTATAAATGCTATTTTTTCAATATAGTACTTAGCCTTCTTAATATGTATTTATTAATAATAGGTTTTTATAGGAAGATAGATTTCTCATAACCATGATGTCCTATACGGTTTCAGTAATTGAGAAAGTTTAGTTTGACTATGGATTTTTCTTATAGATTACTGTCTGAATCGATTGTCGTAAATTCGTTCCGATCGATACAGCAGTTTTTGAGATGTAACGTCACTTTCGGTTTCAAAATGGATTAAGCACACCACACTCTGTGCGTTACGGAATTCCGGTTCTATATTTTATACTTTGGGACTCTCAAATCACCGCATTACACTAAGCAGTTTCCTAGTGTAAAAAGAAAACAACGATTTTAATCAAGCGAGCGGAGCAGCTTGAAACTTATAGCTCGAATCATTTTTTTTCTATTTGTGCTTTTCGCATTAAATTTTAAACAAAGTCACGGAGCTAGTTAAATTTGTCCCAAAACATTCATTACTATCCACTCTAGTGCTGAGCGGAAATGATTTCCAGCAAAATCTGTCTATTAGTTTCATCAGAAACTTGATGTGTAGTGTGTACTTAGCTTGGCAATGGGGATAAAAGAAACTTTGTGTCTAAATTGAAACTGGAATCTTTTGACCAATCATCACCAAATTTTGCATGGTCATTAAGACCAGCATTATTAGTGTTTTTTTTAAAACATATTTAATAAATTCAAGAGTTAATTGATACATTACTGAAATTTTTATGCTTGATTTAAAATATATGTCAAAATCTAGCAATCATTTTTTATCACTGCCGCTTGGATAGATTAGCGTAGAGAGTTAGATTATCTTCAAAGGGTCAAGGTATGTAGGGGAACAGATTTCACACTAATTCGTATTCAATACGAAGGCTCACTTTTCAACGCTTTACAACGAGCGTTTTCTTAATGTTATAAGAAAACAACGGTTGTAATTTACCTCATAAATGATGTCCAGAGCGTCCTCAGGGAGCTTTCTGGATTGCGGGACTCCAGGTTTATTAATCGAACAAGTCAGATGTAAACTCTCGGCGATCAACTGCCTGTAAAACATTAACTCAACACTTCAGTAGGTGCTCACTTTAAGCATTCAATTATTTATTCACTCTAAGCATTCAATTATTTATATTGCATCTTATATACATATCGTCCACCGACATACTTTGTTTAATAGAAGTTCTGGAAAATCTTTAGGAATAGAACCTCAACATTTACAAATTCAAATTAAAAAAAAAAAAATGTTTTAAAGTGATACAAAAGCTCTGCCATTTTGGAAAATTGAAAGAGACAAATTGTTTCATATTGTGTGGGTGTTTTATAGTATGTTTAAATATTCATTCTGATTGTATATTTGTAGCACATTTCAATTTTTGCTTCTTGCATTCTTAATAAGGCGCCGGTTTTCACAAAATCCGCTCCAAACCCACTTACTCCTGCCCACTAAGATGTCCTGCTGTATGTTTTTCCCTGGCTTCAGTCATGTTAAAGAACTCATCGGTGAACCTCTCTGCTGGGCAGATGGTGACTGCAGGGAATGGAATCTTCCAGATCGGAGTGTCATCATCGGCAAAAGACACGATCACTGGAGTCGTGTCCCACTTGTCCCACAGACGTAGAACCAACCACGAGCACGAGCCAATGCTTAATATGAAGAAGAACACCCAGAGCAACCTGTGGGAGAGAGTAGAAGTACAGGATCTCTTGCCGCTTCCTATGTACTGCTAATTTACCTCTCAGTTCTGGATGTCTTGCTGTTTCCTATGTACTGCTAATTTACTTCTCAGTTCTGGATGTCTTGCTGTCTCCTATGTACTGCTAATTTACCTCTCAGTTCAGGATATTTTGCTGTCTCCTATGTACTGCTAATTTACCTCTCGGTTCTGGATCTCTTGCTGTCTCCTATGTACTGCTAATTTACCTCTCAGTTCTGGATCTCTTGCTGTCTCCTATGTACTGCTAATTTACCTCTCAGTTCTGGATCACTTGCTGCCTCCTATGTACTGCTAATTTACCTCTCAGTTCCCGATCTCTTGCTGTCTCCTATGTACTGCTAATTTACCTCTCAGTTCTGGATCTCTTGCTGTCTCCTATGTACTGCTAATTTACCTCTCAGTTCTGGATCTCTTGCTGTCTCCTATGTACTGCAGTCCATGCAGGGAGCTGCTTTGACAGTACTCCACGACGTGCGCGCGCACCGCAGCTAACCTTGACCACTTGGACTTGGGTTTCTGCGCAGGCGCCAGTTCTTGACGCTTGGTGAAGAGTGCTCTTTCAGAAGACCTTCTAAACCAATTCATCGGTAAACTAGTCAGGCAATGCATTGGATAAATGCAGAACAATTCTTTTGGTACGTTGAATTGCTTTTCTCTATAAATTGCTTGGGAATATTGGCAAAATATGAACCAAAAAATATGAAGTCCTAGTTCCCCAGCAGCTTCCTACGCGCATGCCCACCAGTAAGTAGTACCAACGCGATTTAGACATGTAATAATATCATGGTGCTTATACTCCTAACTAAAAGCTAAACGGGAGTATTATATTCGGCTTATTGATACGGGACTAAACCTATATAAATTTTACACTTACACTATAATGATACATTGGACATTAACACTTTGTCGATTAAATTTACTAGGAAAACGCTCTGAGTAACGCGTTGATGAGCGAGCACGGATACGCGCAACACCTCGAACCGAAATTATGTTTATCGAAAATGTCATTAAAAGCCAATAATAATTCTTGAATTTCGTCACAGACTTGTACGAAAATCTCCAACAATTCCTAAAATATTGGTCCCAATAACCACGCAAAGTTTTTAGTTGATCGATTGAACCTTTATGATTGAACGATTCCTTGTTAATTTCCAAAAACCACAGGATATCGTTCAAAAAAATTTTAAACGGTCATATCAGTTTCATAATATACGTTTGAAAGTTTTTGCTCTAACAACCTTGAAGTGAAGATTCGAAGATGCCGTGAAATATGAAATTCGAGAAGTATGATAGCCAACACGCAAAATATCCGTAAACTGTCAATTACTTTTGAATTTAAACACAATTTAGTCTGAAAATTGTCAAAAATACAGATAATGTTGGACCCGATGACCATGCAAAATTTTAAGTTGATCGGTCAAACGGTTCTGGTTTAAATTTCAAACAGCACATGAAATATTTTTTTTTAATTTAAACCAATGGGAGGATTGGGCTGAAAATTTGTAAAATAAGAAATAATGTTGGTGTTAATGACCATGCAAAATATAAGGTCGATCACATTTGTCGAAGTCCATTTTCATTTTTCAGCCTATCAGGAGATGTTTATTTAAATTTCAACCAATTAATGGATTTCAAAAAAATTAGGGTCTGCAAACAGAGAAGGTTGGTTTTACATGTGTGCAAAATTTCAGATCGATCGGTGAAACGGTGCAACCTGTGTATCGGCTATTAGCAGCCAAAAAAAAAAAAAAAAAAAAAAAAAAAAAAACGAGGTCCGTGCCAAAAGAGCTAAAAGGAGACGCTCGCTTCGCTCGCTCTTAAATTTGCTAATTATTAGTTAAATGTACATGTTTTCGCAGCGGATTACTGCATTATACAGTTTTCCTTCGATTAAAATGAAATGTTGCACTCATGTACGGACCATTTCTGGGCGTTGCAGACCCACATTTTTTTAAATCCGCAGATTGGTTCAAATTTAAAAAAAACTATTGGTTTCACCGATCAATTTGAAATTTTGACAAATCATTATGACCAACATTATCCTCAATCTTAAAAAGTTTCAGCCAAATCCTCATAATGGTTCAAATTTCAAACCATCTTGCCTGTGATTTTTGAAATTGAAACTTGAACCGATTGACCGATCAACCAAAAATATTCATGACCGTTGGTACCAACAATGTGGTATTTTTGCCAATTTTCAGTCTAATCTGTCGTTATTTTCAAAAGTGTTTGTCATTTTAAGGACCTTTTTATTCCATAATCTTGAAAAATATGAAAAATATATACTAAATTTCATCCCTGCCTTCATTAAAGCTTCTGCTCCAAGGCATGTAGAGCAGCCAAGCAGTCCACAATTTAAAGTAAATTGAAAGCATGTTTGAGCTAGGGCATATCAAGTCAGATGAAGTAAGAAGGCCCAATACTTTAATTGGTTTAAGTTTAAATAATATCTTCTGATTGGTCGACTATCAAAATGTTCCGATTAAAATCAAATTTTGCATGGTGATCAAGTTCAACATTATCTAAAGTCTTACATTGTAAGCCCAATCAGTCAAGTATAAAATAATGTATTGTAATTTTAAGAGTTCAGTATGGGTGTCAAAAGAGATTTCTGGAAAAAGTATGTATCTAGTGGAGCGGTCGCTCCACGCCAGCCAAGTCGTACGGCGCGCGCACACTCTCTTATACAGGCTGGAGCAAACCCACTTTTACTGTAAGCATCAAAGTGGCATTTTCGGCCTACTGGATCTTAAAATTGGAAAATCTCACATTGTTGCGATATATCTTAATTTCGAGCTATGGCCCACCCTACCACATATACCAAATTTGGGAACAATAGGTTACGCCCTTTGCGCGCTAGAGGGCCGTGAAAACAGTGTTTTAGGGCGGTTTTCAGTAATAATAATCTTAGTAGGCTGGAGCTAGAATCCGGTAAAGAGGCCACAGCCTAAACGGCTGAACCGATTGATCTCACATTTTTACCACGTGTGCACTTTTGGCGTCTGATTTGCCCTCCTCCCCATGTTTTTTTTTGTGCCGCCATTTTGAAACCGAAAGTGACGTCATATCTCGTCAACGGTTGGACAGATCGGAATGAAATTTGTGCCAAACGATTCAGACGGTCATCTATATTCATTATCGGTAGAAAAAGACTAAACATTATGTTAAAGAAACCGGATATGACGTCATGAAATTTTAAATACATCGATTTGCATTTCAGCAACTGTTGATCCGATTGTTTTGATATTTATGCAACGTATATACTTTTGATATTTAATTTGACTTGATATAAAACCAACCGGAAGCCGCCATTTTGAAACCGGAAGTGACATCATATCTCAAAAACGGCTAAACAGATTAAAACAAAACCAGCTCTAAACGATTTAGACTGTCAACTTTATCAGTAATATTTATCAGTAATATTTGAAGATTCCCATACCGAAACCGGAAATGACGTCACACATTATAAAACACTAACAAATTTACATTTTGATAAAATCAATACTATTTGAGACAGCTTATAATAAATTGTCATCATGTTTAAATTTTAATTTATTGGGTAAGAGATTTCAGCCGCCATTTTAAAACCGGAAGTAACGTTATAACTCGAATACGGCTAGACCGATCGATACGAAACTAGCTACAAATGATTCGTAAGGCCAACTCTTTGAAATAGCAATAGTCAAACTAGAATTTTCCTATTTATGAAACCGGAAATGACGCCATTAAAATTTAAAATTTATTATAATTCCCTTACCATACAAAATATAAATATTCAGAAACTTATAATGACACATAAATATAAATTATATGTGTCAATGCATTAAGTTCAGCAGCCATGTTGACAACCAAAGTGTTGCCATATCTCTGAACTGGGTCGACCAATTGTAATGAAACATTTGCTATTCTTCATGAAAGGTCATTTAAAGCATATATCATATGCACCATTCGCAGTTTTTCTTAAGGTGTAACCAAATTGTAAATGTGATTTTTTTACAGGATTTAGTAATTGTTTATTTTGATGTTTAACACATAAGTTGTAAGAATAAACTAAAAAAAGTAGTGATATCCCCATAAAAAACACTCCGTGTAAAAATACCAGCCAAATCTCTTCAACTAAAAAAAATATAATGAAATCTGAAAATTCTGCACTGAAAAGTAGTGATATCAAAAAATGAGCCAAGTCAAAACTTTATTTGAAAATCAAAAAATACTTGGCGCATCGTTTTTTTAGGGCATAGGTATACAATGTCAATGTATTTTGATGTCTATATTATTGGCCTATACTTCCAAGCTATTTATATACACGATGCGCCAAGTATTTTTTGATTTTCAAATAAAGTTTTGACTTGGCTCATTTTTTGATATCACTACTTTTCAGTGCAGAATTTTTAGATTTCATAATTTTTTTTTAGTTGAAGAGACTCGGCTGTTTTTTTTACACGGAGTGTTTTTTATGGGGATAGGTATAGTCACGACACAATGGATCGGATATTTATCCAGAGTATTTATTTGGACGTTGGAAATTTGCAGAGGAAATCGTCTTGTGCCGTGTCGTGTATCGTGACTGGGGATGGTGCATGTTCTGTGCTCGCTCATCAAAGTGTTACACTGAGCGTTTTACTAATTTATTTTCAAAATGAATATTTGTCATACCAGAAAGAAAACGCCATACAAAAAAACTGAATGCAATTAACAAATTCAAAACAATATAGAGGGCACAAAGCGTAATTTTTGGGCCTTATATGGAGTGACTCGTTTGGTTGTATTAGAAGCCAGATTACATTAAAAAAATATCATAAAATTTGCAAATGTCAAATTTTTTGGTTTTAGAAATTTTGGAATTTATTAAGGAATTACCCAAAATTGTTTTAAGTTCATCTATTCCTAATAAAATGTTGTTCATATTTAATGCACATTAGTGTACATAATTTATTTACATCATCTAGTGGAGCGGTCGCTCCACCCAGCCAAGTCGTACTATACCCTCACAGTCACTCAACATACCGTTACTGCCTAATAAACTAAGGAGCAGACCAAACACTTTTACTGTAAGCAACAACATAGCATTTTCGGCCTACTGGATCTTAATATTCGAAAATCTTACATTGTTGCGAAATATCTTAATTTCGAGCTATGGCCCACCCCACCCCCTATACCAAATTTGGGAACAACAGGTTATGTCATTTGCGAGCTAGAGGCCCGTGAAAAACGTGAATTTACACCACTTTCTGATTCTGATTCTGATGATGATGATATCAGGAAACCCTATTGACAGGGCCACAGCCTAAACGGGTTAACCGATGAATCTGAAATTTTTACCACATGTGAACTTTTGGCGTCTGAGGTGCCTTTTGCTATAGCTGGTTTTGTGCCGCCATTTTGAAACCGAAAGTGACATCATATCTCAGAAACGGCTGAACCAATCGGAACGAAATTTGCGCCAATCGATTCAGACGGTCATCTTTATGAAATATCAAAGGTCGAAATAAAAATGCACTATTACGAAAACCGGAAATGATGCCCTAAAAATGCCCAATCTGACTAAAATCATCTCTTATAACAATAACTACATATTCAGAAGGCTTATAATGTTACATAACGTTTATAGATACAAATTTTAGGTGGCAGTGATGTCAGCCGCCATTTTGAAAACCGGAAGTGATGCGATAACTCGAGAACGGCTGGACCGATTGGAACGATGCTTTCTTAATTCATCATAGAATATAATTTTAAGCGTACATTTAGCACCAAACACAATTCTTCTTAGCAACCAAACCACAAAGGCGTATTTTTTTAAAGGAATTATAGTCATTGGTGACAAAGTAAATGTTACAAGTTGTATGAATAAACTGAAAAAAGGAGTGATATCCCCATAAAAAAACACTCCGTGTAAAAATACCAGCCAAGTCTCTTCAACCAAAAAAAAATAGAAGATTCTGAAAATTCAGCACTGAAAAGGAGTGATATCAAAAAATGGCCAAGTCAAAATTTTTCAAAAAATACTTGGCGCATCGTTTCTTAGGAGATTAGAGATATATTTCATGTATAGATGATTGATTTCCGGCCTACTTCTATACTATTTATAGAACGATGCGTCAAGTATTTTTTGAAAATTTTTTACTTGACTATTTTTTGATATCACTCCTTTTCAGGGCTGAATTTTTAGATATCTTCTATTTTTTTAGTTGAAGAGACTTGGCTGGTATTTTTACACGGAGTGTTTTTTATGGGTTGGTTTTATTGGACAATTGATACTTTCGGGACTTTATTGATTTTTCATGAAATATCACAAAATATATGTTATCCATTGTATGTCGAATGTAAAAAAACAAAAAACAAATCGAAGGCATATAATTGCTCATTAAATATGATTTCTTCTACTGAAATTAAGATTAAAATTATAAAATTATTAATGCTTATGCAATCAAATGTGTACTTCATGATGCTGAGAAGTTTCTGAGCTTTGCGTGATCAAGTCCATTGAATGCTCCGGAGAAATCATTAATACTAAATGGGAATTAATGAAACTAAAAAAATACATAGATTAACCTCCATTTAGTTAAATCTGAATATCCAAAGTGCCAAAATAATCCTTCCTCGGGGAAAAATTCAATTCAATTTGTAAAACGTAATCTTGCGTAATCTTGTGAATATGAACTGAACATTGAATATTAAATTCATTGAATATGGTTTTCAGGCTGTATTATTATTATGAACTAGGAAAACGCTCTGAGTAACGCGTTGATGAGCGAGCACGGATAACGCGCAACACCTCGAACCGAAATTATGTTTATCGAAAATGTCCTTAAAAGCCAATAATTCTTGAATTTCGTCACAGATTTGTATGAAAATCTCCAACAATTCCTAAAATATTGGTCCCAATAACCACGCAAAGTTTTAAGTTGATCGATTGAACCTTTTTGATTGAACGATTCCTTGTTAATTTCCAAAAATCACAGGATCTCGTTCAAAAAAATGTTAAACGGTCATATCAGTTTCATAATACGTTTGAAAGTTTCTGCTCTAACAACTTTGAAGTGAAGATTCAAAGATTCCGTGAAATATGAAATTCGAGAAATATGAGAGCCAACACGCAAAATATCCTTAAACTGTCGATAACTTTTGAATTTAAACACAGTTTAGTCTGAAAATTGTCAAAAATACAGATAATGTTGGACCCGATGACCATGCAAAATTTTAAAATGATCGGTCAAACGGTTCTGGTTTAAATTTCAAAAAGCACATGAAAATTTTTTTTAAATTTTAACCAATGGGAGGATTTGGCTGAAAATTTGTAAAATAAGAGACAATGTTGGTGTTAATGACCATGCAAAATATAAGGTCGATCACATTTGTCGAAGTCCATTTTCATTTTTCGGCCTATCAGGAGATGTTTATTTAAATTTCAACCAATGAATGGATTTCAAAAAAATTAGGGTCTGCAAACAGAGAAGGTTGGTTTTACATGTGTGCAAAATTTCAGATCGATCGGTGAAACGGTGCGACCTGTGTACCGGCTATTAGCAGCCAAAAACAAAAACAAAAAAAAAAAAAAAAAAAAAAAGAGGTCCGTGCCAAAGGAGCCAAAAGGAGACGCTCGCTTCGCTCGCTCAATTACATAACAAATAGATAAACATGTACTTGCATTACTTGCCCTAACATCTGCTCCTGGATTCGATTCCTGTCATAAGATATAAATACACACAATTATAATGAAATCACAAATATTTTGGCAACATGTATATTTAAGGTTGAACCTACTGCGATTTCTTCCAAATATCAATGTAGTGCAGAGACATGATTAGACATGCATCTACTTGAACGAGACACCTAGAACGTTATAATATAATTGCATGGATGGAATATAGGTCGATTAAATCCTTGTACATTTGATGAACTGTTAAGTTTATTGTTATTACGTTTTATGCGGTAATGTTTCTACATGATTGACCTGATTATGCAATGCCAGTTGAAAGATAAAACATGCAATGATTTTATTACGTGCTACAAAATACCTATAATTGCACAGACAAAGCTGAGTCGCTTTGCTGGTTAAAAATAGGTCATATCGATGATTTAAAGAAGACACATTTTACGAAACACTTGTGGATGATTGATGTATAACTTCGTCAGTTATTAGGAAGTGGGCAAGAAAACATGTGGAGTGCCAAATTTTAAAAGATATTGTTCAGACCAAATCCGTTATGGGTAAAATAAAAAAAATCAACTTCTGTTAGGATGATTCGATCAATATGAAACTTTGCAATGTAATCAAAGGTTACTAATTGCATAGTGCAAATATGTTTGTTGAGCAAGCGAAGCCAACGACTCGTTTTGGCTCATTTGGCACGGACCTCTGCTTCTTTACTGAGGCTATACAGGTCACAATTTTTCTTCGATCGAGCTGAAATTTTGCATATATGTTTAGATCATCTCTGGGCGTTGCAGACCCTCAATGTTTTGAAATCCACAGATTCGTTCAAATTTAAAAAAAATTATCTTCCGTTTAGTTAGTCCCATCAATTTAATTTTAAATCAAAAATTTAAATTTAATATTTTTTAATCATTTCTTTTTGCTACCAACAATGTCTCAAATCCTACAAAGTTTCAGCCAATTCTTTTTAATGGCTTAAGTTTAAATAATATCTTCTGATTAGTCCAAAATTAAAATGTTCCGATTAAGTTCAAATTTGCCATGGTGATCAAGACTAACATTATCCAAACTTTTGCTAATTTTAAACCCAATCAGTCAAGTATCTATTGTCATTTTAAGAGTTAAGTATGAAAACTTAGTATGGTTTAGTATGGTTGTCAAAAAAGATTTATGGAAAAAGTTCATAGGTAGGAAAGTCACGACACAATGGATCTGTTATTAGCCATAGTGTTTATATGGAGATTGAAAAGTTGCAAAGAAAATCGTATAGGTATCCTTCGTGAGGAAAGGTTGCCATAGTAACCTATACAAAAGAATAAAAAATAAACAAATCTGACAGCGGCAATCCAAATCTCATATTTAGAGTGATTACTTCAGAAAGATAGATATTTAAGTAGCAACAAGTTTTAATATAATACACAAAATTTATCCATACACATTTCCATACACATATTCATCTGAGAAACCCCCCAACGGCTGCCACCTTATCGCGGTGGTGGGGTTTGTGTTGGCCAATGATCCATTGCAGCTACGCCGGCGAGCATATGCTCATGTGTAAGGGTTACCCATGCCGGACAGATCAGTGGTGAGGCCCAGACCAAGAGCAGCCAGGGTCGGCCTAACCATGCCCTCCCTTGAATTTGCGGTCCCCTCGGGCCGGCCTCCCCCCTCGAGATGGTGATCCCCCTGAAATCGGGTTCCACCGGCCCGAATCCTCACTCCCCCCGGTCCGTCCCCATTCCGGCCTGGCCTTCCCACCAGTGCTGGACTCCCCCGGATCGGGCCCGTTAGGTCGACCCCCTCCCCTTGCCCTCCAATTATGATCAACAAAGTTAAATATAACAATTAATGTGCGCAATATAACCTCGTCGTTGACGCGCCATTAAACCAAACTAATCTAATCTAATCTAATCATCCGAGAAATATGATTTATACTAGCTATTATTTTTAGCTTTGACACATTTCCCCTACCCTCTCAACCTCAATTTTTCTACTCTTGTGACGTCACGAGCAGGATTCCTATTGTGTCGTATCGTGTATGTATTTGGCTGGGTATGTTGCATGTTCTGTGCTCGCTCATCAACGCGTTTCACTAAGCGTTTCCCTAGTACATACTTACTTACTTATTCGTCATTTACTATAGCGATTTTTTAACTGTCATTTATTTTTTGCAGTTTTAGCAACTTTCCCCATGGTATAAGTATCTCTACGCTCAGCCATGTAGGTCCAACTGGCGGACGCGTTTGCGTCAAGCTCGCGCATGACGTCAGCTGGCCCACAGCGCAGCCGTCTAGCGAGCCGAGACATGCAATAAAGCTATGGGTGGACCAGCAATAACTTCGCGCGTATTAAGATTTCTCACGTTTATAGTTTTTAATGGACTTGTAAAATATATGGGGGATAGGAATATTGGTTGATTGAATAATGTATGCATACAAATTATTTTTGTGCAATGTATTGTAGCGTGTAATGAACATGATTAAAATATGCGGAATATGAATCTTACTAGATACTAACCACAGTAATAACAAATTCCGTTTATATAACAAATATATTAATTAGGTACTTCAGTCATATAGTAAATATAAAACAACACGCGATAAGCATTATAACTTATAAGCATTTGCACAAATTCGGCTACAAAATTAAGTTTCTTAGCTGAAAATCTTCAGTGCGAAAATGAGACGCTCGCTTCGCTCGCTCAATAAAGGTTCGGTTCCGGTTCTCAAATTATAAATCAAACAAGATTATAACATTTTAGCATTATTACCCATTATCTGATCTCACATTTGATGGAATAGTTGATTTGGATTTTGTCCTATGAAAGAAAATGTAGTTCTTTCTGAGTTTCATTATAAGTCAATATTTATTTAATTGTACTTAATTGTTATGAAAATGCGGTCAATTGACTAATATTTACATTTGCAACCTGGAATGCACTGACGTATACTGTGGTGTCTGGTGCACAGGATGTCGCGCAGACTCAATCTTAGAAGAGACAGTCTAGTCCGGTCTAGTCATACAATAAACAATTTGAGTATTCTTTCTTCAAAGGCCTAGTGGTGGCAATTTCCATTAATTTTGCCGGAGCTATCATATTCATATTGTCAGCATAGTTCTTATCGCAGTTCAGTCAAATGTTCAAATAGAAAACCCTTATTAAAAATTAAGAATTAACAATGCAAATCTCAATTGTAGTTGGAATGTGATTGAACGAAATTGATTTTTCTCACTTAAAACTTACTTTGTTTATAAATATTATTCCGCTGATTGATGTTGATATTAAATATTTAATCTTCAAGACACCACAACTGTAAACATTTCTTAATACAAACCTTGTTGTAGAAGTTAATTCTTTGATGAGTTTTCGTTGATTTCTTTTCTTCTGCCGCGTAACACGTGAAACATCTTCTTTGTTCTCCACTAGAGATGAACTGACGTGAGGCGGGTTTACACTGAAGACACTTTTGGGATTAATTTTCTTTGCACGCTTAGGAGAATAGCCCAATAGTTTATGTTGCAAGCTCCAGTGATAATCACTGGCTTGAAAATGTTCCGCACAAATTCTTGCGTTCTTTGTAATAACTTTATCAGTTCTCTTACAAAATTGAACCCATTTTGTACACAGATCAGGGTCCTTTGGGAACCTGAACAGAGACATTTTAGTTCTATGGCTATTATTGCACCCGAACACGGCACAAATTACCATATTTACCTATTACTATTAGCAATATCAAAGTAAGAGTTGACAGGCGCTAGACAAGACGTCTCGCTGATCCACGCCGGTCCACGCCTGGTGTGGGCCAGCATACGTCACAGCGGCAGGAAGCTCCTCCCACACATGCGCATGGGCTCACCTCTTCTAGCTAGTATATTATTGCATCATGAACTTTCCCTATAAAGTTCTGAAATCTTACTTATAGTTACCCAGTTCTGTCTGTCTGTGTGTGTGTATGTCAGGAACGGTTGCGCGCTTCGATTTGACATTGGTATTTATTGAAAACTATAACTAAGATGGTGGCGTTACATTGCCAAACATGTCTAAAATTACGTCTTCTGCTTTTTGTGAATAAAGAAATAACCAAAACTTACCTAAGACGCACACTTTATGCTTTTGTATTTGTAACAAATCTACTCTAATGTATAATAGCTGTCAAATCAATTACTTTACATAGAAAACGTCATGCCGACAACTTCGTTCAAACTGACATATTCAAATTTTCTTCTCTCTGAGTTATACATGGGCCGTGAACCTGAATAGTGAATACCAACAAACCAAAGCCGATTGAATTGAAAATTTGTAATATATTTTATTTTGTTAAATATGTACTTTTCCATAGTTTCTTATTAGTGGTGTCATGTTACTGAAGGAATGTGTCTATTGATACTGTTTATACTGTTCAATGTTTAATTTTTACAATATACTTATCAAGTGAAGCCGAATATAGCAACGTGAAGAATGTGCTCTCAGTGGTTGACAGCTGTCACGTGACCGTACATACCTCTCTGCTATTCGGTCATAATCGAAAAAGCAGATGGGGTAAACTTGATAGTTTGTCCGTGTTTTAGAAGTAGAAGGTCGAAAATCCATTTCAATTATTCTTGAGTTGAGCTAATAAACCAGGTTTTCCGACTTCATCAAACCTTAATTTTGTAAAGGGGACATGAGTCATTAGAATATAATATAACATATTAGAATAGAATAGAATTATATTAACAGCTTAGGAATAAACTGTACTTTTTAGTAATAAGATATTAAGAAAATACACATGTGGATTTTCCAGTGGCTGAAATAGTCAGCTGTTGTAGCATCAAGTTTCAGTTCAGTGAAATGATCAGATTCTAATCTATTAAAATGAACATTTATAATGAAGAATTTCAGCTACAGTTCTAATGGGTGATCGGTAATTATTTGATTGAATGCGTTGGGGTAATGTAAGAGAATATTTCAATACAGCTGTATTTATTGACATCAGTCAAATGGTAATTGGAAGAGCTTGATTATATCATTCCAAAAGGGTGCAACGGAAAATTGAGAAAATGTATTTCTACACTTCTACCTCGGAGAGACAGATATAATGAAACCCAACCCCCACACACTAAGTTATCCTTCTTTCTGGGATAGCAAACCTCTATGTATCATGAATCGCCACAATGCAAAAAGGCTGGCGTTTTTTTCTTAATTTGTTTTACTTTGTAAACTCATTTGAAATGGCTTTTCCATAAAAGTTATGGTTAAATGACTTTCCTTCGTTACTCATTTTCGTATTCTGTTGGGCATTTTAGTCATGCTAACGACGTTATGTGTGTAGTGTATTATAACTATAAAGTTATCAACAACGCACACTCTGCTGCCAAATATCTCAACTCATGCTAATTTACGCATACCCCACTGGTGCGCATTGGTCATGTTTTACATGACGGGTCCCTCTAGTAATAAAATAATAGATCATTGCGAAACGAATGTGAAGTGTCCTGTTCGATAAATCTAATTTGATAGATATTTTATAACTCTTAAAATTGCAACAAGAATGGAATTAGTTGACCGATTGAACTGATATATAATATGTGAGAGAATAATGATTTGGATTACGCAAAATTTAACCTAAACGGATCATTTTTATTATTTTTTTATTTTTGAGAATTTTTTAATTTAACTAATCGATGGATTACGTACAAAATGTGTAACAAATGTGTGTGAAATTTAAGCTCTATCAAAGAATGATGTAACTTGTATAGGGACATGGACGGACAAATTATAATGGCAGAGGTCTTTGTCAAAAGTGAATCTGATGATTGTTGGATTGAACGAATGCGTTCAGAGTATTGTAAGAGATTTATCAATGAATATTGCTTTATTTAATTACTAGGAATATATTTCCATTGAACATGTTTAGTGATTTAAAAAGCAGGGACCCGAACCTTTATTAATAAAGGTTCCGGTTCCGGTTCCGGTTCCACAATTTTACTTTATAAAGGTTCGGGTTCCGGTTCCGGTTCATGAACAAATAATCTTAAAGGTTCGGTTCCGGTTCCGGTTCCTGCATAAAGGTTCCGGGTTCCGGTTCCGGTTCTCAAATTTGAAATCAAACTAGATTATAACACTTCAGTATTATGTCAAATTTAATGGAATTTTTGAATTTGGATTTTGTCATATGAATGAAGCAAAGTCACAGGATGGTACGCAGACTAAATCTCAGAGTCAGAAGAGACAATGGCGGCAATTTTCTCCATAAGATGGCGTAAACATTCATTTTGCCAGAGCTTCATAATTGTCAGCAAAGCAGTTCTCATCGCAAAAAAATTGAAAACTCGAGCACCATTTAAAAATGAAGGATTTTCAAGAATTAAAAAAGTCTACAAAAAATACTAATAGAAATGTTATCAAAAAATATTTTTTTTACAACTTTGCGAAAAATATTCTTTGAAAATATCATAATATTAAAATCCAAAAGTTAAAAAATTAAATCGTACATGTTTCTTTTATTAAAAGAAGGAACCTTAAAGAACCTTTAAGAACCTATATATGATTATAAAGGTTCGGGTTCCGGTTCCGGTTCTTAGGGAAAAAAGTATAACGGTTCCGGTTCTGGTTCTGGTTCCAAAATTATAAAGGTTCATACCGGTTCTAGGTTCCGGTTCCGGTTCCGGTTCGGGTCCCTGTTAAAAAGTGTCCTTATTTGTGGAATAATGTGCTTAGATTTAACAATTTTGTAGAGCTAAATAAATTTTAAAGCTAACGGAATAGGTACTTGTTGCGAATCAAGAGATTCATTATAGTAACTGTGTATTATTGAAAGCTATGCGGAGACGAAGCTGTCGTGATTGGCTGATCTATTTGAACGCTTTGCAGAAGATGCGCAGTGAGCAGTAATATATCAACTCCACTGCGCACACTGAAGCTCTGGAGCGACGTGATGGCTGATCTATTTGAACGCTTTGCAGAAGATGCGCAGTGAGCAGTAATATATCAACTCCACTGCGCACACTGAAGCTCTGAAGCGACGTGATGGCTGATCTATTTGAACGCTTTGCAGAAGATGCGCAGTGAGCAGTAATATATCAACTCCACTGCGCACACTGAAGCTCTGGAGCGACGTGATGGCTGATCTATTTGAACGCTTTGCAGAAGATGCGCAGTGAGCAGTAATATATCAACTCCACTGCGCACACTGAAGCTCTGGAGCGACGTGAAGGCTGATCTATTTGAACGCTTTGCAGAAGATGCGCAGTGAGCAGTAATATATCAACTCCACTGCGCACACTGAAGCTCTGGAGCGACGTGATGGCTGATCTATTTGAACGCTTTGCAGAAGATGCGCAGTGAGCAGTAATATATCAACTCCACTGCGCACACTGAAGCTCTGGAGCGACGTGATGGCTGCTCTATTTGAACGCTTTGCAGAAGATGCGCAGTGAGCAGTAATATATCAACTCCACTGCGCACACTGAAGCTCTGGAGCGACGTGATGGCTGATCTATTTAAACGCTTTGTAGAAGATGCGCAGTGAGCAGTAATATATCAACTCCACTGCGCACACTGAAGCTCTGGAGCGACGTGATGGCTGATCTATTTGAACGCTTTGCAGAAGATGCGCAGTGAGTAGTATAATATCAACTCCACTGCGCACACTGAAGCTCTGGAGCGACGTGATAGTTGATCTATTTGAACGCTTCAGTGTGCGCAGTGGAGTTGATATATTACTGCTCACTGCGCATCTTCTGCAAAGCGTTCAAATAGATCAGCCATCACGTCGCTCCAGAGCTTCAGTGTGCGCAGTGGAGTTGATATATTACTGTTCACTGCGCATCTTCTGC
This sequence comes from Leuctra nigra, assembly GCA_934045905.1. Classification (NCBI taxonomy): domain Eukaryota; kingdom Metazoa; phylum Arthropoda; class Insecta; order Plecoptera; family Leuctridae; genus Leuctra; species Leuctra nigra. The sequence continues at coordinate 1,460,315 of OW203765.1, read as the reverse complement.
AAAGCGTTCAAATAGATCAGCCATCACGTCGCTCCAGAGCTTCAGTGTGCGCAGTGGAGTTGATATATTACTGCTCACTGCGCATCTTCTGCAAAGCGTTCAAATAGATCAGCCATCACGTCGCTCCAGAGCTTCAGTGTGCGCAGTGGAGTTGATATATTACTGCTCACTGCGCATCTTCTGCAAAGCGTTCAAATAGATCAGCCATCACGTCGCTCCAGAGCTTCAGTGTGCGCAGTGGAGTTGATATATTACTTAACAAAAATGCCAAAATATCTACATTTGGCAATACGCCTCCGAAGTAGACTGTAGCGCCAACTTTAGGTGGTAGAACGGCGAAACTTTGGTGTGGGATGAATTGGTACCTTGTAATGTAACGCAATGGCCACCGTGTAAAAAAGTAGAAATATGAATTAAGAAATAAGTAATATAAGCTTGTTCCTATGTAAAACTGTTTGCTGTGTTGTGGTATGCTACAATTCATTTCGCTGCTTCATTCATGCTGCTAATCCTTCGATATATTTATTCCCAAATGAATTTATGTAGCCAGAGAAAAGAAACTGCTCGACTTGAATGAAGTCGAGTGACACGAAAATATCGCTTTTGTTTATGATAACTTTGATGAATCCAGTGGGCTGTGACATTACCGTGCATTATAAATATTTATAAACAAAATCAATAATTGACTCACTTCAGTCAGATTTACTTCAGCACAATCCAATAGTCTTATTGCTTTATTAATATTCTACAATTTAATACGGCGGCCATGGTTTTTCAATACTTCACCCTCACCATTCATTTGCCATATATGGCAAATTTGTCATTCAGTGGCGCGCCTATGGCTATTTCGGAGACCTATAGAGGGTGCATATCTTAACTAAAATTACCTACATCTGCTCCGCACAGAATATCTGCATACCGCATTGATTCAGTAATTTAACATTTGACTGGTATAAATCTACAGGGGCTGGATTCACAAAGAAGTATAACTTTATGACCGAAAAAACTAATATCCATATTAGCAATTACCATGTTTTACCGGCATATCTTTGTGAATATATTTATTCAGATCGCCATTTAAAATGATAAAATACCAAGTTTTAACATGGTAATATCATGGTAAAAGAAACATTGCTAGATTAAATGCTATACCGGCAAAAAGTTATGCCGGTATAGGCCTTAAAACCTTTTGTGAATCCAGCCCCAGGTATAGATGCGAATCATTTTGGTGTTTAAAAAAATAGGTACATTTTCATTCTTTTAATTTGAATAAGTAGGTATTATAGATGTGACAGTTTTCGAAATATTTTATATTTAATGATGTCGTCATCAAGTTCCACTTGAAGCCTGTGCTCTCATCAGTATGTGTGCTTTTCGTGTGTTCCTTTAGCATTACAATAATTTATTGTCAAACGAAGTCATTTTATCCAAAACTATTCATTACTATCCAGTTTGGAATCTGGACTCTGGTTATATAAATGTATGCTCATGTTAATATGTAGTAGCCTACTTATCAAAAGGTGACAAGAGTTTCAAGAAGAATAAATCCCCATAAAAAACACTCCGTGTAAAAATACCAGCCAAGTCTCTTCAACTTAAAAAAAAAATGAAATCTAAAAATTCTGCACTGAAAAGTAGTGATATCAAAAAATTAGCCAAGTCAAAACTTTATTTGAAAATCAAAAAATACTTGGCGCATCGTGTACATAAATAGCTTGGAAGTATAAGCCAATTATAAATTTAACATGAAATATACATATACATAGTATACCTATAATGCCCTAAAAAAAACGATGCGCCAAGTATTTTTTGATTTTCAAATAAAGTTTTGACTTGGCTAATTTTTTGATATCACTACTTTTCAGTGCAGAATTTTTAGATTTCATTTTTTTTTTAATTTGAAGAGACTTGGCTGGTATTTTTACACGGAGTGTTTTTTATGGGGATATCACTAGTTTTTTTAGTTTATTTACACAACTTTTAACACATATCGGAGCAACAATGACTAATTCCTTTAAAAAAATAGGCCATTTCCGAATTGGTTACTACGAAAAAATGTGTTTGGGGCTAAATATAAGCTTGTTTTGATATTCCATGAAGAATTGAGAAAGCATTGTTCCAATAGGTCCAGCCGTTTTCGAGATATGGCATCACTTCCGGTTTTCATAATGGCGGCTGAAATTACAGCCACCTAGAATTTATTTCTATAAATGTTATGTATCATTATAAGCCTTCTGAATTTGTAGTTATTGTAGTAAGAGGTGATTCAAGTCTGATTCTTCATTTTTATGACGTCATTTCCGGTTTCGGTAATAGTAAATGTATATTTTGACTATTGATATTCCATAAAGATGACCGTCTGAATCATTTGGCGATAGTTTTATTCCGATCGGTGTAGTCGTTTTCGAGATATGACGTCACTTCCGGTTTCAAAATGGCGCCTTCCGGTTGGTTTTATAAAAAGGCACCTCGGACGCCAAAAGTGCACATGTGGTAAAAATTTCAAGTCGATCGGTTAAGCCGTTTAGGCTGTGGCGGTGATTGCGGTGTTTCGTGATATCATCAGATGAAGATAGGTTTTAAAAGGGGTGTAATTTCACTGTTTTCACGGCCCTCTAGCCCACAAATGGCATTACCTATTGTTCCCAAATTTAGTATATGTTGTCAGGTGGGCCATAGCTCGAAATTAAGTTATTTCGCAACAATGTGAGATTTCCCAATTTTGAGATCCAGTAGGCCGAAAATGCCATGTTGTTGCTTACAGTAAAAGTGTTTGGTCTGCTCCTCAGTTTATTAGGCATTTACGGTATGTTGAGTGAGTGTGAGTGTATAGTACGACTTGGCTGGGTGGAGCGACCGCTCCACTAGATAAATTGGAATAGTATGAAATGTATTTAAATCTAACTTATTTTATCTTCTAATACACGTAGTATAACAACATAATACCGAGTGGCCGCAAACAAATTACCCTGATTGAGAGGTCACTATCTAAACTATTATAGATATTATGATTCTGAAATTTGTACACATATTAGAAAACATACCAAACTTTAATATGTGCTAGTTTCAAAATCATTACTATTGTAGGAAAAAAGTGACAGCTGTTCAAATTTGGTTGTCAAAAAATTGATTATAGGCACCGAGTGTTGACTCACTTTTGTTTCTGAAAATGTGAAACAGCGCCATGGGTGGCATAAATTATCAACTCTTGGTATGATCCTCAAACCCTTAGTTGCAGCAATAAGTAAACATTACTCATTGTTTGCATTCATACAATAATACTCCAAATTTAATTTCGCTGTGCAAAATGTATGAAGTGTCAAAAATTCCACTGAGTCTGATAAAATTATTAGTTTGCTCCTCTCTTTTACCAATTCTGAGCTATTTTGAGTTATCTGTGGATTTCTATCGGTTGCTATGGCCACGGCCAATGAGAAACTATAAAATTACTGATTCTTCGCTGCACAGTTTTGCCGATTTCTCTCGCTAGTGGCGCTGGGGGTATGAACACTCGGTGCCTATACGGAGTTCAAATAGCGCGCGTCTAGAAAACTTCCAATGGCCGGGACGCGAGAATTGAATTGCAGGTAGGTTCGTAAATGGGGTTAAAAAAGTAGAAGGCAGGGCGGTTGGGTACACTATAAATAGATTATGACGTCATCATTTTTTATCAATTTTTTACCAAATTTTTTATCGAATTTTTTTATCGATTTTTTTTTTCATTTTTTTATCGATTTTTTTTATCATTTTTTTTATCGTATTTTTTATTGATTTTTTTTATCGTTTTTTTATCATTGGTTTTGTTTTGGACCGCCTCCACCGGAAGCCGTCACCACCGGAAGCCGCCACGGAAGCCGCCCCACCACCGCCGCTGGAAACCGTCATCACTCAAGGCTCCGCCCCTTTTTTATTTTCTGGCCGTGTCTCGAAGCCATGTCACTTGCGAATCTCATAATTAGAATCCAGCGACGCTAACCACTGCCCTAACGAGGCAATAGAGTAGGAGCGCTGTAATTAGTGTACAAGTCCTCTTGTTGACCTCAAAAGTGAAAGTAAGTTCGACTGTTCGACCGACCGAGTCTGTTTGATCGACCTCATCTGTCATTATCGCTGTGGACGTGTACCTTTGTCCCTCCTGGCAGGTAAATGTGGAACTAAATGATGGCGACTATTTATAGTGTACTATAAAATTTTGCTTACTGTGTTACACCTGGTGGCTAAATTGTGAAACTATTGTAGTACGTCATTGTACCAAGTACTGGCACCTATTAGGTAAATGTGGAACTAATTGAGTTCACCTGGTAGCTAGAATGTGAAACTAAAGTCATTGGCCGACTTGGATTCTATTATCAGAATAGAATGTGCTCTACTTTCTATTTTCAAAGTCATAGCATTCTTCTACATTCTATTTCTATTTTCAGGAAAGATAGCGGTAACTTGATCTACATTCTAATTTCAATGACTTATATGAAGTAAACGTTCCATCAAAACAAATTCTATTTAGAATGAATCTTGTTGAGGAATGCATTGACTTATAGAATTTATAAAATATCAGCCAAGCTCTTAAATAATCACAAGATTTAAAAGCATGGTTTTACACGGGAGATGATAGGGAAACAAATAACCCCACGGAATTCATTTAAAAACCATCATGGTGTATATAATTGAGGAATAAGACACATCCTAAATCCATACATGTTTAGTATTTCTGTTCATAGTTATTGTTAAACTCTTCAATTAAATAATCAGTACCCAGCTCTCTCAGGACTCTGATTTCGTATTCAGTACGCTTATGTACAAAATCACTTTGTAAACCGTTTACGTAACTGTTAACAAATAAATATTTATCTACATGTTTACTTTGTTTAACAAGAGTCTTTGCGATGGCAATTTGAACATGTTCGACCCAATTTGCAATGTTCTCAGAAATAGATTCCCAATGATCCATCATGAATGTTAGGAACGCTCGTTTCTTGAGTATTTCTTCACACGTCACTTTTCCACAATACACACCCATGCCAGGAATGCACTTTGATTCGATGCACAAGATATTAGATCCACCGAACCTCCGCACACTGATGGTATAACCTGGTATTTGTTGGACGCCAGCCTCTTCAGGATTCATCGTGAAGACTCCAGGTGTCAAGTCAGCGATGGCCGAGACGAGATACTTCCACTGCAAGGTGTCCAGGACAATGCCTGTTCCCGACGATGACATTAGCTTCATGTAGGGCTTGAACTCGTTATTTGCATCGAGACCAGTCACAACCAACTTTGATTTAGATGAGTTGACGTAATTAAACGAACACAGTACACCCGAAACTTCTGTTGCAGTCGCCTTTTCGTTCGTATCCATAGGAATGCTCTTTTCTTCGCTACACATGATGAAGCCACTGAATGCAATACTTGACGGTTCAAGATCTGTGTCACGACTGACCACTCTGTGCTCGTAGTGCTTGTGCTAACCGTAAATTTACTTTCTCTTTACGTCACAGTTCCTCTGTTTCATCAGGTTCAAAACATGTTTCAGCAGGTCCAAACTGTTTCAAGCTGGTCTAAATGTTTTCAAGTAACGGTTGTTTAAAAATAGGTTGGATGTAGGTTAGGAATGTGTTGGTTGAAGAAATGAATTTCAAATGCGAAATTAAAGTAACAAACTATTTATTGTAATTATGAAAATACATCTTAATACCCGTAAAACAATAATTTTATAGTGAACATAAATATAAAGTGATTTAACATACATTTTTCTTATGCTAGTACATAGTTGCGCAATGCACAGCAACACTGATTAACAGTACCGTCATTTACAGGATGTTTAATACAGTGACCAAATTTCTTAAAATATTTATTTCTGGTTAGTCTATCATTTCTAAGTGGCGATCGTTCCACATACTTGGAAATAAAAAACGACATTGGAAACCCTCTTGCTCTTGTGGCTAAAAACAATACACAATATTCTCCACACACTTCTGATTGAATACTTTGAAGAGTCACATCATTATAAGTCCATGAGGTACACTGTCGGTCAAGAAAATCTATGTGATGTTGAACAACTGGCTTCATTCCGTAGCTGCAGAAAAATTCACCGCGACCTCTTGAATCAATGTAAATGGCAATCCAATGTGATCCAGCAAGCCTCTGGACATCTGTGTTTGAAACTAGGAGAGCTGGGAGTCCAACAGTTGATACAGGCAGGTTGTCGGCAGCAAATACACCCTTATAGTATGGTCTGCAGTGGATGTCGCTGATGAGTGCATGCTCGATGTCAGAGGTAAACATGATGTTCAATCGACTTCGTCAAAGCCTTCGTTTTTGAATCCACAAAGACCGAATCCGCACACGTCAATACCTCGCCGTTCTCTTGCTACGAATGAACACCTCGGACTCCACCTCACATGTTCGTCGCGTGGAATGTCACCTGCTACCCATTGATGCACGTCTATATTGCAGAATGGACAATTGACCAAATCACTCTTCTGTGTGTAGTAATATCCCGCAGCTGCCAGGTCTTCGGGGGTCACGTGGATACTTTTAAAATTTTTGAATGTTTTCAATCGTGCGGACGTCTTAGTGAGGTCGGTGATGTCAGAGTTCCCCTTCACCCAGCGTGCAAGTACAAACACGTTTCGAATAGCACAGTGTCTGTTTGTACCTCCATGATTCATACATGTTGGAAGTGATGAAGGCGTTGCACAATGTGCAAGACTTTGAAGCTTACTACAACCCATAGACTCCAAGTCAATGACATGTCGATGTATGATGCGCCTGATGAATTCGGCCTTTTCCTGACCTTTCACGAATAAAATCTTGTACCGACGAGTATGATCCATAATGATTGCGTTAAGAGCTTCGTACGGAACATCGCCGGACTTTGGGTTTAACCCATGATAATTTTCGGTAAGCCACACGTTTGTTTTATCCGCTTTGAAATTTACAGGAGATGTAAATAACCAATCATTGTACTTGAGTGATTTGTTATCGATAATGGCCAACTCCTTCACATACAAACAACCGTCAACCATGAACGCTTGAAAATCAATCGTGGCACTCATGACGACTGTCAGATCGGAACTGACTTGAAACTCAGTTGTTGTAGTCTATAATAACGTTTCTATTACTATCAATCTCCATCAGGCTGTCGTATTCAGCGTAAACAATACAGTCAACGGCCTCTGTGAGCGCTGTACTGAACCTCACATCCACTCTTATACTACCGCTGCGCTTAAGGCACCAATGGTCAGAATCGGCAGACAAATCTGGAGTCAAGTCAAAACACAGGAGACAAAATCCATTTGGGTACTCTTCCATAGTAATATCGTTTCCTTCGTTGTGATAGTGAATACCCGTTCCTGAAAAGAGGGAATGGTACTCTCTAACGTAACGTTTGCTTGCGAAATCGGGTGTAAATGGCTTTGAAGGAATTTGAAAGCCGTCAATGTAGAGACAGAAAAAGTTCATTCCAAAGTGTTGAAAGTTGAACGGATTACGAGTAAAGGAGCCATTGAACGCTGCATTTGTGACAAATCCAATTACAATACGTGTAGGAATTTGGCCCATAAACAAATTATCCAAAGTTTTGCTATGCAATCCAGCAGGTATGGTGACAACTCGCGTATCCACCCTCGTAAGTGGATATTTTGCATTTTTATTGGAACGCAGAACTTGATTTTGGGCAATTAGAACATCAGGATCAATTTTAACTTTACGAACGTACAGAGTTGCATCAGTAATATGCACTTTTAGGTTTGTATTGGCGCTCATCAACTGAAAAGCATCTTTACTACGAATGAATTTAACTTTCATATCAACTCCGTTTATTAGAAAACGTTCTTGATTGAACAAGTCGCAGTGTATGTTCCCAATCATATCAACAGTCCTACTACTAGCAGTAAGAGAAGCTCTTTTGGTAAAACCAGTGTTCAGAGACAAGTCATCCATCTTTCCTGCGAGATCCTTGTACCAGAATCTGGTACCGACATGTGAACCCTTTGCATCAGCTGAATAATGTAAAAGAGTCTCAATGTATGCCCTGTATGGATACATCTGTGTAGGAGGAGACAGCTGTTTGTCGTTTAGAGTAACGTCAACTTGACTCCAAGCTGAATGAAGCCAATTATTAACAGGACCTACAACAGTGTCAGCAGGGACATTAGTTCCATCAGCCATAGTGATTTGAGCCTCAATATGATAAAGCGTTTGGGCAGGATCAATGTATTCGTCTCCTCTACCAGGTACAACAAACTCAACAGGTGCATTGTCGTTAAGGGCTGCCATGGGTTTGAACGGGATATAATCTCCACGTTCAATCATTGTCTGTGTAACTGGCAATCCAAAAATGTCCATTTCAGCTTTGATCGATTTACCTGATTTTTCATGAAGAAGAGACATTTTAGGCAAATATATCTTGGACTTTCAACTTCTTAATAGACACTTTCCTCTTTGTAACCTTTCTCTTCTTCTGCCTCGGAGGTAATCTCCTCTTTATTGTTTCCCTAGATGTCTTGCCTCGTTTAGGTATGAAAGACGAATGAGTAATACGACGTAGCTTTCGTCCTTTTAACCCATTGCCTGTCATGGTACTTAATTTTATTGCGGCTTTACGCTTGAGGTTTCGTTCAGACTCACCAGCGCGTTCTCTTAAAGACTGTCTAATAGATTTATTGTCTGAAATGTCGTTTAAAACATTAGCCCCTGATCTCAAAACCTCGTGACCAACAGCTCTTGCACCACTCTTGAACAAAGGCAATGCTGCTCTGAATAGCCCCTTGAAGAAACTTGATATTCCGTGTCCTCTCTGATAACGTGCTCCTCTAAATACATTAATTCCGCTTCCAGCCTGTTCCAGATAATAACTGGTGTAGAAATTAGTGTCGTGTCCGTGCATTATGAACGCCGCTTAAAATGAAGCATCACTGAAGACGTACCTGTTTGGAATGGTATCGGAACGCCTGTGCTGCCCCTTAAATCTATTTCCACTGTACTAAATTCACGTCTTAGTACTGGAACGTATTGCAGTGTTTGAAACGAAACAGTAACCTCGTCTCCAAAATCATTCTTTGAAATATTTGTATTAACCATCCTCAAAAGAGGGGACACAGTATCACCAACAATTTGAGGATCAATGATGTCGCAATAGACGAAAATATGATGTGGGGACCCCCAACTCAAATTCATAGCAGAGCCTGCCATTGTATAAGAGGATGCATTGATCACAGGATCATAACCCATTTGTCTGGCCAGTTCAGGTGAAAACTTAACTGCCGATTGTTTCATATAAGCTTCACCTAGAGATAGATGAGCTCTTTTAGTGTTTGGATCAATTTTTATCTTGCCATACCCTACAGGGGATAAAGTCTCATTGACGGCCTTCAACAAATTGCTGTTGGTAGCATAAAAGCCCGGCTTTACATAGAGTAAATCAATTACGGCTACATTATCCGACATGTAGGAAATTTTAATTTCATTCTGACCCTCAACAACGTTAAAGAATGTTTGAGGGAAATGAAACTCTACGAGTGCAACAGACCACTGGCCGTGTAACTTGACAGGTTCTCTTAGCTGTGTTGTATAACGAGCAGTTGTATTGCCTGAATAAGTAGACATTGAAACGTTGCTGGGTAGCGTCATGTAAAACGAGTCATCCATGTTGTTTCAATTCTGATGCAGGGATCCAATCATTAAACTTGCTGCTATAACCTTTCCACTTGACGAGTAGTTTCTTTCTAGCACCCGAACCCTTTGTGTCCACAATATAATCTATTCTATACTCGGTCTTGTCATCAATAATAACTTTTTGTAACTCTTTCTCATAAAATGTTCCTTCAATCTCCTCATCTTCCAAATCTTTGATTCTATACACAACTTGTCTGTGTCTTAGAACATGTGTAACCACGAACACTTCTTCAGACCAGTTCTGAACATACCCTTTTTCAAACTGAAACTTCTCATTACTTATGCGTACACGATCACCAATTATCAGCCTAGGTTTAGATTTCTTTAGCGACAAATGTTTATCATATAGGTTGTGCCACACCTGGAGTACATTTTCATCCTTCACATCTACTGGAGCCATTCGAATTGATCTATGCACCGTATGATTGTATGATTTCAACAGTTGCGGTAGTACATCGACATAACGCTGAGTACTTTTAGCTGTGAAGTAACGGTACATACGAGTCTTGAGTGTACGGTTAAACCTTTCTATTATGGAACTTTTGATGTCAGGGTTATTTGTGTGATAATATTTGACATTGTTATCTTTGAGAAACTTTTGAAATACTTTATTTATAAATTCACGGCCTTTATCTGTATTTAGGCTTACAGGTTTCCTTTTGCTTTTCTTAAATATAAACTTGAATGCTTCAGTCACTGCATCACCCGTTTTACGTTTCAGTGGGACAGCCCACGCTACTTTACTAAACACATCAATCACTGTTAACAGATAAATAAAACCGTCATTGTGTTGTTTCAGTGAATCCATGACATTTAAATCGGCCTGCCATAAATCGTCAATGTTGTCCACCAAATAGACATTGCGTTTAAACCGTTTCCTTAAATTTCTATGTAGGGTAAAGGCATTCTGTGTTTGCAAATACGTTTCAACTTCTGCTTTTGGAACAGTCTTGTTGGTTGCTTTCCATAAAGCATCAACAGTTCTATAACCAGCTGGATGTTCAGGATCATGGTAGATGTTTGCAAGTAGTCTCTTGTTTCTTTGATTCATTCGAATGTGAATGCCTCCCACTTGGCTACCTTGCGTTTACGTGACGGTGTGTCTGTCAAAGCTGGTATTTCGAAACTTTCCAGAGACCGTGCTTCAACGCCTCGTGTGTTCGGTTGACGATGCTGTACACGAATGAATTCTTTCCGACGGGAATTGCCTATAAGTTCCAATGGTACGTTGATGTCTGTTAGAATGTTGGCAAACTCCATCCAGCCCTCTGGATTTGTAGCTTTACGGTCCCTAATTGAATCGGCAATTAGATCGGTGATGGAGGAACCAACAATTTTCTTTCCGTTTATACTGACGGTACCCAAACGATCCCATGATATAGAATCAGAAAATTTGAGTTTGTCATACAGTAGGGATGCAGTGTTGCGATACTTGTTGGGAATAGTTGAGAGTGTTTGTTCTCGCATGAGCTCAAAAGCCTGATCATCTTTTGAGTCTAGATCCCTATTTGTTGCATCGACAGCAGCAACAGTATTTGAACGTTGTACATCCTCGTCTGATATTGTCATAGCCAAAGGTTTTCGCGAATCATTTACAAAATATAGATATCTCTGAAGAACTTGGTTATACTGTTTCCATTTTTCCCGACCAGACATGGTTTTAGAATTGAGAATTTGATCCATATCCTGGTCTATGTTTGACAGAGTTGACGTGTTGCTAGCGAGAGGTCTCGTAAACGTTTGCTGCAGTCGATTGATACTCTCTGGATCAATGAGTAACATCTTCCTTGTCTTTTCCATTATTGCATAAGACTACCAACAATGCTTGACAGAATGGGCGCAAGTAAGAGAGGAAGGATGGCTCCACCTTTTTGCATTAAGAGTTTCTTCTTCTTCTTCCAATTCTCGCCTCGCTTTATAATCTTACGAAGGACGTTCTTGTGTCGACGTAATTTTGACTTCTGACTTGGATTCAGACGAACATTGCCTTTTAATGTATTGTGTGCGCATTCACACAACGACTTGATGAGACCAGAATCGGCTGCTTTTAAAATGGAGTTTCGCATGGACGGCGAACACTTTTGAAGCATTCGAAGAAGATCCTTATGCTTCAACATCGTATCAGACATTTTGATTGAATGATTGTAAATCCACCATGTATTTCGATTTTATACTCGAATTCTTTGGAATATAGACAAATGATTCTTTATCATCAGGAAAAATTGATGTGCGCAGGCGCATGATTTCATCAGTACTTTGTTTAAAGTCAAAAAGTAAATATCCATGTGCTTCCCTTGTTGCATCTTCAAACGCTTCCTGTACAAATTTAGAGTTTTGCGGTGCTACCTGTCTAGATAAATGCATGATTTGTGCTCTGTCTCGGGGATTCTTAAAACAGACAACATAGTGTGCGTTCAAAGAAATATCTCTTCGACCTTTTCCTTGAGTAAATATATTTTGAACGAGGAAAAGAACACATAGATTGCGATGATGACCACCTTTGGTAAACAAATCAGTGACCCGTTCATCGGCTTCACGTTGAAGATCATCGATGATTACTATACGTGCTTTAGAACTAGTAGGTAATTCGTCAGAGTCAATAATACCTCTATGGAAACGAATAGAATGTTCTTTTTGAAGGTTATCATACAGACTTTGCCATTCTGCATAACACCAAATAACTTCTGCTATTGGTTTGTCCACCATAGCATCAAGGTGTTTGAGAAACCGGGCAATGAAATGACTTTTCCCACACCCACTGGGCCCCGAGATCACAGCACTAAATGGAACTTTCCAAGAGGGATCCATTTCATCAACTAATTGTCAACACTTGAACAGTGCTATATATATATATATTCATTTTAAAATTACTTTTGGGTAGACAAACGTGAATAGAAATACTTTATTTGCAACGTTTCAGCTAGATTCACTAGCCATCTTCAGGCACACACATAGAAAGGAAATATTTATATAAATAAAGTATTTTGTCTACCCAAAAGTAATTTTAAAATGAATTATGTACGTGAAAACATACTGATAACCTCAGATAGGTAGATGTAAATAAATACCAACTGCAATGAATATATACTTTAACCTTTGAGGTCGACAAGCGGACCTAGCTTTTCTCCTGAATCTCCACGTTTCGATTGTTGGCTGTGATGTAGTGGGTAAAGCTGAAAACCCCTGACGTCATGCCTATGAAACTAGCAATAACTTGAACATTTAAGAAAAAGAAATTGATATTGATGTATTGTTGAGTTAAATATAATAATAATAATATTATAATTACTAATAACATTACTTTAATATATTGTCAATTATTTATGTATGAATGTGACATTTTTATTCTTGTTTTGAGAATAAATTGCTGTTATTTGTGAAATAACATTCTACAATTTTTTTTTTTTTTTTTTTTTTTTTTTTTTTTTTTACATTGTTGCGATTAAGTAATACACAAGAATATTATTTAGAATTATAGTCATTTGTAGCATTTTTTATTATTTTTAATATTAAATTATCAATTTATTAATTTATTGAGTACGTACACTGCGTCATGCTGCAGTGTTTAACGTTGCACTGTTCTGCACATTTTACAAAGCGTAATTTTCAAGACATTGTTGCGATATTTTTATTTTTACTAATATTATTTTTAATTTTTGGACGTTAAACAATATTTAAAAACTGCTTTTAATTATTTTACAATGAATAAGTTAGTACTGGAAAACAGTGATATGTGTGCGTGTACTGTTTCAAATACGTCATAGGAGTATTTACACGGTTTCCCAATATCCCCATAGTGTTTGCCCCATTGGAAAACCCTCACAGTATTCCTAGCCTTTGTGTTTTCCATCGAAATTTTTGATTTGTAATGCCGTGACGCTCTATATTCTATCTTACAGTCCTGGGTTCTATCATTACTACAATACATTAGTGAAGGGCATTCAGAATTTTAAATATTCCGCGTTCAAGACATTTGCATTTCCACCTTATTCACCGCCTTCTCAAATCACAGCCATTTGACATTTCTCACACAATCACGTTTGCATTCAACGCAGAAGGTGGTCTGTGAAACGTACTCGTAAATTATTGTTATATTATTATGGCGAACTTCACCAATGAAGAGCTTATGGATCTGGTAAGTTTTGATTTATTTAATCAAATTATTTCTTTCTTTCTTTTATTAATTACATTTTGAGTCAAATGTAAATGTTATATGTAGTTGTTTATTTATTTATTTACTTAATTGAATATTTATATGTTTTATTTCATTTTATTTTATTTTATTTATTTATTTAGGAAGACGATGACTGCATAATTATCAAGGAGGTGACACATTATGTTCAAATGGAGAATCAGCACCATCAGCATCATCAAAAACCATTTAGAGAAGAAGCCTATATAGATTTGACCATAGATGACGACGAAGAAGAAGAAGATGCAGATGAAAAAGATGATGCAGAAGAAGAAGAAGAAGAAGCGGAAGAAAAAATAGATAGCACGAGTGAGTGCGATGACAGTGATATAGACAATTTGTGTGAGTTACCAACAACGTTTAATGAGACCAATTCCTGCGATTCTGACGATTACAGTGATTACGATCCGGACGAGGATATTAAAATATTTTTTATTAGGGAGTATTTTAATTGTGAGTACTAATCATTGTCTTATTCCTCAATTATATACACCATGATGGTTTTTAAATGAATTCCGTGTGGTTATTTGTTTCCCTATCATCTCCCGTGTAAAACCATGATTTTAAATCTTGTGATTATTTAAGAGCTTGGCTGATATTTTATAAATTCTATAAGTCATTGCATTCCTCAACAAGATTCATTCTAAATAGAATTTGTTTTGATGGAACGTTTACTTCATATAAGTCATTGACCAGAATGAAATTAGAATGTAGATCAAGTTACCGCTATCTTTCCTGAAAATAGAAATAGAATGTAGAAGAATGCTATGACTTTGAAAATAGAAAGTAGAACACATTCTATTCTGATAATAGAATCCAAGTCGGCCAATGACTTTAGTTTCACAATTTGCAACAAGGTACAACACATAAAGGAACTAGATTATAGGATCACATTTCAGCCGCTAGATGGCGTTTGCAGATACTTTGGTCACAAGGACGTAGAGTAGCTTTACACTTTAGTGTGGAGTTTGTAGGTACTTTGGCACTTTTATTGTCGTAAAAATAATAGTTTCACATTTTAGACACCAGGAATGAAACACGCGTGGTTATTTGTTACCCAATGACGTACCAAATGATTTTCCATTCATGTAAAATCATGTTTTAAAATCATTAACTAATCAATCTATCAATTATTCAATCAATAGTTCATTAATCCAAAGTATGTAAAAAATAAAATTCAGTAAGTTTTCATCAAGTTTCATTGATTCTCATTAGAATTTGTTTCATGCTGGCATTGGTCAATATGAATTGAGACAGTAGATCAAGCTATCCGTTATGTTTCACGAAAATAGAAATACATTCCAAAATGGTCGGCATTGTCACTACAGTTTCTCATTTTGCAACTAGGTGGCGACAGAAGTAGTGAGTTGAAGGTTCACAATTTAGCCGCTAGATGGTGTTTGCAGGTACATTAACACAATGAAACATAGTTTCAGTAAGCAAAATTTTATAGTACACTATAATTAGCCACCACAAAGGTACTTATAAACTCATTAGTGTAACGGTACATTGGTACTAAGCAGCGACAATGACAGATGAGGTCGATCAAACAGACTCGGTCGGTCGAACAGTCGAACTTACTTTCACTTTTGAGGTCAACAAGAGGACTTGTACACTCATTACAGCGCTTCTACTCTATTGCCTCGTTAGGGCAGTGGTTAGCGTCGCTGGATTCTAATTATGAGATTCGCAAGTGACATGGCTTCGAGACACGGCCAGAAAATAAAAAAGGGGCGGAGCCTTGAGTGATGACGGTTTCCAGCGGCGGTGGTGGGGCGGCTTCCGGTGGTGACGGCTTCCGGTGGAGGCGGTCCAAAACAAAACCAATGATAAAAAAAACGATAAAAAAATCAATAAAAAATACGCTAAAAAAAATGATAAAAAATCGATAAAAAATCGATAAAAAAAATTCGATAAAAAATTTGGTAAAAAAATTGATAAAAAATGATGACGTCATAATCTATTTATAGTGTACCCAACCGCCCTGCCTTCTACTTAAAAATAAATAAACCAATGAGAATCAAGTGCAGTCGACCGCTATCATACTTAATTAAATGTAAAATGCTTCCACACCTCTAGGTCACTTATTTCGCTTTTGCTTAACTCCATTTCAATTATTTAAATATGCATTATCTTCATATAACATCAACTGAAAGAAAATTGACAGGGAAGGCAATGACATTTCATTAATCAAATTAAACAGCTGAGCAAAGACAATGACATTTCATAACAGCTGATCAGCTGAGCAAGATCGACGTCATGATTGCGAGTGACGTTTTAGCACCCTTACTCCTTGGCTGAAAAATAACTCCATTTACGAACCTACCTGCAATTCAATTCTCGCGGCCGGGACGCTGTTTCTTCAAAACTACGTACGATATCAATTTGAAAATTTAAAATTATACTGAAATTAGATTTAGATCGATTGTGTAAAAATTTCAATCAATAGCAATATGTTGAACGAAAGTTATTGTATCTTGAAGTTAAACTTGAAAACAGAAAAGTGGGGGGAAAAAAATCACTTTTATAATGTATGTAATAAAAGTTTAGAAATAATTTACATATTCTGCTTTTACGCTCAACTTCAAGATTCCATAAATTTCGTTCTATTCATTCAAATTGATTGACATTTTTACACAATCGATCTCAATATATTTTCAATATAATTTGAAATTTTCAGCTTGATATCGTATACGTAGTTTTGAAGAAACAGCGTCCCGACCATTGGAAGTTTTCTGTACGCGCGCTATTTGAGCGCCGTATAATATTTTTTTTACTACCAAATTTGAACAGCTGTAACTTTTTTCCTATAATAGTGATGTTTTTGAAACTTGCACATTTTAAATTTTGGTATGTTTTTTAATATGTGTACGAATACAATCTATAATAGTTTCGATATAGTGACCTCTCAATCAAGTTGATTTTTTTGCGCCACCCTGCATATAATTTAATACATGTAAATGTTTTTATCACGTTATCACTTTTTTATAATGATTTTATCAACGAGCCTACATATTAGATCGTTTTTTAATCGTATTTTAGTTTTGTTTACTGTCAGTTTAGACTGCCTTCTTTATTATGTTGTTTCCAATCAAGGTCAGTGGTTTCCAAGTTTGTTTGACCCCACAGCTGTGCAAACAGCAGTGTAAATCACTTTAGTTTCTATCAATCAGTTTGTACTTGAGTGGCGATGCGGTCATGTTCATAAGTTTGCTCACACTCTTCATCGGTGGATGATGCCACTCGACATTGTAGCTGCGCAGAATCTGTAATACAAGATCAAATTATATTTTGCACAATGATCCCGTCAACTAACTAAACAAAAGTAAACTTTATATTGTTTCACGAAATAACAGATAATTATCACATTTATTTACACCATTTTTTCCACTGAAATTCGGTAATGGCAAATGTTTTTCTTGAAATATATGCAATTATTAATTGAACATCTGTTTAATCACAGTTTTCTTCATTAACAGCAAAATAATTCTTATTCAACATTTAACAATGACAGCAAAGCAAGGACAAAGTTGCCTCAGGCAGTAAAGATACATCCGGGTTCAATTCCCACAGTCAATTCCTTCCAGACTGAGGTGTATTCATGTTTCATCTCAGTCGTGAGGCAAATGATGGGAAGGTTCCTAGAGCACGACCACCTCCTACTCACCGTCCATTCTTATCTATTGTACAATGATTAATTTGTCCATATTAGTCAATAAGTGCAAAACTATTGTATTCTTTATTCAAATCTCTTACATCATTTCATGTCAAAAGCCACAGAACACAGATCAAGACAAAGACAGTTCAATAACACTCTTCCCCGCTCTGATCAAGGTCCCACTATACTCACTCCCCTATCACACTGCTCTCACTATCACAACCGGATTGGTACCTTCTCATATGTCTTATAGATATTAATAGTTTGATGTGTAATTATGGTAAAATTTTAGTTTCTGGCTGTTGCCCCCCTTTAAGCACCAATAAAACGTTTACCTTGGCAACGAGAGTTTCGATCTCTAGGTCGGCAAAACGGCGTCCAAGACAGGTCCTGGGTCCGAAACCGAACGGCATGTACACGAAGGGATGTGTTTTCTTGACTGAGGCGGGACATGCGGCTGCCTCAGTCCTCGGCCAGCGCTCAGGGATGAACTTCTCAGGCTCAGGGAAGTGCTCAGACATGTTGCTCATTGTCATGTGACCCATGATGATATCAGTCTACGAAGAGAATGTGATTTCATTTCAAACTCAGCAAACAACAATTAATGCTGGCTGCCAACTAAAGACAATAATAATATATCAAAGTAACAGAAAATATGTCTAAAATTGAAACATTAATTTATAGTGAAGATTTAAAACATTTAATCAATGATAAAATGGTTTTTCATAATATAGATAATAATTTTAAAATTATACCTTGCATTAGGAATACGATCCATTTAATATCAGCTGAAATTTTGAAATATGAAATCAATACTTCGTCTGAAATCATGAATAAACTACATTCCAAACAATTCAATTGATTTATATAAATATCTTGATTTAGAAATAAAATTAACAGACAGAGATTGTAAACAATCTTGTCTTTAGATACTACGTAAAAAGTTACATAGCACGTGATTCACAATGTGTATAGTACGTTTATTCTCCATATTACCTATGTCGGCAAACGCGGTATCCAGTCAAAGGCCATTCATCCATTGTCAATGGATCAAAAACATGACACTTTCTAACATGCTACAGGCTCGGCTACATGCCGTGTTTTATGATCTCCAAATCCCAACTCTCCCCTGTTGTCAAATGTTTCTTAGAATAAGGAAATGGGTGGGAATCTTAATTTTTTTACTAATTTCCAGGTGAAACTGAATGATGTTTAAATTATTATTGAATGCTCTTTCAAATGTAATCCTGATTTATACATTTTTATGAGCATTCAAAGACTAACAGTGTTCATATCTTTCTAAACTTCTCAAATGTGTGGTATTTGGCATCAATGCACAGCTAAGCAAAAATCGCCCTCCCTGCCCCTGACTTGATACCTGGCTCATCTCTAAATTTACAACCTGCCAAAACAAACACTTGCTCCTTGTCGAGTTCCATTGTGCAAATTCTGAATGGAAATCAATGGAAGCCTTCAAGTAGTTATAGATTAAACGTACTATAGAAGCATCAACAGAAATCTTGAATTTATTATCTCGAAAATACTCAATAATTTGGTAGAAACCATGGTATATGTATATCTACGCTTATATTATTGCATCATGGGTAGAAACTAAAGAATAATTGGAATAAAGAATAATGTGCTTACTCCTTTTGGTACTTGGTATCCATCAATGACAAGGTCCTTGACTGATTTACGAAAATTTTCAGACGCTATTGGTGAAAGTCTGTAATTACAGAAATGAACATAATTACTTGGCCATCAAGGAGGCGGCAAAAATACCTGAAAGATAAAGTTGCCTCGTCTGAAGGGGAAATAAAATTGAGTGTTATCTGTTTCTCTTTTCATATCACTTTAAGGGGATTCAATACCACGTGACCAGTTTGTTAAGCCTACGTTTGACCTGACTAGCCTGCCAGCCGACTGCAAGCGCCATTTTATTTTCCAGGTAAAAGGAGGATTGACTTTCAATACAATTATCATTATAATTGACGTGGTGTTGACTACAATAACTCGGTTTGTTCTGAAGCGTTCACAAATGTCGCTCTCAATGTTTCATATTACACAGTCTTTAATACACAACTCTGTTGTCTTCCCTGTATACAATCTGCTGTCTTGTAGCCTTATAATGGGCGTTATCTTGCAATACAATCAGACTGTTACAAATCGTCTGACATGAAATTGTCAACGGTGTTATTGGTAATGGTGGTGTCAAACCTCATAGACTCTTTGATGCAAGCTCTGAGGTATTTCATGTCGTGGAGGTTCTCGGCTGTGATTGGATGTGAGCTGGTCTTGGGTAATACCATGTCGATCTCTGTCTGGAGTTTGCGCTGAACATCGGGGTTGATGGCCAAGTAGTACAGCAGGAATGCAACAGAGTGAGACGTCTGCAAATAAGTCATAATTCTGTTTTGATTACCTATATCTCAATGACATTAATAATAAAATACTGATATTCATGCCCGATTGCACACTATTTTCTATTAAATTGATTATTTAAGTGTTTCTTTTAACCGTTTTCCGACCTTGGCCCCATTCTACAACTTTTATTTTCCAAATGAGGAATTCCATTACATGCAAAGTGAATCCTTATGACAGTTACCGGATTCAATTAGAATGGAAGGAATCGGGGAAATGATCGATAATAGGGTCCCTGATCTCTTAGTCCATTATTTATTGGTAAGTTGTACTAAAATGTGTACTGATAGGAGGTTCCATTTAACGAATATATGAACAAGAGTACACAAATCTTGAAAAAAGTGTCATGCACATCTAACCATGATCGAACCGAAATTCCGTAAACAACCACTCTCCCAGGATCACAGGAGAGTTCAAGTTTTCTTCAGAAACTTGGACGATTGCCACAAAGCCTGGCATTCAACATAAATCCAAGAGAAGCAAAGACGTTCCCGAATAATCACTCCCAGGATCTCATCAAAGTTCAATTTATCTACAGAAAATGGTTAGATTACGGACCAAATAACCTTACTTTTACTAAAAACTTCCAAGAACGCATCGCCAAACAGCAGGCTTTGGTCTCAGAGGGTTTATGCTAAAATTGTGAAACAAATGTCACTACCTACTGTAATTCAGAAAGATACATTAGATTAGATTATTATTGTTTAACGGCACGTAAACGACGAGGCTATATTGCGCACATTAATTTTTACATTTAACTTTGTTGAATATAAGTGGAGGACATGGGGAGGGGTCGACCTAACGGGCCCGATCCGGGGGAGTCCAGCTATGGTGGGAAGGCCAGGCTGGAATGGGGACGGACCGGGGGGTGTAAGGATTCGGGCCGGCGGAACCCGATTTCAGGGGGATCACCATCTCGAGGGGGAAGGCCGGCCTGAGGGGACCGCAAATTCAAGGGAGGACATGGTTAGGCCGACCCTGGCTGCTATTTGTCTGGGCCTCACCACTGACCTAACCGGCATGGGTAGCCCTTACACATGAGCATATGCTCGCCGGCGTAGCTGCAATGGATCGTTGGCCAACACAAACCCCACCACCGCGCTAAGGTGGTTTCTTCATGTCCTCTAAGGTACAAGTGCTTACATAATGATACCCAAAGAACATAAATCTAATTTCCAATGCAAAGTTTTGACCTATCATGCATAAAAAACTTTTCGTGACCAATCTGGATAGTGATATTGGCCCGATCCGTTACTTCATTTGACCAGAGCGAAACGTAAAAGAACCAGAGATTTCAGTAATCACGCAATTATTGCATTGGTTGTCTTCGCTCCTCGGCCTCAATGTTGACAATAGGGCGATGCAAAGCTAGGGCGACAGGTCGGTCACTTCTTGGCGCTAGCGTCGAGGGAGGTCACTTTTAAATCAAAGTATTTCTTGCTACACATACCGTATTTTCATATGAATTGAAAATATGAATTAAGAATTGATGATGATATTTTGTTATTTACTTAAATAGTGGATACATTATTAGATATTGTAGTGTAATAATATTTTATCGTGAGAGAGAACTTTATTTAAAACACTGCCATTATAAAATGGATGCCTCAAGGACACAGTATAACATTATTGTAAATTGTAAATATAAGAATTATGATTAATGCTAGAATTATTATAAATTATAGAAAACGCTATGAATTAGAATGAAAGCAGTAAAAGTACAAAATGATGATGATATTGATGATGAAGATGATGATGGTGATGATGATTAATACGAATTATAAAGGTGATTGCGCAGGATTGCAATCGATCCCTTATTGGCTAAAATACTAATATGATTTATCAACTTATTCTTTATCTTAAATCTAGTACAAAAAGATTTGAAAAATTTGGGTATGGTCCCTCTTGCGCCAATGAAGAGTCCAAGTACCTCGAGAGAATTGACAGCATAGTATGACAGCTGGCATACTAACAGCTTTCAGTATGATTTTCATAGTATGACAGCTGTCATACTAACGTCAGTATGATTTTTTCCCAAGGCTCTCATGAAAAGCTTACTGCATAATGGAAACAATGAAACAACTGAGGGGGTGTCGTCTCGCATTGACATGGATTTTGAGTTAGAAATTGCAATATCTTCTTATTTTCAAACATGTTATATTAATACTAGAGTAAAAAATGTATATATCTAAAGTGTAAGTACATCTTCTTATGCCAGTCAAAAATGTTTCGCGCGTTGTAGTTTAGAGTTGACCTGTCTCGATGGTAGCGCCATGCAAGCGGAAGAAAGATTGGCCAATGACCCATCGTCATGACTTAGTTAAGATATTATCTCAAGATGTAATCTACCGTGTCAATGCCCGCCATCATCATGTCGATCGCCATCACACACGCAGTCTTCGGGTTCGGATCTCCAGACAAGATGCGTTCCAAAACACTCGGCTCGTGGTCCTCTGGCAAATCCTTGATCGAGTCCAGAGCCTTGTTGATGTACTTCATGCTAGTTCTGCAATAGTTGATGAATGAGCACGATACGACACAATGCTTTTCAATCTTCATACACACTCTGGTCTGGAAGAACTGAATAACAGATCCATGTGTCGTGACCAACTTAATTTTTCCAAAAATCTCTTGTGACAACCCTTTGTGTACTTGACCGATTGAATTGAAATGTGTAAAATATGAGATATGAGATATTCAGAGGATTAGACTTAAAACATTAGTATAATTTGAGCCAATGTTGGTCTTAATGAACATTCAAAATTTCAAATTGATCGGCGGACCAATCAATCAGAAGATTTTTATCAAATTTTGAACCATTCAGTGGATTAAAATGAATGGTTTGCATGCCCTGAGACGGTCTATACAGGTACATTTGTATTTCAGATCTATCGAAGAAAAATGTGAAACAAAAACAAAATTAATAGGTCCGTGACAAAAGGAGTCGTTGCTTTTTTTTTAGTTTTCCAAATAAAATTGTTTGTCTCTATAAACTCATGTTATAATAATGGGCCTTTGTGAATGATTTTTTTTCAATATTTTTGGGGGATACGTACTCCGTATCACGGAGTTCATGATAAAACTCAATACTTTCTCAAATTATTCTCTTAAAACTCATCTTATAACAATGAGCCTTGAGGATGCACATAGCTCGCAAGCACGATCGCATTGCATTTTATGAAAAGAGTGTCAAAAGTCAATGCCAAAAAACCACAGCACCACTATGTTGATTAAAGTGGTTACCTGAGCCACGAAAATGTATAAGTATTTAAATTTTAAACAAACTATTACTGTTACACTTTTTACATGAAGTTTGACGATGTGATCTGGAAGAATACTGTTCAAATTATTACCTTAAATCACCAAAAGAGGTCATCCTCCTAGCACATGGTCGTATACACAAAATTGAGCGTACTTAAATGTTAAAACTGTGAATAAAAATATGTTAATCTAAGACAGCTGAAAATATACCTACTTCTTATCTGCTCAACCAAAAGAAAACTGAACCAATAATGAATGTTTGAGAACTTACTCTGTAACAAAGTCCATACTCTTCTCAAAAATGTTCCAAGTGGGAGTTTTAAAATATTTCCAGAGCGATATTTTCATTTCCATGACGTAGAGAGCGTCAAATACGTGGTTTACGCTGTCAATCATTCTTTGTGCCTCAGATCTAGGATCCAAATTCCCATCCAGACATCCCAGACGAGCGTCCAAAGCAATCATAGCAATTGCTGAAACATATGAGAGCTGTCATATTACAATGTCTGTGTTCAAAGGTGTTCAAATGTAGGCAACTTTGTAATACTCACATTCAAGAGACCACTTATAAAGCTCATTGATGAAGGTTTCTGGCATTTCTCCATTCGCATCTCTTAGCTCAGGGATTCTGGAGAAACAGAAGTTTAAGACAACATTATTGAGTATTATTTGTTGCATTTTGACACGAAAAATTCACACGACCAGGGATGGGATTACATAAAATGACAACTTACTTGTCGCAGCGACAATTTTCTCGTTTCAATGTTATTCACGGCCTTCTCGCTGCGACAAGTAAGTTATCATTTTATGTGATCGCACCCCAGGCTCATTGCCTGATGTTCCAGATGGAACTAATGGGATATGATTACTATCAGACTGTCGTATCAAGCAAAATCTGATTCCATAGAATTGGTAATTAGCTTAGACTAGGAAAACGCTATGTGTAACGCGTTGATGAGCGAGCACCGACACGCGCAACATCGCCAATCGAGCGCGATCCATTCAATCAAAGATAACTAACTATAAATCATTTTTCATCGCAACTTTCCATATGTTCTGGAAAAATTAAATAACATATCAATGTACCATGAATTTGATACTTCTCCATCAATCTCTGTGAACAGATATTCAAAACACTTAAAATAGCAATAAGTCTGTAAATTCTTAACCGATTGGGCTGGAAATGTGTAAAATATGAGATGGTACATGCTATCGAGTCGAAACGTTGCTTCTAACATTAACTGTGAAACACGATCCATATTAAAAAAAATATATATAATATACATTATAATATGCATTTCGTATGAATTGCAATATAATCCACATAATCAACAAGAATATGTTTTTCATTGAAACTGAGAATAGCCATCAATACACTTTGGTACCTACATAAAACAATCCAGAAAGCAGTGGAATCTCCCGATACCATCAATTATGACAGTTGCTTGCAAACATTAAAAAATGTCAATAAGTGTCAAATGATCTAGTGTCTAGTTATCTAATGATTAGGCTGAAAACTTGTAAAATAATCGACAATGGCAGTCTTAATGTCCTTGCAAAATTTGAACTTAATCGGAGCATTTTGATTTTCGGCCAATCGGGAGATATTTTAATTCTTGAACCAATTAGAGGTCAGTTTTAGAAAACTATACGCGATTAAGTAACAATGATATTAGTATGTGTGCAAAATTTCAGCTCGATCGGAAGAAAATTGGGGCCTGTGCCGTCGGGCCAAAGACAAACAAAAAATAAAAAAAACACACACAAAATAAACAGAGAAAGTGTCTCAAGTTCAGAATGGAGACGCTCGCTACGCTCACTCAATAATTGCAATTAATGTTGATACCATTATCAGTTTGACTGTTCAGTTTAAATGTCAGAATTGTCTTTTGACGTACCTCTTGACCAAGTCGTCAGCGACCTCCCCGATCGGCCCGACGTAGAACTTGGCGACTTTCGGCTGCATCAACTGCTGGTTCACCTTGGACCTGAACTTCCCCCACTCCTCACCCTGGCTGAATAACACTTGGTGGAGTTAGAATCACATTTGATTGGCAACTATTATTCTGCTATTGTTGTTTAGTTTTACCACTTACAATAGTCAATATCTAGTGGAGAGGTCGCTCCACCCAAAATAAAACGAAACGATTGGAACGAAACTTTCGTTACTTCATAGCATATTATTTTTAGTATAGGTATAGTAACGAGCACAACTTTTCTTGCAACCAAAATCAAAGACTTACTTTTTAAATGAATTATAGTCTTTAATGCCCCAATATATGTTACAAGTTGGAAAAATAAACAAAAAACGCGTGATATCTAACAAGAACACTCCGTGTAAAAATACCAGCCAAGTCTCTTCAACTAAAAAAATTTAAAAAAAAAATTAGCACTGAAAAGTAGTGATATCAAAAATTTTGCAAGTCAAAACTTTTAAAAAAAATACTTGGCGCATCGTAATTTTAGGGCATTATAGGTGTATAGATGAGTATATTTGATTTCTAACTCACCTACTATTTATATGTTCGATGTACGAAGAGTTTTTACTTGGCAAAATTTTTGATATAACTACTGAATTTCACTAGTTCTGAATTTTTAAATTTTTTTTGCTGAAGAGACTTTGGCTGGTATTTTTACACGGAGTTTTTTTTTGATAAAACATTTACAGATAAATGTTAATATTGAAATAATAGAATGTGTTGCTCTGACACACAAGGGAGAAAGTGTGAAGGACTGCAAAAAATGAAATTCTATAATTGAGGGGCCGCGTCGGCCTTAATTAAAATGCAACCGAATGACAAAGGCTATGTCTGGCTCCATCCATCCGTCTCCATCTGTCAGAAATTAAAGTGTGTTCAACATTGAAAACATGGCTTGCGTTGCGTGAGCAAATGTTAGTTAGCTGGTTTATCGACGCGGCCCCTCAATTGCACTTTGCAATCATGCAATGCATTGCAATAAGCTAGTGTGGTCAATATAGATCACTTAATCTTAAATATTAAAAAAAAAATGCAATACACCATCCCACACTTTTAAATCTTATTTGTGGAACGTAATGCAATGAAAAAAAGTAAAACATCTTACTTATAGTTACCCAGTTCTGTCTGTATGTCTGTCTGTCTGTGAGGAACGCTTTTTTATTACGCGCGCACCCGAATATTCAAATCAATAAATCAAAATGGCCGACGTTACATTGCCAATCATGTATAAAATTACGTCCTCTGCTTTGTCTGAATATATCAATTACTGAAACTTACCTTAATATTAATCCTTATTCCTTTGTGTTTATAAGAAATGTATTTTAACACAGAATAACTGTCAAAATCTTTACATTACATTGAAAACGGCCGAAGGCTAACACTATTTTGTATTTAAAATGGTGGACTTTCATTGCCAACCGTGTCTAAAAATACGTCTTTTGCTTTCACTAAGTAAAGAAAAAAGCAAAACTTACCTAAAACGTAATCCTTCCCTTTGAGTGTGTAAAAAGAATTACTATAACACATAATAACCGTTCAAAATAGTAAAACTTCCTCACGTTAAGAAACGTCAAAACGTAATTTTAAAAAAACAAACATATGCTCTGTATTTTAGAGGGCCATGAAAACCAAACAAAGCCGATGGATTTTTAACATTGGCCTCATGATGCAATTTGCAAACGATCAAATGTATTATTTTCTTCCTACATTTAATCAACACGGTTCCGTAACCCTCAAACCATGCTCAAACTCAAACCAACTAACCGACGAAGTTTTTAAATAATGTTGTTAGAATAATCATTTTCATTCCTTTCTTATTTCGTAGAGTGGTCTGTATTGAGTCATGTATTGACAACGAATTCATGTTGCTGTAGATAAAGTTAGAAGCACCAATGTTAAGTGTTACATTGTTAACTGAATATCTATACCTTAATTAGAGGTAGATGTACTGAAGTCCATTTCAATATTCTTGAAGTGAGCTCAGAGAACAGTATTTCTGACATCAACCAATCATTTGTAATGGTGACATGAGTCATTGTAAGAGAATACTTCAATATATCGTTATTTTTAACATCAGTGAAACGGTACTTGATAGAGCTTGATTACAATCCAAAATAGTGCACCGCAAAATAAAAAAAAATTACTTCCGCCCTACATCTGAGGAAAGGATATAATGATTTTGAAACAACATTAGCATCAAAAAAATTACGAATAGGTCGTGGGCATCAAGTTCTTTATAAATTTATTTTTTATGGCGCATACTGATTTTTTTTCTTAATTTTACTTAGTACGAATACTCTGGTGTAAATTTGGAAACTTATATGAAATTGTTTTACCATATTAATAGATATGATCAAATTGCTTTTCTTCGTTTCTCATTTGTTAATGTATTCTGTTAAGCATTGGGTCATCAACGACGCCAAGTGTATTAACGACTCACACTCTGCTGACAAATATTGCTGTCGTTTTATTTTTTCGCATACCTCACTGGTGCACATTGGTCATGTTTTACATGACGGGACCCTCTTGTTTAACATAAAAGATATTGATAAAAGATATTGATTACAGCAGTCTGCAACCGTTTTCGGTCATGGAGTCATTTTCTCAAAAGTGAATATATTTGAAAGTAATGGGAGCCGCAGTAGAGGAAATCAAATATAAAACACTGAAAATAATAAATTGCATGACTAATTTATTTTGATATTATGACGAAGCCCCCCATTTGTTGTCCCGCAGGACGAATTTTTTAGAATTTCAAACATTTAAATGTGATTCTGTGGCTCTAAAAGCAACGAACTGAATAAAATAGCCATCCAAACGTTGCGGCGAATTTTTTCTCGATTTTTTAAATTTTTCGATCACCTACATATATTTATTAAAATTATCAAGAGCCATTCAAGAACCACCAAGGAGCCGCAGGTTGCCGACCCCTGATTTACACTATCTGAATGAGAATCCTCACGTGACAATCGATCCTCCGGAGCCGGTGAAGAAGTCCTTCTTGAGGACATTGCGGTAATAAGCGAACGCCTTGATGCCTTCTCGGATGGGCCAGACGCCCTCGTTGCGGTACACCAACTCGACGTACTTGGGGTCGTACACGAACACGATGGACCCTCTGCCGGGCATGCCTCGGAACAGCAGCACCTTGCCGTAGTCTCTTACCATCTTCCTGTGCATGTCAGTCATTCCCATCCCACTGAACTCGCCTGCAAGCAAACAGTTGCACTCGAGAACAGGGATCAACAGTTGTGATGCGTGGATGATATAGTAGTAAATGAAATTGAAAGAGTAATTTGAACTCTGAATAAACGAATGTAAATGACAAAAAAATTAATCACCACCTTATGGGCCCCTATTCTGTAATTGGGTATTCTAAGCCGCATATGAGTTTCATTGCAGTAAAAAAGAATAGTCAAGTTATACAGAAAAATACCTCAGAGTTATTTAATATTTACACGCTACAATTATCTGGCATGATGTCAATAGAACAGCTGATGGACGATATTTCTGTTTGTATTGTTGTACACAATTTAAAAAATCACTGATAAGCGATATAAAGGAATTATTCATCAATCAACAACTACCAACTGCCTCACCGATGCCAGGTAGAAACCTCCACACATTGCCGACAAGCGGCAGCGGTTTCGGTCCAGGCATCTCAAAGAACGGCTTCGCATTCTCCCACTCGAGAGCCGGCGTCGCGGCGGCCGTGGAGTTGGCTCTGAAAGAAGCGACGCTGCGCAGACGCCCGGGCGTCGCCACTGATCGCAACATCACTCGCACACGAAGTCTGAATGTCAACTGAGAGGTCATGTTGAAACGAAGCGATTGAATCATTGTGATAAGTGGTTTTGCAAGAGCCATTAATGATGCGAAGCGAGGGTCGTCAAGGTTATCTCTCTGTTACTTCTGAGCATGCGCTTTATGTAAGATTATGTGACGTAGTTGATCTTATTTTTGTATTGTTTTTAAAGAATAACAATTCACTACTTAGGGGAATGAAAATGAACAATCGCCGATGTTCGAAATTATTGTAATTTTACGCTCTCCAGCTGTCCCCAGCATAAAATATATAGCATTGATTTAAGGCTGTTCAAGCGATGAACAAAATTTTAACTTTGACAATTAATTGTGACCTAACCTGTATACTTACAGCATTATAATAGGTATCAGTCACTCCGGGCATTATCGGGCTATTTTTTTAATATAAATGAGTTCTACCAATTTGCCCTAATGATACCCAGCGAATGAGCAAACTTGTGACATTTCATTTCTTGCAATTCACAGACCAAATGGCTAAATAGAAATATTCCCTTTTTTGTGCTTTTCAGAAATAATTGTAATTGGTGGCGGACTCGTTTTAAAATGTTATTGCATTATTATATAACGCAGAAAAAATTAATACCGAAACTAAATTAATTGTGATTATGATAGTGAGGCCTCAATATAAATTCAGTAGGTACTGAGCTAAAACCACCTCCCCCAACTCAAGAGTTTCATTGTTTATCGTCACGTTCCACTGTCACAAAATTCCCAGACCCTCATAAAAATAAAACCTTTTTTCATAAAATCTTTTTTTTTTAAACGAGGATTTACAGCTGCTGCCGTTTCTCGCATCTCAACCTCCAGTTATCTCTATCCTCCCAATCGCCCTCTTCCAAACCCCTTTCCACCATTGCCCTCTGAACTCCATCCATCCAGGAGCTCCTCGGGCTCTTTTTGGTCATTTAAATAATATGTTTACCAAATTTCCTCGTTCATTTAACATAAATCATTTTTATATTTTTGATTTAACCAATAAATAGCTAATAAAAATAGATTGTAATAATTTTTTGATTTAAAATATTCCGTCCATAACTGGGTATACACTTCAAACACTCTTATTAGAGAGGCTATGATACAATTTATTTCATCCAATTATGAGCCGAATTTTACAAATAAAAGTGCGATTTCAATCTATTTTTACTTGGGAATTATTTGGACAAGTCAAAAATATGAAAATTATATTTGTTTAATGAGCTACAAAATAATCACTAGAAGGGCAATTAACCTTTGTTGCCACAAGCTATCTTCAATAAATAGAAATCGACCTTTGTAGCACCGTGTAGAGAACAGCTTACTTCACACTACTAAATTTAAGGTGACGGCAGATGAATGCTTTACCATGGCGACTCTTGAAGTCGAATTACGGGCGGAACTCGCAGAAGGAAATGCTATGGAATGCACCCCCTGGACAAAAATACAGAACAGATACTAGCGCCAGTGAACGATTTGGCAGTTACCGGAACTGTTTATC
This sequence comes from Leuctra nigra, assembly GCA_934045905.1. Classification (NCBI taxonomy): domain Eukaryota; kingdom Metazoa; phylum Arthropoda; class Insecta; order Plecoptera; family Leuctridae; genus Leuctra; species Leuctra nigra. Next base: position 1,429,830 of record OW203765.1, on the reverse strand, counting down.
AGTAGATCCAGTACATCATTACTCTCTTCATTAAATTATTGATAGTCAGTTAAAATTAAATCTTTGATCAAAATGTCAGATGCATGTTATCTTTGTAGGTTACATTTGCATTGTAGGTTACAGTTGATTTAAAAGTGAATCCTTGTTTGACCATGGTTTTGTACAGTCACCTCCAAGTGTTCGTACTGTGTTTCTCATAAGAGCCCAATGTATAAACCGGTAGGAACACTTGGAGGCGAGTGTACCTACCGAGGTAAGATTCAAATCAAATCTCGTTTGTACTTCTATAAAAACGCTGCGCTAGTATCCGTTCTGTATGATCCATAGACCTTGACTTGGCCTTGACATTCCATTCAATATACCTGGGCTGAGTTTAACATTGCAGCAGATTTACTTTTGAAGCCCTACTGCCGTCACCTTAAATTTAGTAGTGTGAAGTAAGCTGTTCTCTACACGGTGTTTGTAGTATTGAAGAAGCAAGTGCCAGGCAACAATGGCAGGTAGGATGACGGAGGATTGATAAAAGTGAATTGATGGACTAAAGCGTTTGAGGGAAATGTTAACTTGAAATACTGCCGAGGGGTTAACAACTAAAAGTTTTGTAAACTCCTGATTTCGGATTTCCAAGATTTCCGAAGATTTGAAGATTTCTAATGATTTCTAAGATTTCATAAGATATCCGAAATTTCAAAGATTGCAATGATTTTCAAAGATTAAAAAAGATTTCCAAAGAATTATAAGATTTCAGACGATATCCAGGCTATGTTTACGCCAGATTTCCGGAGTTGTTAACCTCTCGAATACTGACAATGACGAGAAGTTGATAACGCTTAGCTGATGGCCGCCATTGACCTTTCCAATCATCTGTATTGGTTTGGCGTCCATTACGCAATCAGCTGACCTCGTCGAATAAATTAACACTACGTTAGTTGTGTGTAGGGTCAGCGTCAAAAGAAGACGGTCAAATCCCTATCTAGTCGGGCGATAGCTCGACGCTGCCAAGCACCGTCTTTTACGAGGTCTACTTTTTATAAACGGCGAGCTTACTTCCACAGACTTATACAGCAACGGCTTAAGTGGTGATTTCGGGGTATCGGCTCGCATAGACGCAGTTTGAAATGGAAGTTAAAAACCATGGTTATCGGGTATATTTAGCCACCTGACAACACCTACCAAATTTCAAAGGTCTGCGATCATCCCTTCAGGGTGAAAACTGGGCCTGAATCATGTTAAAATCACACTTTCAGTTAGTTAGTTAGTTAGTTAGGGGGTTACTGCCCACGTCTCTACGATTGCTCTCTTCTACAGGTCGCATCTTCAGTCTAGAGAGTTGAAATTTGGCAGAATCATAGACATTAACTCCTCATGCTCTCTTTTGCAAAAATCGATTAAAAATTTTAACCGGAAGTGAAGTTATTACAATTTTAAATTTTAAATTTTATAAAAGTCAAACGGGTCCATCTAGAGTTATGAAAATTGGCAACATTAAAGACAATACATTGCTAGACACTCCACTTCAAGAAAAACCAAACATTTCTCACCGGAAGTAGTGAAATTATCAATATTTATGTTCCGCTCTTCCTCTTTGAGGTAGAACACAGCTGCTGCAGACATTGTTCGTCTCACTAGCGCATTCACTGTATGCACGATTGTATTCCTGGTGGTCGTGAGTTCGATTCCACGAAGGGCTATATTTTTTATTTTTTTATTTACTTCCTTCATTTTGGCGTTCAAGGTTAAGTGTTCAAAATGATATAGTCAGGGGTCTTATGACATAAAAACACCAGAATAGTTCAAAATGTGATACTAATTTTTCCTTTGGCAGTCTTATAGTAAAAAATGTGCTCTTTCGACTGAGCGATGGATCTTGGCGAGATCTCTTCTCGTTTGGCCCCCAGGGGTGTCCAAAGTAATTTTTTTTTATTTTTATTTATACAACAAAATCATATTATATTATTTCCATAACACACTAATAGTAAATTTATTGCTATTTTTTATTGTTCTTTCATGTCCAGCAGGATTATTTAAAATTAATCCTTCAGGGGTGTCCAAAACACAAAAAAAATTATCTGTTGAAAAAATCAGTATAAATGTCGTAACATTATTTTTTATTGCAATATTATTGTAATACACATGATGGGACAAAGATCCAAAAAATATTTCGTGAAATTCAACCTTCATGGGTATCCAAAATATTTATGTTTCATATTTTGTGTAATAAGTGTAATTCAAAAACGGGTATATCTCGTATGTTAATTGTATATAAGTATTTATTTGTATTTTATCACTTGATTTTTACATTATTTTGATATTAAGGGGTGTAAATGGTAATTGAATGATTACATTTCGTGCTATTTTCCTTATAAACATTTACAAAAAATATTTAAAATGCAACTTATAGCATCAAAAGTAATTATTTTTTTCAGTCCGTACAAATGACTATGTTTCGTGAAAGCAAAAACCAACAAATAAACTGGAAAAATAGTTTACATTGTCTTGTATTAATCAAACACATATGTGACGAGGCGATCACGATATGTTCATCGTTTGTACATTGGCCATAACAATTGCAGAACTTTGTGCACCACATAACTTTGATGCCTTGACACATTTATAATTACAGCCGCAATGAATAAGCTCGGCACAAAGTTTTGACGCTTCTCCCAAGGAAGTCCAAAATGCTGTGTATCCCTCTTCCTCTTCAAGACACTTCCATCCATATTCAGATGGAGCAGGCAAGTCTTGGTTCTTCTCTAGACACTGTTTCCAAATTCCAGCTTGAAAGCAAGCTCTCTTAGAGTGTTGAATAAGAGTAACCCTTGATGGAGGGATGCAATCCATTGGTCGATTCATTTTTGTGAATAAATCTTTGCGGCATTCATTAACATCGTCACACGAGCTTGTCCAGTCATACATGAGCACAGTAAAGCGTTCTAAGTACTGATTTCAAGAGTGTGTCAACCTGCGCTGGAAACTGGGAGAGTGAAATGAAAATCGGAATTTTTTACCACGCCCAAAGAAAGACGAGACTGTATTACAGCCAGTAAATGCAAACCAATATACCTATCCTACTAGCTGCAGCATTTTCTTCCCCAAGATAAGGTGCATATGCATGAAGTGGTAGAGTGTTCTACACGCTTTTTTCCTGGTCTTTTTTACTATTCCGAATTGTACCCAAAGTGTGTCAATGTTAAGTTTACGAAACATGGGTCCCCGTGCTATCAAAATAGCGTCCTCAAGAGATCCACGATTGATTTGGCATTGATGTCGACATCTTTAAATCCTCGAGCTATTAGCTTGAACAACTCCTTCTTGTTGTCCTCATCGTGCAGGAAGAGTGACCACTGGTCTGGGACTTCGGTGGCATTATTAATTTTGAGTTTTACACCACTTCCTCACCGCAAAGTTTTAATTATAGAAATGAATCGACCAATGGATTGCATCCTCCCATCAAGGGCAGCTCTTATGCAACACTCTTAGATAGCTTGCTTTCAAGCTGGAATTAAGAAACGATGTCTAGAGAAGAACCAAGACTTGCATGCTCCATCTGAATATAGATGGAAGTGTCTTGGGTAGGAAGAGGGATACACAACATTTCGATCTTCCTTGGGAAAAGCGTCAAAACATTGTGCCGAGCTTATGCATTGCGGCTGTAAAATCACGTGCAATAATCTATGTAAATGTATTAAGGCATAGTTCGTACACAGTTGTTCAATTGTGGGGGCTAATGTACAAACGGTTAAAATATCGTTACATAGTACGTCAATTTGTATATTTATAAAACTTGTTTCCAGACATTGTGAACTAATTTTTCAGTTTATTCGTTGGTTATGATTTCGTGAAACATAGTTATTTTTTCGGGTAGTGCAGCTATATTTGACTGAAATAAATTGTTTACTTTTGATGCCATAAGTTGCATTTTAAAATATTTTCTATAAATGTTCCTAAGGAAAATATCATGGAATGTAATCCATTCACACAAATAACAGTATGTACACCCCTTTATATCAAGATACTGTAAAAAATCAAGTGATAAAATAGCAATAAATACTTGTACAATGAACATGCGAGTTACCCGCTTTTAAATTACACTCCGGACACAAAATATGAAAAATAAATATTTTGGATAACCCTGAAGGTTCAACTTCATAACTTTTTTTTTGCATCCTTATCCCATCATGTGCATTACAATAATATTGCAAAAACTTATACAAATAACATTCGAGACACCGCTTTTGAATTACACTCCTGACTCAAAATTAGAAAAATAAATATTTGGATACCCCTTATGGTTCAATTTCACGAAATATTTTTTGGATCCTTGTCCCATCTTGTGTATTACAATAATATTGTAATAAAAATAATTTTACGACATTTATACTGATTTTTTCAACAGATAAATTTTTTGTGTTTTGGACACCCCTGAAGGATTAATTTTAAATTATCCTGCAGGACATAAAACAACAATAAAAAATAGCAATACTTTTACTATAAGTGTGTTATGGAAATAATATAATATGATTTTGTTGTATAAATAAAAATATAAAAAAAATTACTTTGGACACCCCTGGGGGCCAAACGAGAAGAGATCTCGCCGAGATCTATCGCTCAGTCGAAAGAGCACATTTTTTACTATAAGACTGCCAAAGGAAAAATTAGTATCACATTTTGAACTATTTTTGTCACAAGAGCCCTGACTAATAATCCGATATGCATTCAACGCTTACTTTAGGTACACTTTTAATATTTTAATATTTTACTTATATGGATTATAATAATTATTTGACAATGCACGTTAAAAGTTGCAATAATAAAACAATTCGTGGTCAAAACAGAATTTTGGGGGCTCGCAGTCACTAAACTAGAAAAAGGTTCAATTAGGCGTTCAAAACTTTTAATTTGTCAAAATGAAATATCAAATACCAAACTTACTTGGGAACTATTGGTAGAATACCGAAACCGTTTGATTGACAAAATGTTATTGTTGGCATTTTACAGACGAAATGTTACCTTATAGCCGGTACAAATGAAACGATCGATAGTTTTTAATTTTGGCAGAATAAAGATAACATATTGCTTTACACAACACTTGAAAACAAATCGAAACAATTGTATCGTAACAGAAGTTGTTGATAACAACTAAATTGTTAGATTTTCGACGCTACAAATAAAACGGTTCGATCGAGAGTTTTGATATGACCATCCAAATACCTAGGTACTCGTCTTCTGACAAATAGTATACTCTTCGACCGACCGACTGATTATGACCTTGTTGCCTTGATTTGATCTGACATTGCGTTGTATGTACTCGGCGGCAATAAATCAGACGGCTTTCGTCTTTGCTATTGAAAGGTTCTCTGTTTACGAAACACAACATTTTGCATTCCAAAACCATCCGGATTTTATTTAAATTTGTTGTAAGCATCTGGAAGCTTTTACGCTTTTGTGACATATAAAAGTGAACTAGGAAGAATTTAAAAAATTTCGTTATTCACATGACTCAAAGAAGTGAACTTTTAACAATTTAAAAGTTGAGATAACTCAAATTCAACCAAAAGAGATTGACCCTTTCGTTATACTTACTTTGGAACTATTGGAAGAAAAACAGAAAACTTTAGACAAGAAGTGACGTTGTTGGCGATAACAATGTAATGATTGGTAACACTTAATGATCAATGAAAGCTGCTATAAACTTTTACCCCATATGACATTCTGTACAAAAACAAAAACTTGTAAAAAAACTGCCAAGCACCTTCCCACTTAAAACAATTGAGATCTAAAAGAAGGGCCAAGCAACACTATATTGTTTAAACATTTTCGCACTTAAAATTCGTGAATTATAAAAATTAAAAACGACTTAAAAAATAAATTTAAAATTGAAATTAAAAAAATTAAAATTAAAGCTTGGCGCATTGAATTTGCACCGACCGTACATTCTTCTATCTTCTTCCTACTTTCTGTCTTTCTTCGGCTCCTTTATCGTCATATTCTTTCTTTCGTCGTCTCCTTTGTCGTCATCTTATTCTTATGTTGCCTTCTTCTTGACACAATGCGCACAGCTTAATTTTTAATTTTTTTAACTTTGATTTTAAATTTATTTTTTAAGTCGTTTTTAATTTTTAGATTTTTTTTAAAGTTTACAATGATGGTGCACTTAGATTTTATTCTTCAAATTTGGACACAACGTTAGGTTTATAGTGTTGTGCTTGGCGGCAGTAACTGGGCGAAATGATTTCACGAATTTTAAGTGCGAAAATGTTTAAACAATATATTGTTGCTTGGCCCTTCTTTTAGATCTCAATTGTTTTAAGTGGCGAAGGTGCTTGGCAGTTTTTTTTACAAGTTTTTGTTTTTGTATGTTGGTATATGGGAAACTGGTTACACGCTACCCACACTCTGGGCCACGAGAATGGTAAAATAGTTGCTGAAAACATGGCGAACACACCTTATACTTGAAATAATGTAAAGAGGGACACCAGAATTATTGCCTTATTCAGAACTCTCATGCTTCTACTCACACAATGAACAAAACAGACTATCATAAACATAATAACATGCACAAGTATACGATAGTAACAATGTAGTGAAAGTTGTCACAACCTCAATCAAAGAATGGGTCGAGTATACCAAGACATCAAACGATTCAAGTTAGTGTAGGTATTTTAAGAGTAGATCACTATATCTCGAATATTGCGTCAATTTTCTTAAAATATCGTGAAAAACGAAAACCGAGAATGCACTGTGGCGCCATTAACGCTTTAAACAGAGTGTTTCCTAGTTTAATTATGTTTTGATCATACTAGGTGTATTTAAGGTGGTGCAAGCGCGAGCAATTTGCCGCTATTTTCAGGCACTATTTTGGATACGATTAATGACAAAATGGGTTGACTAAATTATTTGATATTTTAATCATGAGTAGATAAAATACAAACTTAGGGTTATCCCTTGGTACATTTAACATTTTTTTCTCATTAATTATTAATAATTAGTTGATTTTGGTGAAAAATGGTCTATTTTCCTGTCTCGCTGGGTGCCGTATGAAATTTTATTTCAAAAATGTGCCAAGTGAAAACCCTAAGTTTGCATTTTATCTAATCATGATTTATTTATTTGGCTTATGGCAGTACATCAAAGTTAAAAGAAAGTTTAAACAGTAAAAGCTAATAGTCCAACATAACGAAGATGGATGTCGAGACATAAAATATGAACATAAACTAAAATAAAGCTCATAACCTAATTATATATTATTTCTATAAATGCATATCAAGATCTTGTAGCCACTGACTCACGTCTTCTGATGGTTGAATAAAATCTTCTTGACACCCACCATAAGCTCTTAAAGGACACTCGCTTCTGATGTGGAGCATGGTCTGTACCTCCTCCCCACAATCACACTCCGGCGACGATCTCATGCCCCATAAATGCAGGAAATAGTTGCAACGACCGTGACCGGTCCGTATTCTGTTGAGAGATGTCCAGATTCTGCGGGGAAGCTCAAGTTCATCCCGGCCACGATCTTTAAAAATAGATTTCCAAGCTTCCGGGGCCTTGGTACTAAACTCCCTTTCCCAAATCTCCATGCTGCTATAGCCATCAGCATCCAGTTTCCTTGCAAGTTCCGTGGGTGGGTGTCTTGATTTGAGGCGGTGGTATCCGAGTGATAAATCTCGATGTATTGGAAGACTCAGATTTGTTTTAATTTTGTCATACTCCCTTAGCAGATTTATGGTCCTTCTAACGCGTGGTGGCTCTATATGGCTAGGGCTCCCATAATCCAAATGTGAAAAAGCGGGACAAAAAATTCCAGATATAAAATCCCGTGTGACAACAATGGGGGTTCTTTTCAATGGGTTTTCCAAACGAATAGTCCGACGCTCCGTCGCCTCCTTCCTATTCAAGATTCTATCTAACATACGCACAGGGTAACCGTTCTAATATTCTAATACATCTATATATATCTAATATTTTTATGTCGGATTTGGAAGAGCGGGTTTTGGCAAGCAGTGTTTGTAAACCTGTAATGTGGAAGCGTTATGTTGATGACCATTGAAAACCATTTGTTTGGACTACGTTCCTAATTTTTCGGAAAAAGTTCGTAGAATTCTGGGATCATTTAATATTAGAACAGTTTTTAAATCTCCTAACACTTTTAGAAGTCTTCTCTGTCAAACTAAACCGGTTGATCTTCAGCAGAATTCCAAGGAAATTGTCTATGCGCTCCCATGTCAGTGTCAAGAAGTGTATATAGGTGAAACAGGGAGGCCACTTGACATACGTATTAAAGAACATCGAGATAACGTAAAAAATCATAAAATTTCTACATCGTTAGTAGCTGAACATGCGTGGACTAACATGCATACTTTTGATTGGGATTCTGCTATAGAAGTATATAAAGAAAGTAACGCTAGGAAAAGAAAATTTATTGAGTCAGCGTTCATCATATGTGTGGATGAAGTTATTAGTCAGTCATCGTGTCATTTTGATGACGTATGGGTGGCTATGCTTCGTCCTGTGGTGAAGGCTCGGTTCAATTCGGCGCGAAAATCGGTTAGGTAGACGTCAGGCCATATATGGTCACAGTTGTGGCCTCTTGGTGGGGGGGGCTGACGTCAGAGAAGCAGTAGTGGTATCGGAACATGCCAGTCTCGCTTGACAAAGCCGGTCGAACGCATCGGCGAAATATTGCGGACTCTTTTATTTTTATTTTTTGACAATACCAGTGTTTCTGTTCAAATATTTGTATTTTACCAATATAGTGGAATTGTTTTAATGGTGCAGCTTATAATTCTCATTGTTTGATTGAGAACAGTGTCAACCTTTATGATGTGATGGCTGTTTAACACACCGAGGAACAATATTCTGCTGTGGAACATACTAAAGCCATGGCTGATGTTCTCAATACGAAGCCGATGCACCCCAGGATGTACCAGCAAGCCTGGAAATTATGTTGTTCCTAGTCCTAAGTTTCGCTGAGACGTTAGTCAGGTGTTTGTTATATGACAAGCTTCTGTCCAATACCACTCCAAGGGGGTTACCTAATATCGCGAAATGGTAGGACGGTGCTACCTAGCACGGTGCTACCTATCTAAATAACCCGTAATAGCACCGACCTTGAACTCAACACCATCGTAGCACCAACATTTCGCGATATTAGGTAAGGGTCCAAGATACTTCGGGTTAGGATTTAACGGCAAAAGTTTGCCGTCAAGGAAGACTTTGAGGTGGGTTGTAGCCAGCTGGTTAGTTAGATGAAAGTAACTGCTCTCCGTCTTTGTCACGCTCGGAGTTATGCAAATCGTATCGAGTACATACATAGGAGTACATTCGAGTAGTGATACATGATGATACATACATCACTTTGGTATCATCTGGGACGATGAATGTGATATGTATATGATAGATGATGATATGTATGTGATGCCATGATGATACAATAATGTGGATACGAAATTTAATATGATACGTGTGGATACCTATGAAATACCACTGTGATACGAAAAATTGGCAAATAGTACTAGTGTGATACCGGAGTGGTTAGTGTGTGATACCAGTATTTTCTGTACGGGATAGTTCCAATCGTATCGGAAATTTCATAGTTTTGAGCGGTTTTGTTGAAAAACCGGCGCATTATTAACATTGTAAGAAGCAAAAATTAAAAAGTTCTACAAAATGCAATCAGACTGATCTTGTGAACATCCTTTCAAAGTTACAACCACTTATAAAACAATTTTTCTCTCTCAATTTTCTAAGACGGCCGAGCGCTAGTATCACCTTAAGTGCAGCCTGTATTTAAATATATACTTAAAGCCCCTGTTAACCTGGACACCATATTTTTTTCTAATCGTACCTGACACCATCACTACCAGTATTGGTCATTACTAAGAAAACGCTCGGTGTAACGCGTTGATAAGGGAGCACCGGTGTGCAGCACATCTAACCATGGATAATCTATCAATAATCACAAATAATCCCACAAATAATTCCTCAAATAATCACTTGCAGTATTACATTAGAGTTCAAATTTTCTTCAAAAACTGGGAAGATTGCCACAAAATCTTGCATTCAATATAAATCCAAGAGAAGCAAAAGACTTTCCAGTCACTCCCAGAATCACAGAAATGTTACATTTTTCTACAGAAAATGGCTAGGGGTGTGATTCCTGTACGCATTTTCACTCTCTTATCTTAAATTTTAAGAGAGTAGCAACCGTTGTTATGGACGTTAACATTAGAGTAAACAAAAGTTACGATACGATACCTGACTTAAGAGACTAAAAACGTACAGGAATGACCCCCTAGATTACCACAAAACCTTACGTTTACCAAATACTTCCAAGAAAGCATCGCCAAACATTAAGAATAATCACAGGCAGAATATCAAAATTGTTTAACAACTCCTGTCAATGTCAAAATAATTGTGAAACAAATGTCACTGCCTACTGGTATACCTACAGAAATGCAGTAATCATGGTCCATAGGTAGATATTTTATGAACATTTCGTAGAAGATTTCGTTGCTACGATACAAAAATCAAGTTTCCGATGAAACCAATGGACCGAACTTGCTGAAAATCATTTTGACCGCAACCAGAACAGTAATATAAGTTTCGTTAAAAAATTGGCCTGATCCGCTACTTCGTTTGGCAGGAGACGCCATATGCACACACAGACAGATAAAAAAAGAGATTCGAGCCATAAGTTTCAAGTGGAGACGCTCGCTACGTTCGCTTAAATATTTGATTTGTGATAAGCAGAAAATAAGAAAAAAATATTTATAAACTTGAAAAATGTGTTTGAAAGGAATAACTTTGTGTGCCATTTTTCGATTCATTGAGAGTGCATTTAAAAGCCAAATGTTGTGTCACTGACATTCATAAAATGTGTTTAAATGCCTTCAATAATGATCTCATTTCGATCGCAAATTCATCTGTGTTGACGTTCATTCATCAAGATTCTTACTCGGGTTGCGAGGCGTGATGGCGGCACAAATTCCCAGGCTCATTCGGGGTCAAGAGGTTGCGAGTATGCAGAATTCATAACAAAACGCAATACTTACACTCTAAAGTACCAGCTGGTAAAATATAAAGTGGAGCTTAATAAGAGCTTTTATTAATTGCAGGTAAATGATAAGCGCTATAATTTTCAAAAAATATGGTTAGCAAGAGCAAGATTTGTTTGTTAATTCATTATAAGCTTAATCCTAGGTTGCACGTAGTTTGCTCACACCAAATATTTGAAGATGAAAATCGATGTAACACTGTAATACTGACTCGCCACTTGTCGCAAGGTCATTCTTTTATGTATTATTTCAAGACCATACGCGTAAGGCTAGATGTTCACATGATGATAGTATTTTGGGTTCACTGGTCCTTTAACAGTGATTAATTTAGGGTTGGGCGAACCGGTTCGAAAACCGAACCGAACCGAACCGGCTTTAGATGTTCGCGAACCGAACCTTAAAATGAAATATCAGAACCGAACCTCCCTCGCTGCGTCAATGTGACATTTCCCGCCAACATTTCGTTCCAGTGAAGTGTTCTAAGTAAAAATATGTGTGACAAAAAAGCCAAAGACGAAATAATGCATAGTGTTACAGTTCATGATTTTTTATTTTATTTTTTAACTCTTTTTACCTTCTCTTCGTGCATAAATTCAATTATGTGAATTAATTTTATCAAAAATAAAATGCACTGAAAAGATGGACATATCTCGTGAAGCAAAATGTTAAATACAAACTATGCCTGCCAACCAATGATTGATGTTATTTTTATTGTATAAGTGATGAAGCCACTGCAGCTAAAAATAGCCAGAGGTTCGGTTCGCTTCGGTCAAATATTTAAAGTTCGGTTCGAGGTTCAGTTCAGTTCAAAAATATAAATTTCGCCCAACCCTGGTGATTATCTTTCATAGTATGGCGAGGTATAAAGCGGCTTTCACATCAGCGCGTTTTTTTTTTTTTTAAGTTTCGCGTACAATACATTGTATACATACAATGTATTCAATATTATGTATACAATTACGTATCTATTGGATTCATCTTTAGATTAATTATTTTTTTATTGATTGTTCCTATCATGTAATGCAATACGCTAAATAAAATAAAATAAATATGTATACATGTATGTACACATAATTGTTGTTACGGAACAGGTATGGCTGAGTGGTAACGCTCTGAACTTGTATTACGGAGGCCTGATATACATATCAATTTTATCGTGAGGTAGAGTGATAAAAGTTGGAATCATTCTATTGATACACGCAAATTTAAAAACATTTATGCGACTACGATATGTGATTAAAACATCCCTGTTTCGTGATTTACTTGGGATCCTAAAATCAATCAGCTCTAAAAGTCTGTCGTCAGTGTAGAACGTTCAAAGTAGAATATTCAAAACCAAGCCACTACTTTCTTCGTTTAACCAAAGCGTGTCCTCAAAGTCAAAGACTGTCTTTAGTTAAACCGAAAAGTACAAGTCGATGGGAGTAAGATTCTGGATGTTAGATGGATGCTACAAAGCCGCAGAATTCGCTCAGGTTTACACTAGACACCTTGGTTCAACCTCCGGGCCCAAACTATGCTCTCTTTTCATCGATTTATATGATAGACATGCAATCTAAACAATTTATGAACAAAAATGTGCCATTTCAATAGTACTTATTTATTATTATGTCCACATAACTATTTTCCAGCTACTACATCAATACACAGTCATTTTTTAACTTTACTTCAGTTTTCACAATAGGTAGGAATGCTGGTTGGGTATCAGTGATATCCATCTTCTTAGTGATGTCATTGTTGAAAAGAATAGAAATATACTGACACATGGTGAGTAGTTTCAATAAACAATATAGTAATTAAATAATTCAATGAGTTTACTTATCTGTCGGCACCAATGTATACCTGTACTTTTAATTCAACTATGAATACAAATCAAGGCAAGAGCAACATTTCTGCAGCTCAATCCTCATCCTCATCTTTCATTGTGATTGTATTGTTTCCCAATCGTAATGCTCATGCATCGCGTTCAAATGCAAATCGCACGCGGGACGAGATTCTTGTTTCCATAAAGCGCGACAAAGTCAGAATGCTCTTATAATCAAGTCCATGAAAACACTTGAATGAGAGCGATAAAACAGTAAACTTAAACGGTATTTTTTGTTACACTTTAAGAGGCAAACGGAAGCGAGCGGAAATCGCACGATTCGTCCGAGCGTTAACCATAACCTGTGTAAGTTTGCAGCAACATCTGTGACAGTTTGTCAACAATTCATCCCACGTATCTGATAGAGCAATTACACCCCATGTTGCCAGACTTACTCGTTACCGCGACAAACTAATGGATAATTATGAATAAGTTACACGTCTTCATGTCGACGTGGCAACAGAGCCACTCAGACGCGCATTAGATACACCGTATTCACCTTCAAAAGTAAGTTTTTTTTTTAACTCTTTCTGGTAAAAGTCTCGAAATGTTCACGTACATTTATACTCTACAGGTCAGATCGTTTCTCTAATCAAGCCTAAATTTTGCATATCCTCTATTCAGACGACTGATATGAATTTTTGTGACAAACTATTTGGATTGTCTGGAAAGTGATAATTAGTCTTGTTCCTCAGATCAATATGAAATATTGTAAGTTCGACCAACAATTTTACGCATATCTTCATAACTTTATGGCATTTTCTTCAAATAATTTTTAAATGTTTTCAAAATGTATGTCGATCAAATACATTCACTTTGATCTTTTAAAACTGCGCGCTTTGTGTCTATACTCTTTAATACACATAATATCTAGTGACTTATGTAGCTCATATGTAGCATAATTCATTTTGTATGAGAATATTACTTGATGTAACGATGCACAATTAACGCAGACGGACGACGCGGACGGACGACGGAGACGTCATACCTAAACATCGTATCCGTCTCCGTCGTCCGTCTGCGTCAATTGTGCATCGGCCTTAAATCTCTACAACAGATGTAGAAGGCCTAAAGTCCATTTTATCGATTTTACGTTGCACACTTTTGGAATGATATAATCAGGCTCTATCAAATGCAATTTTACTGAATGTCAACAAATACAGTTGTATGAAGTATTCTCTTACACAATGACTCATATCACTATTACAAATGTGATTTGATAATGTTTTGAATCCACCTCAGAAACTATTGAAATGGACTTCCAGCCTTCTTCCTCTGAGGTATAGATATTGCATGTAGTAACAAGGGACATACAAATAATCAATCTGCATGCAGACGGATATCGAACACGGGTCTCTAGAGTGACGTGCAAACACCTCAACTAACTACTCGTTCAAATAAATTCCAAAACGGAATAATAAAAAAGCAACATGCACAGCAATAAATATTTCCAGCAGCGATTCCAGATTACAATGAAAACACACGCATACGCTCGGTCTGTGCGAGTGACGTGACGGCGTATATTTCACTTAAACCTGTGACATTTGCGTATAGCACTGGTGGGTTGGCACACCTGCTGCTGTAATAAACACTTCGAGAGTCAGGGGGAGGGGGGGGGGGGGGGGGGGGGTGACCACAACATGAACAAGTGGCTCGTTAGAGAAGGAGAGATTTCGCGCTTCATGAGAAGTCGTTCATATTCAACAATGGATAGATTTATGTGTTCTGTGTCATAAAATGGCAAGAAAGAATGGTCGTCGTAATTTAATTTTCAAGGTTGATCACTTCAAAGTTATTTGTTTTTCTGATTAACATTTCGACCACACAGAAAAGGTCTGTAGGTATACTGTATCGTGTATCAGTTACAATATTTTATTATAATATTTTTAAATGTACACGTTCGTTGTTGTTTTACCGAGGTATTAGGGTGTAACTGCTTTATTTCGACATTTTTCCTTAATAAATAGTGTTTTTTCAGGTAAAAATGAGTTGGTAAAATGGTATACTGAGAGAAAAATTCACTTTATTGAAATAAATAAAATGACAGCTGACCACACAATATGGGTGACCTCTGGGATCCAGCTTAATATAATAGTAATATTAATGGTTAAGAATATATAATATTAGAATTTACAAAGTGAATCATTAAGTAAGAAATCTTAGAATTAATACGAATTATTATAAAGATGATTATGAAGTATGCTATTGGAGTCTTTAAGTATGGATAAAACTAATTGATCAACTATTGAACATGAAATGGAATATGATTTGATAAAGTCTATAAAAAACTTCGGAATTGCTGAACGAGCTCCCAAGAGTAAGCCAACCACAGTCCAATTTTTTTTTTTTTTTTTTTTATCAATGTTATATCTCTTGGCAAGATCTGGGATGCACGGAACGTAGTGGCTCTTCTTCTCGTCATTAACATCATTTGCCTGATTTCCCCCAAGCTCAAAGCGAATTGTAGGGTCAAGTATGAGAACTTTTTGCTTGTCTTTTCTGATCGCAATGATGTCAACTCTCTTGGAAGAACCAGTTTCAGAGACGCATGCAATCTCTTCATGCACCTCCCAGTGACGTTGGCGAAATGCGTCAGCCAGCAGCGTCCTCACTGCATTATGTCTGTTGTTACGCAGCAGTTCACCTTTCCGGCAGGCCCCGAGAACATGGGGTGGGGTTTCATACTCCGCGCAGTCAGGTTGACGGCAACGGGTGCTCTCGAAGCTTCTGCCTGGAACGGCACGAACAGCGGCGAGGTTGACAGACATCTTGATACAGTTAGTCCACTGTGATGATGACAGCCCCTCCTTGGTGTAAATCCACTTGTTGGCCTTTGGTGTCTCTCTGAACATTTCCACTCCTCTTCCTTTGTGAGGCAGATCCGCCCATTGCTGAAACGACTTCTCTCTTAAAATATTTCGTAACTTTCTTCCGGTAGTTCGATCATCAACTATGATGTCATCTGCTAAATTGAGTTTTTCAACGCAATGAGATATTTCTTGTTCCAGATCTCGGATATTATGTAGATGAGGATCATCGTCTTTTAGCAGTTTCTTGCAGATATTGAAGTTTTGTAAATGCGCTTCCCACGTCGCTCTCATGATACCGAGACCTCTGAACTTGCGAGGAGAATAAATGAAGGAGGTAGGCGTATCTCCTGGCAGTCCGATGATTTCTTTAACTCCACTTCTTACTATTTTATCAATATCTTCTAAAAAGTTATTCGGCAACTGACTGATTGGAGCGCATTGCAGAGGATATATAAGTGTAGGCCATATGAATTGATTTAGTATGTTAAGCTTTTGATCAGGTTTAAGCAAGATGGACGAAACAAGTAACTGAACGTCTTTTTCCAGGTTTGCTATTATTTTCCCTTTGTCAATTACAATTTCTTGTTGAAAGTCTATTCCGAGATACTTAATTCGCTGTCCTGGAGTAAGAGCTCGAACGGTAGTGCCCATATTAGAAATCACTGGAAGAGATGACAATTGGCCACCAACAATGTTTATGGCATTACTTTTCGACGAGTTTATATCCAGACCAATTTTTGAAAATTCTTGTTCAGCTGTAGACATTAATTCCGAAGTTGCTGAAGTGTTCTTGCCTATCACAGTCAAATCATCGGCAAATGCAACGGCAGACACATTGTCCATGTCTTCAACCAGAGGGTATCCAAGAGAAGAAGAGACTGATCGGTCAGTCAGTTCTTTAATAATGTGATCTATAGCAAGGTTAAACAACGTTGGTGAAAGTGGTGCCCCTTGCGGTACTCCTTTCTTAACAGAGATAAACTTTGATTTATTTCTGTTAGCTTCAATCTTGATAACGTTATCTGTTAAGAATGAAATTATGACGTTACGCAACTTGTTAGGAATGGGAAGATTCAGCAGACATCGTTGAATATGCTCATGACCAACACTGTCAAAAGCTTTACTCACATCAAGAAATGTCACACAACAATCTTTCTTGAGTAATTGTGCATTCTTCAGACAGCCATTAACAATTGAAGAATTTATATACGTTCCGGGAGTGGATACAAAACCTCTCTGATGAGTTGAAAACTGAACCAAATTCCTCAATTTCTTGTCAATAACCTTCTCAATTACACGACGAATTACCGAGAAGATTGTGATTGGCCTCCAGTTTGATAAACTGTTTACATCGCCACCCTTATGAATCAGAATAGTTCTGTCTTCCCTTAACTTTCTTGGTATGTAGTTCATTTCAAAGATTATAGATGCTAGTAAACTTATTGTCTTCCCACATTTCATTTCTCGAAGTACTCGAATAAGAACACCATCTGGGCCGGGCGCTGTATCAATATTAATTCGCTGAATTGCATCATTTACCTCTTGAATTGATACAGGGTGATTATAATTGTTGCCTTCTGAAGAACACTCAACTGCTTCATCAGGATACGAAGACTTCATATTTTCTTTTCCAAGGATCTTCTCAAAATGTTCTTCAATTAATGACATTGGGATCGTACAAGACACTGTTTTATTAGTATTCAACACAGTACGAACAACTTTCCGCCTTTGATTATAATAGTGAAATTGTGCAAGATCATAACTATATTGTTGCTTCCTCTTATGTTTATCACGATTAGATTTGCGTTTAGGATTTTTTGTAAATTGAAACGTTACGTTACTCAAATTATTTCTCCTTGCCTTTCTTGCTCTATAATGTTTCACTGCAGGATGAACTGGTCCAGAAATTGTATTAACAGCTTCCGAGAGAAATGCTAACAGTTTACTTACAATACTATCAATTTCTTCAGGCGTCTTTACCGATTTGGCCAAGAATGTTGATATTCGATTCTCCCATTCAGTCATTTCAAGTTTCTGTTGCTTATTAGGTTCCTCTACTACTTGATTCAACTTATCAGGATCTAACATGTTAACAGCTTCAGTTGTTTGATTGTTTGAGTCAGTTTCAGGTGTTCGATACGCTTCTGCAATTTTACCTCTTGCAACTCCAGGATGAGCACAACGTATGTGATTTGCTAATCCTCGAGGTTTATAAAATGATTTGCATATAGAACATTGGGCTGTATTCTTTGCACTCTCTTGCTGAGATTCAATTTGTGATTCTTGTAATACATTCTGGCTTTTACTTATACTCGCGCTTTCATTGTTGGTTGGAGACGAAGATAACAATACAAATTGTCTATGTTCTTCAGGATGTGCTTTTGTGATGTGTGATTGTACATTTTTATACCATTTACAACAATGATGACATTGAGATTTAATATTCAAGTTATCCTTATCAATTATCTGTGATGGCACTAAGACATCCTTGTTAGGAAGCAAAGCCTGTGTGATACAATTCCCGGTATCCTGTTGTTCCTTTTTATGGCATCGTGAGATATGCGTCTTGACTCTTATAAATGACTTCACACAATATGGACATTGTTGAAACTCTGTTCCAGCCAACGGCAAAGACTGAATACTGGAATCATTCATCATCATGGATTCATCATGGTTCGAAGTGGTCAAGAAACTCAATATTTGAATCAGGTGGAAAAGATTCATCACAGTTAGGACAATGAATTGTAATCTGAGTTTGAGTATATTGACCTTGAATGAATGACGAACTATCAGTTTCATCATTTTTACACAGCTGTCTCTTCTTTGATATCTGCACAGTCTCATCAATAGCTATGTCTTGAGACCTTGATGATGGAATGATGCTTGGAGTTTCCTCTATGCCGTGACTTGACATCTTCTCTCATTTTTTTCCCAGCCCTCAAATCAAATCCTCTTCAGAAGATTTGAAAAACTTCTAATATCATATTTTGGATTACCACGAAGGCCGTGGTTTGACACAGTTGTGAGGTAGAACTGCTGCTGAATTTATTGTATTTTATGGAAATGCAGCTTTGTTTGTGATTTGAAGTAACAGCAACATTGTAAGGAAAGGCAAGAGGAACAATCTGAGGTAAAAATCGTGAAAATTAAATGTTGTTTGGTTATATTTTAATGCCAATATAAATTCATTTAGTTTCACTGATTAGAATTTCTTGTGAGATAAAGGAACATTGTTTTTCACGGTGACGTGGATTGCGATTTCTTAAGTCAAGGTCACTAGAACATGGAGAGGAATTTACGATCTAAAGAGAAGGGAGTTTTGAGTGCGAAGAAGGACAAGAACAGCAGAAGAAGCAGAAAGATGGATACTTCACTAGGAAACGAAGTGGACAAACAGCAAGTGCGAGTAAAGCATGTGAGTAAATCGAAATCGTTGTTGTTAGGACCGCAATATGATCATGATTTCTTGGTGACAGAGGTTAAGGAAATGAGAGAAGAAATGAAGGAGCTTAGAAATGAGGTGAAAGAACTTAGGAAGAAGTCAGAAAGGGAAGAGAATGAAGTTTGTGACATGTTTGGAGAAGTAATAGTATGGGAAATGGAAATGGAGGAAAAGGTTAAACATTTGAATGAAATGTTATGTTTGAATGAAAGAGAAAATCGAGTAGCATGTGTGCAGATAGCAGTTTGGAAAGAAGAGATTGAACATAAAAACCACAAGATCTTGATGGAAATAGACCGATTAGAACAAGAAAATATTGCAGATCAAGTTGAAGAGATTAAGAGGAGGGAAGCTGAGTGTGCAGATAGTATGGATATCAGAATGAAAGGTTTTGAAGAAATGAAGGAGATGGTTGATAGGTCTGGAAGAAAAGAGCAGCAGGAAGGACAACAACAACAACAACACCGGAGAATAGTAACAAAAAAGAAAGCAGAACAAAACAACACAGTAGAAGGAGAAAATAGCATGATGACTGAGAACGATATATGTATTCATGGACAAGACGATCAAGATTATGAAGAAAAAGAGAAGAGCCAGGGAAAGAGGAGTGAAGAAAATGAAAAGTCGTATGAGGAGCACGATGACACGAGATCGTCTGACTCAGGACTCAGGACTCAGTCGATTTTGTTGGTTGGAGATGTAAGTGGTAGTGAAGCCTGGGTTTTCTCTCTAGGGGAAGGGTGTTACGTAAGAAGAGATCCCGGAATAAGAATCAGAGAAATGTCTGCGCGAATTGAAGAGGGATACTATGAAAAACATAGTAATCTGAAGAAAGTAATTTTCCAGTTAGGAAATATTGAAGTTTGGACACGAATGGATAATGGGGAGATAATGGAGGATTTTGGGGGTTTGATGGAGGTGTCTAGAAGCTTTTTTGGTCCAAATATAAAAATAGGCATTGTGGGACTACTAAGTAACTATTCAGACTACTCAGCCAATTTGAATAAAGGTTTGAAAAAGTTGGTGAAGGAGAATGAGGGGGAGTTTATTGAATTAGACTTCACGCCAGGGTTCATGATGGACAGAAGGAAGTGGGCCCGAGAAGTTGGGAGAAAGCTGAAAAATATGCTGGTTGAGGAGAAGGTGGTTACCAAGAAGAATGTATGGACTCAGTCGAAGCGGGTTTTTCGGACAAGTTGGTTTTCAAGGAGAATATTGTAGGTAGGAGAAAGAGGCAGGACAATAAAGGAAGGACACTGGACAATAATGAGAAGAAAATATCGAGAAGACGAAGACGTCAGTATTTGTTGAAAATAGGCACATTAAATATTGTCACGTTAACGAACAACATTGAACAGATTGTGGATTTGATGATTGACAAAAATCTGGATGTGTTGGGCCTTAGTGAGACGAAGTGGAAGGGGGCAGGTGAGAAGATACTGCGAGGGGGATACAAGCTCATGTGGTCAGGTGGTGAGACGGGGAAAAGTGGAGTAGGATTTGTCGTAAGCAGCGCTTATAAAGAGAAGGTGTTAGAGATTGAGAGAAGAAGTGATCGACTAATCAAGATGAAGCTAGCAATTGATAAAAACATTGTCGAGCTGGTACAAGTGTACGCACCCCAAACATTGAGACCAAAAGAAGAAAAGGACAAGTTTTGGGAGGAGCTAGAGGATTTGGTGGAGTTAAAGGATGTCTTGATTATTGGTGATTTTAATGCCATGGTAGGGATGGACCGGACGGGGTGTGAGCTAGTGCTTGGTCCGCATGGGTGGGGTAGGACAAATGTTGAAGGGAAGAAGATGATAGAGTGGTGCAGTTCGTTGAATTTAAAAATTGCAAATACTTGGTTTGTGAAGAAGAAAGACAAAATGATAACAAGAGTCGGTCGAGGACAAAATGGAACAGTTTTGGAATCAGTAATAGATTATGTGTGTGTAAGCAGAAGCATGGACAGATATCTGCTGGATGTTGAAGCAGTCTCATCTGGGACAGTAATTAGTGATCATAGACTGCTGGTCACAAAGATGAGGGTAGAAAGGAGAGGAAAAGGAAATCGAAACACGGGAGTGAAACGAATAAAAACATGGAAATTGCAAGAAGAAGCGGTGAAGGAAGATTTTTGCAGAAGAATAACAGAGCAAGTTCCAATAGGGGAGATACAAGACGTAGAGGTGGAATGGTATGGTTTTAAGTCAATAATGGTGGCGGTAGCGGAAGAGGTATGTGGAAGGTCTTCAGGCAAGAGAAAAGAAAAAGAAACACCTTGGTGGAACAAGAGAGTGAAAGCAGTAGTTGAGGAAAAGAAGTTGGCCTGGATGAAGAAAGTACACGACAACTCTGAGGAGAATGTAAGAGCTTATAAAGCGGCTAAGATCCTGGTGAAGTCAATTGTTGAAGAGGAGAAGAGAAAGACGATGGAGGTTCTTGCAGACAAGCTGGAAAGAGATTATGATGGTAGTAAGAAAATGTTGTACAACATGGTTGGGATGAGACGACGGGACAATGAAGTGCAGTCGGTGATGAAGTTGGAAGATGGAACAGTGACAAATAAGCCGGAGGAGTTAAAGAACATATGGAGGGACTACTTTAAAAACCTGTTGAAGGGTGACGAGGAGAGGGAGGATACAGACGCAGATGTGAGGGAAGTGGATGCTCAACTAATAGGAGTGAATGACCGCTATGTAAAAGAGGCACCAAGTAGAGTCGAGGTGAAGAACGTGATAAAGAGAATGAAAAATGGAAAGGCTACTGGAATAGACGAAATAAATGTTGAGATGTTAAAGGCAGCTGGCGATGAGGGGGCGGAATGGCTTCGTAGAGTAATCCATGCAGCTTGGATGGAATGTAAAATACCTGAAGATTGGGGTAGAGGTATAATTACTCCAATCTTCAAGAAAGGGGATAGAAAACTGGCTGGCAACTACAGAGGCATAACAATCATATCGCAGGCAGCCAAAATATACGAGAAGATACTAGAGAGAAGGCTCATGCTATACTTGGAGGAGAAGATAAGGGAGGAGCAGTATGGTTTTAGGCGGGGGCGGTCGACCATTGACCTAGTATTTGCACTGCGGCAGCTGATGGAAAGCAGATGGGAAGAGGGATCCATTACAAGGATGGTTTTTTTGGACCTCGAGAAAGCTTACGACAGGCTACCTAGAGAGATGGTGTGGAAGTGTTTGAAGAGGAAAGAAGTGTGTGGAGAACTAATAAAGAAGATAAAGAGTACGTATAAGAACAGCTGGAGTTGTGTGCAGTGCAGTGTAGGGAGGACAGAATGGTTCCAAGTAAATGAAGGCTTAAAGCAAGGTAGTGTGTTGTCACCGACTCTGTTTGGTGTTGTAATGGATGAGATGGTACGGGAAGTGGAGAATGACGAAGTGGAAGGAAGGGATTCAAAAACATTTATATATGCAGATGACATTATGATATGGAGCGAGTCGGAAGATGAGATACAGTTGAAGGTGGATAAATGGAATTGTGTGACAGAAAAGTATGGCCTACATATTAGCAGAGAAAAGAGTGAAACATTGTGTATGGACAGAGGAAAGAAGGCGAGGTGCAAGATTGGAATCCAGGGAGCAATGCTGCAAGAACGGGAGGAGTTTAAATATTTAGGAAGTGTTGTGACAAGGGATGGTAAGGTGGAGCGCGAGATAAAGAAGAGACGAGCAGCGGCGGAGAGCTTTTACCAATGTGTTCGGAAGCTGTTATGGAAGGAGGGTATACCAATGAGGTGCAAACTACTGATATACAAACTGTACTATATTCCAATCCTGACATATGGGGCGGTAACATGGCCAATGGGCAGAAGAGAAATAGCAGAAATCCAGGCATCACAGATGAAGTTTTTGAGAGGGGTGGCGGGAGTGACCAAGTTGGATAAAATCAGGAGTAAGAAGATAAGACAAGACTTGGGAGTGGAGAAGTTAAGTTTGAAGATAAGTCGAGAGAGGTTGAGATGGTTCGGGCACATGAAAAGAATGGGAGAGGAGAGAATTCCTAGAAGAGAATTTGAGAAGGGAAGACAAGTGAAGAAAAAGAAGGCTGGGCGTCCGAGGACCAAGTGGATGGACAGCATTGAAGAGGATGTGGCGGAGAGAGGCGAAGATTGGAGGAGAGTGGAAGGAGAGAAGTGGTGGGAAGATGTAGAAAGATGGAATGAGTTGGTGGAGCGGCAGGTGGAGGAATCAGAGGAGAGCGAAGACGATGAGGAAGAAGACGACGGGGAAGAAGTTGGAATGGCCGGCCGACTTCGGCATCCCAGGAGGCCCTAGAAGAAGGTGGAGCTACCTCCACCCCCCAACCCGACTTTAGTTGGATGGGGTATAATTAATTGTTAATTAATTGATATAATAAAAAATCATATTTCTGCTGAGAACTTCTTATAATTTTATAGCTAATAATCAAGACAAGACATACCTGATTGTTTTAAGCCATAACAGTCTTAATAAATGTTAATATATCAAGTGATATCAAAATATTTACGGGAGCAATGCGACGTGCAACCTTTCCAGGCAAGTTGTTCTTTTTTTTTCAAAAAAAACTTAGTACTTTATTGCAAATTTGTAATAATATTCAAGGCCCGCGTGCATGAAAGGGGTAAAACGAGTTAACTGGCTCACCTATGATCCGATCCGCTGATGGCATGCTGCACAAAAGAAACTTGTAATATGACAGCCACAGCACCTTCAAACCTAACATAATTGAGTTGAGATGTAAAAGAAGGGTCAAGATAATGTTTGGTAAAAATTTTCGCACTGAAAATTCGTGAAAATATTTTAGCCTAGTTACTTCTGCCACTTTGGCATCAAAGAAGCCTCTTCATTCCAAATGTAAAACCATCAAAAATAAATTGTACAAATTATAATAAAAAATAAATATCGGCGAATTGAGCTAAGAAGCGGGTATCACAAGAAGATGAAACAAAGAGTCGAAGAAAGAATAACAAATTGATCATTTGAAGGTATTTCAATTTTTTTAATAATTTGAATTTTCGAATACAACATTTTCTAATATGGAATCGAATTATGTGGCAAAAAATTTCTAATATTCGCATAACCCCAAAAATACCACCACTTGTACGTTGTATCCAAGGTTCTTCAATGTATAAGATAACCACGCCTGAGTGAACCAAATAATAACTAAACCCTTTAAATAACTATAATCTCATCTCGTTCGTACCTTTGTTCTATCCATGATCTAGCTCATGACCCAATTCACTGCAAGTATTCATTATGCAAGATGCATTCTTTTAATGTAGTTTTAAAACTGCACATAAAGTTGTTGTTCATATTAAATCATGGAGCACAGACAAGTAGCAGTGCAGTGAAATACTACCCCAGGGATAATGGGTTAGATGGAACTTCAGTAACTACTCAACTTCAAGGGGGAGGGGGGGGGGGGCGGGATAAAATATTTCATATCGATACATTAACCTGCAAAACAATGTATGTGCACTTTCTTCAATTTTTTACTGTGTAGGTATAGCACTAAAGATTGAAATAATATTTAAAAATGCAAAAACTTGTGTTGTTCAGACCAAAGATATTCCTTAAAATCACTGAAACAGCTCATATATGAAAACGCAAGGAAAAATATGAAAGTACGTATCACAACCTATCAAATTGATGTCTACGGGCAGACGAGCTTCAGATTCGTAACTCTTTTGAAGAGGATCGATTAGTATTCGAACAATTCAGAACAGTTAAGAAAAGTGCACATAAGTAAAATTGGTTTTGCAGGTTTCGTTATCTAGATGCTCTCTGATAACCAATGTAACAATGCAAGGGAACTTACCCTGCTGACTCCTCGCTATGTTGACCTCTTGCAGGTGTTTGACGTCTTCATCTTCGCCTTCTTCGCGCTGGAGATGTCCGTCAAGATGATCGCCATGGGTGTTTACGTTAAGGGAACTTACCTCGCTGACTCCTCGCAATGTTGACCTCTTGCAGGTGTTTGACGACTTCATCTCCACCTACGCCCACTTGAAATACTTCAAAATATCACCCTAAAAGTCATACTGAACAAGACGTATCGATACCCTACTGCACTTATATACGAAGTTAGTAACACTATGCCAATCTGTAAACTATATTTCAAGTCAATCGTTACTCACGTACACAAGCAAATAAATAAAAATAAATTAATTACACATTCTGACAAGAACGACGCTCTCCTTGGTCAACGCATTACGAGAAGTAATGCAAACAAGCTTATCAGAGTTCCTAAGATGAAGAAAACGCTAAGTCAGAGACACGCTAGTTACCTTGGCCCAAAGCTTTACAACCTTCTTCCATTAGAAATAAGAGAACTAAAATTTACATAAACTTGGCGCATTGAATTTGCACCGACCGTAGATTCTTCTATCTTCTTCCTACTTTCTGTCTTTCTTCGGCTCCTTTATCGTCATATTCTCTCTTTCGTCGTCTCCTTTGTCGTCATCTTATTCTTATGTTGCCTTCTTCTTGACACAATGCGCACAGCTTTATTTTTGATTTTTTTAATTTCGATTTTAAATTTATTTTTTAAGTCGTTTTTAATTTTTATAATTTTTGTTTACAATGATGGTGCACTTAGATTATATTCTTCAAATTTGGACACAACGTTAGGTTTATAGTGTTGTGCTTGGCGGCAGTAACTGGGCGAAATGATTTCACGAATTTTAAGTGCGAAAATGTTTGAACAATATATTGTTGCTTGGCCCTTCTTTTAGATCTCAATTGTTTTAAGTGGGAAGGTGCTTGGCAGTTTTTTTACAAGTTTTTGTTTTTGTACAGCATGAGAATAGACCGCTGATCCCACTTCCTCTCGTACACATTTCTATCATCAGAGTGCAGAGCGGATCTTTTTTGTGCGAATTGCTCCAGGTAGCAGACAAAAAGGAGTCACTAGCTTTGCTCGCTCAAATGAAACCTGTAATAAACCAACTTAACCCTAAAAAACAATTTTTTGTACATCGTACGTTAGGGGTAACACACGTTTTGTCAGTAAGTTGCCAGTTATGAAGTTTAATGAGAACTTGGAACGAACACTTGGTGAGGTGCCTGCTGCATCTTGGAATCCTCATCATCTGCAACACCAGCAGTTGCTCACGGCCATGCTCCACTGTCGACTCCTCTGAACATGGCCTGCCCCCCCGTGAATAGCACCACTTCAATCAGAGAGAGCAGTTCGTAGTAGCCGTCCAGAGTCCAATGTTACAACATTGTTGGTTGCCGAAATGGAGATTCTACAGGGAAGAAAAATCATCATTATGACGATGTATCATACATAGCAATCACTGTTAGGCGACTGCTCTGCACCCTGGTGAGATTACCGATGCCCGAATCCGAATCTCCAAGATGCAATGCAGTAACCTGGAACAAGGAAAAGTAGGTTTAGTCAAGAGTCCTGGGGAACTGAAAGGCTGGCGACTTTCATAACTGGCAACAACTAACAATACTGACAACAACTAACAACCGTATGGGTGCAATCACACCAAATTATATTGCATTTGTCTAAAATGTACATATCACATATTATAAATGCCTTTGAAAAAAATGCCAAAAAGCGCCATATTCGATTCTTTTGAATATTTAAAAAGGACCTGAGGGACAAAGTGGGGGAGTAGCCCCCCAGACCCCACTTTCAGCAGCGCAATATCTTTTACTCTCATCCATCAATATCCGATAATTTCGACCCGTAACGCACAAAACATAATATTTAATTGAAATGATCTACTCAATCACCATGAGATGGCAACATTAGTAACAGACAGCAACTTTTATTCGTAAATCAATCGGAAATGTTGTATTTTTTAAAGGAAATTTTATTGTTGCAATGATGTGTGTCAAGTCGTATGAATAACCTAAAAACAGCAGTTATATCCCAAAAAAACACTCGGTGCAAAAAAGGACTGCCAAGTCTCTACAACTAAGCAAAAAAATCTAAAAATTCAGTACTGAAAAGTATTGATATCAAAAAATGGGCCAAGTCGAAACTACTGAAAAAATCTTAAAAATATTTGTCTCATCGTTTTATTTGTGAAAGGTAGCTATATTTTATAGGTAGGTCTACATTTGATTTGAGGCCATTATTTAGTATAGTAGTAGCGCAAATTAAGATTCTGTTAGGTTATTTATAAACTTCACAATACCCATAGTTATTTGTAGATTTTTTAAATAGTTTTGATATCACTACTTTTCAGTGCTGAAATTTTAGATTTATTGTATTTTTTTATTAGACTTGGCTGCCTTTTTACACGTTTTTTGTATTAATGACTAGAGGGATTCTTTCATGTGAAACATAAAGCAAAGCTGGCATTTTCTAGGAAAGTAATAAATATGTTACAATAATAAATTGAAACTTATACCAAATGATTGACGTAAATAATTGACTTTTTATCCTCCCAAAAAGAAGAATGCAAAACCTATTTATATGCCCATCTAAGGTGCAAAAGCCCGATGTATCAACGAAGAGAAACCCTAACCATTTCCAAAATAATAAAATGTTTGAAACTTTATGAGAGTGATCAGTAATCATGTCTGTCATTGAATGCATATTGTGGAATGATCATTTGTAATTTTCACCCATATATGTACTGTTTTGTTGGAATATCCAGCGACCGAGATTATCCTGTACACATAGTTACCAGAATATCCATTATGTGTTGCTACGTGATTTCACTGATATATTAATACATTACCTTTATCATTCTTGGACGCTTCTCATTGTTGGTATCAGAATTGGTATCATTATTGGTTTCACGGAGATTTTACTGTGTTGTACTGTTACTGTGTGTACTGTGTGTAATGCTGGTATGGGTATACTAGGGGGGTGTACCTATGTCGAAAGGGTATACATCCTGGTAAATCCTAGTTAACGCCCTCTGGTTGTGCCATGCGGCATCGGATGTCTCGAGTCAGTGATGCCAGTAAATCAATTCACCCTCTGAATCTATCTAAACTCGATATATCTCTGGTGTAAGTCAGGCAACGTTGCACATGCTGCAACTAGGCTAATGGGTCTGTAAATGATGTTAGCTTGATGGGAGATGAAGAGTATAGAAGTCGCACGCTGGTGATACACTTGGCACAACTAAAAACGGTATTTGAACTAAACGGACCCTTATTTGCCAATTTTGTTATTTTGAATACCGTTTTTAGTTGGTTCAAGTGTACCTCCTTGAGCCTCGGTTCAATTCCCGCGGCCCTCCTGCCTCTCAGTCGAGATGCAGATGCTGGGAAGGTTCCCTGTTAATAGGCCACGACTGCTTGTTTCCCACCATCCATCCTCACCTATTCTTCAGCATCGTTTCTCAATCATCATCATTATTATTCA
The DNA here is from genome assembly GCA_934045905.1 of Leuctra nigra. Lineage (NCBI taxonomy): Eukaryota > Metazoa > Arthropoda > Insecta > Plecoptera > Leuctridae > Leuctra > Leuctra nigra. The sequence goes on along the minus strand of OW203765.1, from coordinate 1,401,333 downwards.
TTCGTCGCCATTAGCCAAGTCGCAGAACGTTGCAAAGACGAAAACAATATGATGCGACAATGTTGACCTCTTGACCATGTGTCGCAGGTGTTTGACGACTTCTTCTTCGCGCTGGAGATGTCCGTCAAGATGATCGCCATGGGTGTGTACGGCAAGGGAACTTACCTCGCTGACTCCTCGCTATGTTGACCTCTTGCAGGTGTTTGACGACTTCATCTTCGCCTTCTTCGCGCTTGAGATGTCTGTCAAGATGATCGCCATGGGTGTGTACGGCAAGGGAACTTACCCTGCTGACTCCTCGCTATGTTGACCTCTTGCAGGTGTTTGACGACTTCATCTTCGCCTTCTTCGCGCTGAAGATGTCCGTCAAGATGATCGCCATGGGTGTGTACGGCAAGGGAACTTACCTCACAGACTCCTCGCAATGTTGACCTCTTGCAGGTGTTTGACAACTTCATCTTCGCCTTCTTCGCGCTTGAGATGTCTGTCAAGATGATCGCCATGGGTGTGTACGGCAAGGGAACTTACCTCGCTGACTCCTCGCAATGTTGACCTCTTGCAGGTGTTTGACTACTTCATCTTCGCCTTCTTCGCGCTGAAGATGTCCGTCAAGATGATCGCCATGGGTGTGTACGGCAAGGGAACTTACCTCACAGACTCCTCGCAATGTTGACCTCTTGCAGGTGTTTGACAACTTCATCTTCGCCTTCTTCGCGCTGGAGATGTCCGTCAAGATGATCGCCATGGGTGTGTACGGCAAGGGAACTTACCTCGCTGACTCCTCGCTATGTTGACCTCTTGCAGGTGTTTGACGACTTCATCTTCGCCTTCTTCGCGCTGGAGATGTCCGTCAAGATGATCGCCATGGGTGTGTACGGCAAGGGAACTTACCTCGCTGACTCCTCGTAATGTTGACCTCTTGCAGGTGTTTGACGACTTCATCTTCGCCTTCTTCGCGCTTGAGATGTCTGTCAAGATGATCGCCATGGGTGTGTACGGCAAGGGAACTTACCCTGCTGACTCCTCGCTATGTTGACCTCTTGCAGGTGTTTGACGACTTCATCTTCGCCTTCTTCGCGCTGAAGATGTCCGTCAAGATGATCGCCATGGGTGTGTACGGCAAGGGAACTTACCTCACAGACTCCTCGCAATGTTGACCTCTTGCAGGTGTTTGACAACTTCATCTTCGCCTTCTTCGCGCTTGAGATGTCTGTCAAGATGATCGCCATGGGTGTGTACGGCAAGGGAACTTACCTCGCTGACTCCTCGCAATGTTGACCTCTTGCAGGTGTTTGACTACTTCATCTTCGCCTTCTTCGCGCTGAAGATGTCCGTCAAGATGATCGCCATGGGTGTGTACGGCAAGGGAACTTACCTCACAGACTCCTCGCAATGTTGACCTCTTGCAGGTGTTTGACGACTTCATCTTCGCCTTCTTCGCGCTGGAGATGTCCGTCAAGATGATCGCCATGGGTGTGTACGGCAAGGGAACTTACCTCGCTGACTCCTCGCTATGTTGACCTCTTGCAGGTGTTTGACGACTTCATCTTCGCCTTCTTCGCGCTGAAGATGTCCGTCAAGATGATCGCCATGGGTGTGTACGGCAAGGGAACTTACCTCACAGACTCCTCGCAATGTTGACCTCTTGCAGGTGTTTGACAACTTCATCTTCGCCTTCTTCGCGCTTGAGATGTCTGTCAAGATGATCGCCATGGGTGTGTACGGCAAGGGAACTTACCTCGCTGACTCCTCGCAATGTTGACCTCTTGCAGGTGTTTGACTACTTCATCTTCGCCTTCTTCGCGCTGAAGATGTCCGTCAAGATGATCGCCATGGGTGTGTACGGCAAGGGAACTTACCTCACAGACTCCTCGCAATGTTGACCTCTTGCAGGTGTTTGACGACTTCATCTTCGCCTTCTTCGCGCTGGAGATGTCCGTCAAGATGATCGCCATGGGTGTGTACGGCAAGGGAACTTACCTCGCTGACTCCTCGCTATGTTGACCTCTTGCAGGTGTTTGACAACTTCATCTTCGCCTTCTTCGCGCTGGAGATGTCCGTCAAGATGATCGCCATGGGTGTGTACGGCAAGGGAACTTACCTCGCTGACTCCTCGCTATGTTGACCTCTTGCAGGTGTTTGACGACTTCATCTTCGCCTTCTTCGCGCTTGAGATGTCTGTCAAGATGATCGCCATGGGTGTGTACGGCAAGGGAACTTACCCTGCTGACTCCTCGCTATGTTGACCTCTTGCAGGTGTTTGACGACTTCATCTTCGCCTTCTTCGCGCTGAAGATGTCCGTCAAGATGATCGCCATGGGTGTGTACGGCAAGGGAACTTACCTCACAGACTCCTCGCAATGTTGACCTCTTGCAGGTGTTTGACAACTTCATCTTCGCCTTCTTCGCGCTTGAGATGTCTGTCAAGATGATCGCCATGGGTGTGTACGGCAAGGGAACTTACCTCGCTGACTCCTCGCAATGTTGACCTCTTGCAGGTGTTTGACTACTTCATCTTCGCCTTCTTCGCGCTGAAGATGTCCGTCAAGATGATCGCCATGGGTGTGTACGGCAAGGGAACTTACCTCACAGACTCCTCGCAATGTTGACCTCTTGCAGGTGTTTGACAACTTCATCTTCGCCTTCTTCGCGCTGGAGATGTCCGTCAAGATGATCGCCATGGGTGTGTACGGCAAGGGAACTTACCTCGCTGACTCCTCGCTATGTTGACCTCTTGCAGGTGTTTGACGACTTCATCTTCGCCTTCTTCGCGCTGGAGATGTCCGTCAAGATGATCGCCATGGGTGTGTACGGCAAGGGAACTTACCTCGCTGACTCCTCGTAATGTTGACCTCTTGCAGGTGTTTGACTACTTCATCTTCGCCTTCTTCGCGCTGGAGATGTCCGTCAAGACAGCGAGAAGTCTAGAGGACTTACCTAGAAGCATGGGTGTGTACGGCAAGGGAACTTACCTCGCTGACTCCTGGAATCGTCTGGACTTCTTCATAGTGCTGGCTGGGTAAGACATCCTAATTACATCATTTGTATCATATGTTCTTCTTGAGCCCAGTCCACATGCTTGATCCAGTTCGTTCTGCACATGCGCAGTCACGTTATCATCAGCAAAGTGACTCTGCGCACGAGCAGAACCAAGTTATCAAACAAGTGCTGCAAATGCGGACTGGAGTATAACGACCCTCGATCATAATGTTAAAACTGATTATTTTGCTTGATTTATTTTATTTGTCTTGAATTATTTTCAAGTAAACGTTGCGTTTGAGATGTCATCGGTTGTGACCCATTTCATTTGAACGTCTTTTAAGTTGAAACTTTCAATTTGTTGTAGACCAACTTGTTTTAAAATGTGTATTTTTAAGTACATTTCCATTATTCACAATTACAAATAAGTCACTGAAACGCATATGATTCAGTAATGGGCTTGTTGACGCACAACTAAGAAGATGGCGTTGCAGTTCCAAAAACTTAAATAGCCAATCAAATGTCGATCAAAGCGCCAATCAAAATGCAGAGAGGAAAAGGAACATTTTTTAAACCTTAGCGGGCGACAGTTTAGCTGGCTCTGCGCTGCTAGCGCCGCGAGTGAGATCAAATGGCAGTGAACAAGCCTATTGAAATTAAGTATTTTCCTTAAGTAAAAATGAATCGTATTTGAAACTTTGAAAATTTTCAAACAAAATTTTCAACATTACTAGTACAAATGCCAGTATTCGGATCAGTTTCGTATGAACTTGGGCGTCTAGAAAGCGGCCCCGAGTGTCGTTGTCGATGTTAGATGTATAATGGTCCAGAGTGTTTGACGCTTCATGTTTGTCCTCCACAGGGCTCTGGAGTACTGCTTGTTCGTGGAGAACATCAACCTATCCGCCATCCGCACCATCCGCGTTCTGCGGCCTCTGCGCGCCATCAACCGCATTCCAAGTGAGTACCACGTGACCAATGTCTAGCTAGTTCATCTTGAAGAGAGCTTCATTGTAGCTCAGGGATTTCAGAGATTGAAAAGGGAAAATTTTAAAAGTTCAAGTTCCTTTTTCTGGTATTTGAAACTTTTTTACGAAGCATTTAAATGAGGATGCAAAGTATTAATTATCATCGTTATAATATCTTACTGAATTGCCTGCTTTGAAGTCAAGCATTCGTCAATTAGAGAGTACCTAACAAACTATTTGGTCAAATGATATAATTTTATCTTTTTTACGAAGCGATAAAAGTACAACGCCAATAAAAAACACATTAAAATCAAGTTAGGTATTAACATGCGGGGTTTAAAATGGGCATTACATATCCGTATAAATGAATATTTAATAAAACTTCGTCCTACGGTTACTGAATTACCCGTTTTGAAGTACAACATTCTTCAATTTACATTTTTCGTTGTTAGTTTGTATAAAACATCCCTGCAGACAAGCCACATGCTAACCAAATAAAAATAGTAATGGAATAACGAACTTTGCGGTAAAAGTTAGCTACATTGAAGTGTATTATTATTATTCGAGCTTTAAAACAATTTCAATTAGGACCACCAAAGCTTATAACGGGACAAAACCGCCTTGCCACCGCAATGTCATATAAACCATGATGCGTTCACGTTCCCTAAATAAACTGCAAACGTGAACGCTTTCTCTTTAAAACTTCCTTCCCCAATACTGCACTTGAGCTTCATTGCACTTGTCGCACGGGTCGGGTGCACGCCAACTAGGTCAGGATTATCAGGCAGTTGGAAGTGAGTCAGTAGAAGTGGGTTACTCTGAAGCATTCGTCACAAATGACTCCAACTCCAAGATCAAACTTTCAAAGATGGTCACAGGAAATGTTCATTACATTGAGAAGAGAGGGTTCGCAGATGCTCGAGGAGTGTAGAGATAATAATGGTGTTCAATTTCACAATTAGTTAATAATTAGACAAATAATTTTAAAATTTCTGCACCTAGAAGAGTCATTTGAAGAGGAGTGATGATAATCAAAAGTCGTTTGAAGAGAATAGAGCATTGGAAGATACAATTTTATTGATGGGAGATGTGAGTGGCAGTGAAGCCTGGGTTTTCGCGTTGGGTGAGGGATGTCATGTGAGAAGGGAGCCTGGAATAAAAATCAGGGAAATTACTGCAAGAATTGAAGATGGATGTTATGCAAAACAGAGTGGGCTGAAGAAAGTAATTTTTCAAGTGGGAAATAGGGAAGTTTGGAATCGGTTGGATAAAGACGAGATAATGAAAGATTTTGAGGATTTGATGCAAGTCTCTAAAACCTTTTTTGGTCCAAAGATAAAAATAGGTATTGTGGGTTTACTAAGTAATTACTCAGGTACTTTGAATGAAGGGTTGAAGAAGATGGCGAAAGAGAAAGAGGTGGAATATATTGAATTGGAAAACACACCAGGATTCTTGATGGATAGAAGGAAGTGGGCCCGAGAAGTTGGAAGAAAATTGAAAATGAGGGTTGAGGAGAAGGTTGTTATTAACAAGAAGAATGTTTGGACTCAGTCGAAGCGGGGTTTTCGGACAAGTTGGGTTTCAAGGATAATATTATAGGAAGGAGAATGATGAAGTATGTGAAGAAAAGCAAGACTAATAGGGAAGGTGGAGGTTACAGATATAGAAGAAGAGAAGTTATAAGGATGGGAACAATAAATATTGTCACGTTAAATGGGAAAATAGAAGAAGTGATTGATGAAATGAAAGAGAGAAAGATGCATGTGTTGGGTTTGAGTGAAACAAAATGGAGAGGAGAAGGGTATAAAGAATTGAGAGATGGTTATTGTATATATTGGTGTGGTGATAAAGAATGTAAATTTGGAGTTGCAATTATACTGTGTCAAGAAATGAAAAGCAAGGTTGTGCAAGTAGAGTACATCAATGAGAGGTTAATTAAATTGAAATTGTTTTTCGAAGAAATGTTAGTAGAAATTTTACAAGTTTATGCACCTCAAGTTGGAAGGAAAATGGCTGAAAAAGAAACTTTTCTTGAGCTTGTAGAAGAAAATATATCTCTTGAAAGTACATTTGTAATGGGTGACTTAAATGCAAAGGTTGGAAGAGAAAGAAGAGGATTTGAAAAGGTTTTGGGAAAAAATGGATATGGATCCAGGAATAAGGAAGGAGAAAATTTGTTAGAAGTTTGTGCAAGAAATGGATTGGTGATTGGAAATAGTATGTTTGAGAAGAATGAAAAGAATATGATCACGAGGTATGGTTGGGATGGGAGATCGAAATCGGTAATTGATTATATAATATACAGTGACGCACTTAGAAAAATGGTATTGGATGTAAAGGTTGTACCGCATGTGGCGTTTGATGGTGATCATCGACTATTAATAGCGGATATACGAATGCCAAGAAAATGTGTTGAAAGAAGAAAAGCGAAGAGAAGAAGAAAATTGAAGGTATGGAGATTGCAGAATGATGAAATAAGAAAAGAATTTAAAATGGCAATAGAAGAAAATATGCCAGTTGGGGATCTTAATTTGGTAGAAGAGGAATGGATGAGTTTTAAAAATGCTATATTGACTATTACAGAAAATATATGCGGGAGGACAAAGGGATTGAGAAGAAGAAAGGAAACACCGTGGTGGACAAATGCAATTAAGTGTGCAGTAAGAAAGAAAAGAAAAGCATGGGTTAAAAAAGAAGAGTGCAGAACAATATTGAATATAAATAAATATCAAAGGATGAAGAGATATGTTCACTTTTTGGTTTCAGAAGGAAAATCGAAGACAATGAACGCATTTGTTGAATGTCTAGAGAGGGACTTTGAGGCAAACAAAAAGATGTTATATTCTGTAGTAAAATGTAAGAGGCAAGATAATAGAACAACTAATTATATGGTAAATGAAAGGGGATGCCTTACAAATGATGTGGAGGAAATACAAGATATGTGGAAGCACTACTTTTCAAAGTTATTGAATGATGACAAAGGTGGTACTGAAGACAAGGAAATAAGTGAAGAGTGCGATAAATTGAATTGTCAAGATGATATGGTAATGTTTGGGGAAGTTGAGGTGGCAGTAAAAGGGATGAAAAATGGAAGATCGCCGGGAGTGGATGAGATAAGTGTGGAAATGATAAAGGCAGGTGGTAAAGCTGGATTGGAGTGGTTTTACAGAGTTGTGGCATCGGCATGGATTCAAAAAACTGTACCAAGGGATTGGAGGAGAGGTGTTATTGTACCATTGTTTAAGAAAGGGGATCGCAAGAAATGTAGCAACTATAGAGGGATAACACTCATGAGCCAAGGAGCGAAGATATACGAACGAATTATAGAGAAGAGGATACGAAGTGTAGTTGAAGAGGATTTGAAAGATGAACAATATGGATTTAGAAGAAACAGATCTACGATAGACCTTATATTCGCTATAAGGACCATTATGGAGAGAAATTGGGAGATGGGAAAGGAAATATGGTTAGTGTTTCTGGATATTGAAAAAGCGTATGATCATTTGCCAAGGGATAGGGTGTGGGAGAGTTTAGAAAAGAGGGAAATAGACAAGAAGTTGATTGAAAGAGTACAGAGTTTGTATGTTGGATGTGAGAGTTGTGTGGAAACAGTGGGAGGAAGAACGGGCTGGTTTAGTGTGAGATCAGGAGTAAGGCAAGGCAGTGTGTTGTCACCTTTGCTGTTCATTATGGTAATGGATGATATAATTCGGGAGGTGGAAAGGAATGAAGATCTAGATTCGCAAACTGGGGTATATGCGGATGATGTTGTAATTTGGGGAGAGACTGAAGAGTTGGTACAGAAGAAAGTGGATGTGTGGAACGAAGTGATAAAAAGATATGGAATGAAGATTAGTAGTGAGAAGAGTGAATATTTGGTTTTGGAGAAGAAGAAAAATGGGCTTGTAAGAAATGGTTTGAAATTGGATGGAAAAGATATTAAACAAGTAGAAGATTTTAGTTATCTAGGAAGTTTGGTTACAAAAGACGGAAAGTGTTCGAAAGAAGTTAAAAGAAGAATACAGAAAGCAGACGGGTTTTATCAAAAAGTTAGAAAATTAGTATGGAATAGGGATTTACCACTTAAATTTAAATTAGTATTATACAAGCAATATTTTTTACCGATATTATGTTATGGGGCGGTGACGTGGAATTTGGGATGGAAGGAGGAGAGTATGGTACAAGCAGAAGAGATGAAGTTCGTGAGAGGAATGGCAAATATATCGATGAAGGAACATGTAAGAAGTATGGTGATAAGGAAGAAGATGGGTGTGGAGAGTGTTGGGTTCAAAATTGGGCGAGAAAGACTGAGGTGGTTTGGTAAACTTAAGAGAATGAAAGACAGTAGAAGAGCCAAAAGTGAATTTGGAAAGTATGTGGAAGGTAAAAGAAAAGTTAGGAGGCCAAGAGATAGATGGATTGAACAGGTGAAAAGAGATGTTGAGGAACGAGGTGAAAGATGGGAAGAAGTTGAAAGGAAACATTTGTGGGAAAATCAAGAATTATGGGAACAAATAGTTACTAAAGTGGAGGTAGTAGAGGAGGATGAGGATGAAGAAGAAAAAGACGGAGGAGAAGAAGAAGAATAAGAAGAAGGAGAAGAAGAACAAGAAGAAAAAAGGAAGGAGGGGAGGAGGATGAGAAGGAAGACAAATGTGACAGGCCTGGCTAGCCGGCATTACTAAATGTATTTAGCCTATAAGAAATTTTTACTCTACCTAGTGTGGAATTAAGTGTTTATAAATGTAAATAAATATGTGATAATAAAAAAAAAAAAAAAAAAAATTAACACTTTGAGGTCGTACCAGAGGACATAATGAACTCCAGTGTGTGGCATTATTTAGTCTTTTAGGCTGTTATGGGTCGTTACTATCTGATTTTTTAAAATTATTTAGTGGGAAGACAACATTTCAAAAAAACGCTCGGACGAATCGTGCGATTTCCGCTCGCTTCCGTTTGCCTCTTAACGGTGTTGTGTGAGAGTGTGCGCACTGTCCAACTTGGCTGAGTGGAGCGACCGCTCCACTAGATTCCACTTTAAATAGCCAAGTTTCGTTCAATTGGGTCCGACATTACGAGATCATCAGGGCCGGTTTTAGGCAGTTTGGTGCCCTGTGCCAAGGTAACAATTGGCGCCCCCCCCCCCCCTCTCCTAAACAAACTTCAGAAACGAAATTCGTCGAATCGAGGTTGCCCACGATCACAATGGGGGGTCTGGGGGGAGGGCCCCCCAGTACAATGCGGGTCCGGGGCGCATAGCCCCGGAAAAATTTTGGGCTTCTAGTTCGCATTTGGCGCCTTTTTAGCATATAATTATACTGATTAGATTACAATAGGCAATAATAAAAAGTATGCATTTCAATGCAGGAGTATAAATCTTTTGATTACTATTTAACGAATCAACATTGTAAGCTAAAATAGTTTGTATGTGCCCATATATTATATTCAAGTTTGAAATTACATTGGTTATTAAAACTAGGGCTTACAAGGAAGTGCTTTTCTAGTATTATATTTACCAGTGCTTTTCAATCGCGTTAATAATAATAATAGCAATAATATTTAATAATAACAACAATAATAGCAATACATATTTTATATTATGGCGCCCCTTCGGCGCCCTCCGGGCGCCCCCTCGAGCTTGGCGCCCTGTGCGGGGGCACAGGTCGCACACCCCTAAATCCGGCCCTGGAGATCATCCTGGTTTCCAAGATGGTGGGTGAAACACTAGAAATAAAATTTTAGAATTTCTTTATAAATAGGCTCGTATTAGCAATGGTATTAATAAATGTGGTTTTAGTGTGGTTAAAATATTTATTACTAAGTTTCGGTTTCAGTATACAGCATTTTCTAGACTCCAATGTCAGGCTGTTAACGGTTCATTACACACTGGTGGGACGCAACGGATATGTTTACTTCCCCACAACAAGGCGCGAAGGAAGGGATGGGGTGGGGGGGGGGGGGCTGGAGGAAAAGTTCACCCCCTCTGATTCAATTCCCCTCCATAAGTTTTTATTGAGCGAGCGTATAGGAGCATCACCACGGTACTCTTATGGCACTTTCTCTGTGTGTTTTTTTTGCCTGCACTGCCCAGGTCAAACCACACAACCAATCATATGAAATTTTGCACAAATACAAACATAATCTATGCAGTCCCTAAGATCGTTTTTGAATGGGATCCTGTGATTGGTTCAAATTTAAATAAAATATATTTCTATTGGCTGTTCCGATCATTTCAAATATTGACAAGTCATTAGGACCAACATTGTTCCAATCTTACAAAGTTCCAGCCGAATCCTCTTATTGGTTTAAATTAAACACCATCTTTCCAGTGATTTTGGAAATTTAAACTAGAACCGATTGACCGATCAATTTAAAAAACTTTGCATGGTCATTAGGACAAACATTATCTGTATTTTTGACAATTTTGAGACTAATCTGTGATTAAATGACGCAGATTACTGACGTTTTACGGACATTTTGCGTGTTGGCTGTCAAATTTCTCGAAAATGTTTGATCACGGCAACTTCGACTCTTCAGTCCAAGGTAGTTAGAGCAGAAACTTTCAAATCTAATATTGTGTACTACACACTGTAATATTATATGAGTGGTCCCAGGTATATTTTTTGAACGACCTGTGATTTTTGAAAAGTAACAAGGAACCATTCAATCATAAAGGTTCAATCGATCAAATTAAAACTTTGCATGGTTAATGGGACCAATATTTTAGATTTTTACAGAAGTCTGTGACGAAATCAAGAATTATTGGCTATTAATGACATTTTCCATAGACAGAATTTCGGTTCGAGGTGTTGTGCGTAGCCGTGCTCGCTCATCAACGCGTTACACGGAGCGTTTTCCTTGTACTTCTATAATATGTAACATCAAATTATGCTTAATGTATGAAGTATTGAGTCCTGTTTAACATGGGTATTCCTATACCTGGCAATGCTAACTATAGTTTGTTCCTAAGGCAGACACACTCATTGTTCTCGTTTTATAAGGTATCGTAAAATCGTTTGCTCTCATTGTATCCTCGACCATTTATTGCACATCCCTTGTTCGAGGTCGTTTACAACCTTGTAGCTCTTAGCTCGCTTAGGGGGTGGAATATTATTCCACAATGGTATAAATGTATTTATGAGGTATGTTTTGACACTTTTAGGTTTTTACGATAGGGTCAGGTCTATTGTAAGTGTCACTAATACATCATAAAACGAGAACAATGAGTGTGTCTGCCTTAGGAACAAAGTATAGGACTCGAGACTCCATGGAAGGGAGTAAAGCTATCTTCTTTGATTGCATGTCGTAAAAAAGTTCCACCATACTTTCGGACTAAGCTTAATGTTGATAATATACTGAAAGAAAATAGTTTTGGTGACCCCTTCATCGATTTCCAAGTAAAACATGCGACATCAAAATTGTTGAACAATTTAGTAGTTACTTGTGTTTGTGTCTTATACCTACATAACGTCCAGGCCTTCCAGCTTATACATAAGTAAAGGGTGGTTTCTCAGCATAGCTTGTATCTACGCAGTTGGAAAAAAGGTTGTGTTCGATTCACACAAAGAAATGTATGGTCAATTTAACACATATTATGGTCAAGTTGACCATACTAAAAGGCTAAAATACGGACAACCAATTTCGGCGGTCAATTTGACTATATTGTATGGTCACTTTTTTATGGTCGATTTTACCATTTGTATGGTGAGTTTGACCATATAGGTTTGTTAGTCAAGTTGGCTCTATGGTCAGTTCAACTATATCGATATGGTCATTTCTATTGCATATAGTAAATTCAACTATATGTGTATGGTCAGTTTAACCAATATAATGGTTGACTCTATCGTATAATTATATAGTTTATTTGACTATGCCATGTGTCAATTCAACCATAGCTAAATGGCTAAATCAACTATAGGCATATGGTCAGTTCTTAATTGGATAAAAAAATAAAATTAATAATTTAATAAAAGCACCTAATTAAAATGCAAAAATAGTTTTCAGTTTTTCCTATTGGATTTTTATGAAATGAAAGGAAGGAAGGAGAAACATACATGTAATGCAAAATTTAAATTTTCATAGAAACGTATATTAATTAGTTATGAAAAATACATTTAAAAAGAGAGTGTAATTAATTGCACATTTTTCACATAGACAATATTATCTATCAAAACAATATTAACTGAAAACTTAATCCTATATGAAAAAATATAATAGGCAACATAATTTGTTGCAAAATATTTTCAAGGAAATTAAAATTATCTGTTGGCCAGAATACGCACATAACAACATGATTTATTGTTGCGCACATACTATTCTTATTGAAGTATAAAAATGGCAATAAAGCAGGGGTCGGCAACCTTTTTTGGTGAAGGAGAGAAGCCAATTTCCCAAAAATTAATAAATTAGAAAATAATGGGAGCCGCAGTAGAGGAAATGAACTATATAATACTCCGAAAATAATATATTAAATTACTAGTTTATTATGACATTTTGACGTAGCCCCCCCCCCCCTCCCCCCCCCAGTTGTTGCCCCGCAAAGCGTTTTTAACTTTTTAAAGAATTTTAACAATTTAAAAGTGATTCAGGGACTTTAATATGAACAAAATCAAATAAACTTCCAACTGTTGCCCCGCAGGGCGTTTTTCCGAATTTTCAAATTTTTGATTCCAGATCTTTATTTAATTTATAAAGAGCCATTCAAGAACCACCAAGGAACCGCATGCGGCTCCGGAGCCGCAGCTTGCCGACCCCTGCAATGGAGGCAAAGTGGCAATATTTAACATTAAAAGACTTGCAACGGTCTTTGTGAACGCACCTCTAAAATCCGTGTAGTATACAATTGAAAGTGACCAGACGTATGTATACATGTATATGGTTGTTAAACATGAGACATTAAATGTGCTGTGCACAATTGACAAACGGACAGTGACATAACGGCTGGTAATATTAGATTTATATAAACTTTGTTCACGATTGTTCGTCCGTTAGTTTGTTATGTCAATTGTGCATAGGCATTTATACCCCAGTCATAGCTACTATTATACAATCAAAATAGGTATTAATATAAAATAGGTTCTTATCTCTCAAAACCTCAAAACATCTTGACTTGAGACTTGACTTGAATGATGACAAAAAAATATAATGTTAGTAATGTTGTCATTCTTGATATATTGGATGGTGAATATAGAAAACAAAAGCAAATACCTAAGTATACTTCTCATTCAGAAAAGTAAAACCCAAAATAAAAACAAAACTTGGTTACATTTATGGAAACCGAATCATAACGGTAATGAACTGATACCAAATAAGAATGTTTTGTTTATTATAGGTACATTTTTAAATGGTGCAAATGAAAGTAATAGCATGCACAAATGTAATTGAAATCTATAGCTTAGCCTTACTTAGATACACTTTCTTCCACGACACGAACAAAATCGAACATTTTTAATGTTCAAAAGATATTTTTTGTCAGCTGTTTAGAACCGGTCAAACCTTGTAGGTCAATGAAACTACGAAAGTATTATGTAGTTTAAAGGTAACTACTAAATGAAGTTAAAAGAGTATCATAGTGAATCGGATGTATTGTCAAAAACGTTGTATGCACGGAGCTCCAATCCTTATCGCACTTATAGTCCAATCCTGGTTCGGCAGTATGGCAGTATGGTTTGGCAGTATTCCCTCACCGACGTGTCACATTTAGTTCGGCTTTCCAACTGTGGTGTTGAAGAATCGGTGTATCGGTGAGCCGATCGATTCACTGTCGCTAGCGGCGTACTCCCTCAAGTCTGAAATGTAAAAAATTAACATTCATTTAATTTAAATTTATTTTGAAGCGACACACATCACAGCTTAGATAGGTACATACAGTCTATCTTTATACAAAAGTCCAACGAGTATATTGCATAGGTACACCAATCAAGGAAGAATTTGGAACAAGCTTGGTACACAAAAAAAATTGTTTTTTTCTGGGGCTTAACGTCGCACTGTTCTGCAGCGAGGCTAATGGCGACGGATGAATGATTATGATGATGATTAGGAGATGATTATGAAGAGTAGGAAAGGATGGAAGGTGGGAAGGAGGCGGTCGTGGCCTATTAGTAGGGTACCTTCCCAGTATTTGCCAGTCGACTGAGGGAACACCACAAAAAAACCCAGTCAGGAAAAGCGGCCTCGGGAATCGAACCCGGGCCTCCGGAATACAAGTTCAGAGCGTTACCACTCAGCCAACCTGTTCCGTAAAATATAAAGTAAATAGTAAAGTAAAGTAAATAGTAAAGTAAATAGTTACTTATTGTATTTTGTAACCACATAAAAACTTTCCGTCCATACTGAAAAATATTGCCAAGATCTTGATAAGATCAAGATATTTTGGAAGCTAGTCAAATCTTGACAATTTAATTGTCGAAATCCTAAAAAGTTAAACACACAAAATCTTGATGAATAGCAAAAAAAATTACAGCATTTTGCAAATAATTTATATATAATTACCTAATTATATATTTAGTACATATATTTTAGTATTATATACCTAATTAGTACTAAACCCCATCTGAAAATATAATCATGATTTTTGAGAAGAGGTCCAGCAAAAATCAAACTGAAAATTGGAAAGTAGTGATATCAAAAATTATGCCAATAGTGTAGTAAGTACACTCGGCACGACAAAAATTGATTGGTGAGCAAATTTGAACGACTGCTGGTCATGTTCCATACCGATCAAAGCTTGTTTATTATCACTGAAATGAGAGGTCGCCTACAAGAGTGAGACAAGGATATCGCTTGGACTCACTTCTGTGCGATCTAAAATTTTCAGTCAATCAGATTAATTGAACGATAAATTTTAGTTTATCCATAGTGTAGGTATACCTATTGTAGTTATTTTACAAAAACAAAAAATACTTTTGCATCGTGTATAAAATCTTGGTACCTATGAGTGTACCTATAGGCTAGAAATAAAATTTAAAAACTAGGTATGCTCTAAAAAACGATGCACAATGTTCATCAACATCAATTTTAACCTATTTCAAAAAAGCTAAAATGTCAATAAGACTGTATCTTGACCGATTTGGCTGAAAATTTTTAAGTAAAATAGTAGGTACAATGTTAATCTTAGGGCCAGTTATGCAATACTCTGCAGTAAAATCTTATTGAAGGAATGTCATTGATTGTTGCCCTGGCAATAGTCCGAATCAACTGTTCAAAATTAAGCAGGGTATTGAAATACTGCTCGATGTTCTTTGAGCGAAATATTGAATTTTATATAAAACTGTAGTTTGTGAAAGTTCAAAACATTTATTTCCTAAAGTACGGTCTAGTAAAAAGTCATGTTATGAATGGTCCATAGATGAATTTGCATACCTTTTGAATTGACCTTGAACAGGATATAGAGCGTATTTGGAAGAGCCACACCGTTGTTTGCACCGAAGCCGTGTACATCTGGCTGGATGTCAGTTTCATGCATCCTCAGGATTCCCCAGCATCCCCAGGAAGAAGACATTCTGTTTTGTGTCAGAAGCCGAGAGGCGATTCCATACTGTAAGAAATTAAAACATTTTACAATTCTGAATAACATTTAATTTACCGGCCGGCCTGTAGATTTACCAGTCAGCGATGACTTTAAAACTCAAATCATAAGCGATACTATATAATAACATTCAAAATTACCTTCTGTTCATTGTTGGTATTTATAAATTCCAACTTAAATTAACTGTGACCTTGAGATTTTGTGAATTTTGTTCAAATATTGGGAGTAGGAAGTATGTAGGAAGTTGGGGATAAAAGGTAATACCTAATTAGAATGCGTTACCGGTAGCCTTAGACACATTTAAAGTTTGTAAATTTACATTTGACCATTCTTCAAAACAGCAGACATGTGGATTAAAGAAAAAGCTCATTATATTGTATCTTTTGTATTGCTTTTGTATGTCCCTTTTCTACTTGGCACTTAACAATCTCTTTAGTTGTTACAATTTGGCAAAAAAAATAGGAAATTGTTCCTATGTGTCTTTTAAATTTTGAAAAAAAATCTAAAATGATTTACCTACCCATGTAGATATGGCAGCTGGGCTGTTAACATGCCATATTTGTTTTTTTCAAAATTGATGTATTTTTGTTATGTACCTAGGTACATTTGAAATTTGACAAAAAAAAATTACCTAGTTAGTAAGTAGGTAGGTACATTGTTGGACCTACCTAACACAAAATAGTAAGTTATGTCAGAAAAGGCATACCTAGGTACCTAGATCTGAGACGACAGTTCAACACAATACAAACTTTTTCAACTCACCCACTTCAAATAATGCAAATGACCGAGTTAGTAATTCCGTCAGAGATTGCCGCTTCCTTGTCGGTGACGGTGTGTTGGCCATCTCCTCTCAGCTCAGTTTGCTTGTGTAGAGATGAAACAAAACATAATTGGAACATTAGTTCAGGTCAAACATCTTGCACAGCGAACAAAGAATAAATGATTGTGGAAAAAAGGACTGCAAAATGTTAGTACCACTACCTACTAGGCTATAACACTATGTGATCTCCACTAAGTGAGCTCTTATTTCATGATAATAGAAATGATAGATTGCTAAATGCTAAGTAGCTGATCACTAGTCATTCTGAGTTATTAGCTGTTCTGCATTGGACTTACGAGATTAATTCCAAATAATTATAAATAAATGCGTTTAAAGAAATAACAAGTAGGTAGTTTCTAAATTATTATGTCAATGCCAACTAGAAAAGATGTAACCATAACCTCTAGGTAACTGCACTGCAGCCAGCTTCTAGACCGTTATAGATTGGTGGTAGTAAAAGAAATAAAATGCAAATATTCAAACAAGAAAATAGTAGTTGGGTATTTTACACTTACCATCAGTAACTAGCAATAACATATTGCATATTTCCACACGAGCAAAGCACACGAACTTCAAAATAAACAAGACTAAAATGTTACATCTAATGGCCGCCGTCAGACACCGGACGATGAGTTGCGTTGTTTCGACACGAGGAGGCAGGATGATCTGTCTCAAGTTGAGAACGATGGACGTGATTGGTCCAAAGCAGTCACGTGGAACTGACTTGACCTATTCTTCACGGTGTAAAATCGGCCAAGTCAAAGGCGATGCAGCACATAGTTGTTCTGACCATAGCTATGGTCAAACTGACCGTTCGAAAAATTACTATATTTTAATAATTGATCTTACCATATTGGTATGGTCAAATTAATCCATGAAGAAAAATGAATAGTTATGTTAAAGTTGACCATATAATTTAACTATATGATTTGACCATGTTAATATGGTCAATTTGACAATTTTATTTTTTTGTGTGTTGGTTTAGAGTAATGGGGTTGGATTGAACGGTGTGGTGTTTGTTAGTACCTACAGACCATATTGTAAGTTGTTTTCTTACGAAATCTAATGATAGTAATCTGTGCATTGTGAGACAATACATGCATCCACCGATGCAGTGATTAAAAGTATTTGATTTTTCCGGGTGACCCGAAAAGAATTGCCATAGTTTGAGAGGCTACTACATCGAAACTATAAAAGTGAGGGTTCTGAAAATAGAAAATAATGTTTTCCACTGCAACTTGAAACGCATTTGCTCTATGTACAACATTGTATCGATTGCATTCTTAAATTTCAATAGAAACCGAATACTTTTATGTTGATTGAGTGGATCATATTTCAATTCAATATGGATGTATGTTTCTGTGCGTTTGGTACGGAATTCCTGTTGAGCATAATAAACACACATATTATGTAATCGCATGCAGTGCGAAGGCTCGCTTATCAACGCGGTATATTGAGCGTTTTCCTAGTATTGTAAAACATTAAAGTCTTTTGATTTTGGAATTACCATCTCAACAATAATTTTCTGAATCATTAAAAAATGATATAATAAATATTTTTCCCACTGCAAACCAATGCTACTACTTTTGTCTTAGATTGATATCAAGTAGGTAATCGCTATTTGTAATGCAGTCTGAGAAAAATGAACCCTATGGTGAAATTGAGGTTTTCGTTTAATGAGTTAATTTTATTGAGAATATTTCCTGGTCATTAAAAAACGTATATATCTCAAAAATTGCCAAAGATACATTGTTTTACCGAAAAACACAATGTCAAGTCTCTCCAGAGCTAAGTGACCTCACATTAAATTACAACTAATATTCAAAAAAGTTGTAGATTTGCGTCCCACCACTTTTGTATTTTTGTATTGGCTTAACTTAGCAAATTTATGCCCTCACTTATTTGCAAATTTTTCTAGGTATAGGTATTTTAGATCAAAGTCATAATAATTGCAACTTTTTATACATTTTGTGATTTTTCAATATTTGATGTGTAAAAAGCACAGATTTCCCTATATATGTTTCAGCCCCTGTATCCAAAGAAAACAATGTTTAATTTTAATTACTGCTGTTTTTTTAATTAATGTTATGACTTGTCAATAAAACGCTATAGAAATATATATATTTTTTACATTACAATATAAAATATAAAATAATAAATTTCAGCTAGATATTATGAGTTTCAAGTGTGTCCCACAAAATCTGTCCTTTTTGTAACTACCTCTTTGTTACGTGTATTTACCTATAAGTACCTCTTCGTAAGATATAGTTAAAAAAATATTTAAAAAATATCCATATATAGGGATATATATATGGACCGGGTAGCTCAGTTGGTAGAGCTCTCGCCCGGCAAGTGAGAGGTCCTGGGTTCGAGCCCCGGTTCGGTCGGATATTTTTCACAGCGCCCATCCCTTCATATCAACATATTATTCTTAAATATTACTCATTCCCTCCTTCAATTTTTTTAGTTTTCGTTACAAAAAGGACAATTTGAGTGTTTCATAAATTTAAAAATTTAAAAAAGTTCGCTGCTGAATGCTATTTTATTATGCAGTTCTCCACACTTACTTCACCGACGGATAGCACTTAAATACATATTATTTATTAGTGTGTACGGACTTAAACATCACATGAAAAACCAGTGTTTTTGAGCTCTCTGCAAATTGATTTTTACCAGTTTAAGCTGCTGCTTTTTGTTCTACGAATAAGTAACACACTTTACAGTAACAAAGAATAAAATTAAAAATATTCGTTATTAATTTTGTTTTCTGATTGTAAGTTACGACGTAAGTTTACGATGGCAATTCTGAATAAAAGAAGGTAACATAATTAATCAACCTAGTTTTGAGCTCTACAAGATTCTACAAGATTTGGATGGAAACGATTCAAGATCAGATAGGTGATGGGAGAGAGTGAAGAGGAGATCATGAATAGAGCTTTAATTTCACACTGATGAATTTACGAGTTTATGTTATATTTGTATGATTACAACTTTATCTTCATATCTTTGGGCATGGACGCCGGAATATCCGGAAAATATAACATTTTGTTGTGTTTTACGTTGAGTTGCATATTGTAAGCAAAATAACTCAAAATCTTCAATTCAAAGTAAAGTTACAAAAAAACAATAACAAAAAATTCCGTGCGGGGCAAGGTGGGACCCCTCAGCACCCCAAAGTGTCAAATTTTAAAAAATATTGTACTTCAACAAATACACCTCAAAACAAATGTCAAAATACAAAAAAAAAACGCCCTGTGGAGCAGTGTGGAGGACTGCTCACCCACACCCCCCTGAACTCATAGAAACTCGTTTTCCTTGCTCTGCCCCTACCCCCCTTGGCAGAAATTCTGCCGGCGCCCATGTTTTTGTGAAATATTCTTTGGCATTTTTGCAGGCCCAATGTAAAATTTTGTCTTGTTTCAATCTTAGATTTATCGGTGTGTAACTAATAATACGGTCAGGGCGGTACGGGGGGGGGGGGGTGTCATTTACTCATGAAGATCACTGAATAGTGGTGGAAAACTCGAGAAGTCTAATAAAATAATTTTCTGAGCCGTTCAATTGGTATCGTATTATTTATAAAATAAAAAAGTATATTACACAATATAACATTGATTAGCTATAACTAGAAACTATCAATTTCACCATAAGGCCCAATGTTTGGAACGTATTATTTACGTCGTGCCATGACTCGTGATAGTCAGGTTGATTTGTTTACCTCATTATCGATCGGTTGTAGCGGGAAACAAGTTCCCAAAGTATATAGCTGGGTGATTCCACCAAAACTATATAATTTATGTCCTTTATCCCAGGCTCGCGGGTAGCTACCTGTTCCGTTGTCTATTTCTTGTTGTTCATTAGGCCTTGTAGGCCGAGGCATCAGCTCCCAAAGTGTCCATGTGATTCCTTATTGGGTAGTGTATAGTTAGAGTCGCCGTGGACAAGGCTCAAGGAAAGTGGAGGAGTCTCAAGAAGAAAAGTGATAGTAAAGTTTGAAGTTTGAACTGGTTGTGTGCCCTCAAGAGGCGAAACCAAGAAGGAAGGAAATAGAAGAAGAAGGAAGTATGTCCAGGGTGTATGAGTAACCAATGGAAAACAGTGGTCACGTAAGTATACAGGTTCCGCCTTTCACCGCTAGTGTCGCAAGGGTATAGGGCCACGATATCGGCGTCATTTCCAGTGCATTATTTTGAATAAACCATGGTATATTCTTTTACAATGGGTCATGGAAAGGCTCAAAACAAATAATATTTGCAAAGAATATAAAAAGATTCATAAAAAGATTAGTACGTAGGTAATAATAGTATCCCCATAAAAAACACTCCGTGTAAAAATACCAGCCAAGTCTCTTCAACTAAAAAAAATAATGAAATCTAAAAATTCTGCACTGAAAAGTAGTGACATCAAAAAATTTGCCAAGTCAAAACTTTATTTGAAAATCAAAAAATACTTGGCGCATCGTGTACATATGAATAGTTGAGAAGTATAGGCCAGATAAGAAATATACCTACATCAAATATACATATATACATACAATATAAATATAATGCCCTAAAAAACGATGCGCCAAGTATTTTTTGATTTTCAAATAAAGTTTTGACTTAACAAATTTTTTGATATCACTTCTTTTCAGTGCAGAATTTTTAGATTTTATTATTTTTTTTAGTTGAAGAGACTTGGCTGGTATTTTTACACGGAGTGTTTTTTATGGGGATATCACTGCTTTTTTTAGTTTATTCTTACAACTTGATTGACACATATCAAATGAAAATCCTGTAAAAAAATTACCATTTACAATTTGGTTACACCTACAGAAAAACAGCGAATGGTGCGTATGACATTTTTTTAATGATCTTTCATGAAGACTAGCAAAGGTTTCATTACAATCGGTCAACCCAGTTCCACGACATGGCAGCACTTCGGTTTTCAAAATGGCTACTGAACTTATTGCACTGCCACATATAATTTATATTTATGTGTCATTATAAGCATATGTATTTTTTTTATGGTGAGATAATTAGAATAAATTTTTAATTTTGATGACGTCATTTCCGGTTTTAAAAAAAGGAAAATTCTAGTTTGACTATTACTATTCAAAAGAGTTGGCCTTCCGAATCGTTTGCCGCTTGTTTCGCATCGATCAGTCTAGCCGTATTCGAGTTATGACGTTACTTCCGGTTTTAAAATGGTGGCTGAAATCTCTTACCCCATGAATTATAGTAAACATGACTTCAATTTGTTATAAGCTGTCTCAAATAGTATTTATTTTATCAAAAGTAAATTTGTCAGAGTTTTAAAATGTGTGACGTCATTTCTGGTTTTGGTATGGAAAACTGCAAATATTATTGATGATAATACATAAAGTTGACCGTCTAAATTGTTTGGCGCTGGTTTCGTTCTAATCTGTTAAGCCGTTAATAAGATATAATGTCACTTCCTGTTTAAAAATGGCGGCTTCTGGTTGGTTTTAAAACAACTCAATTGAGATTTCAAAAGTACATTAGTTACATAAATATCAAAATAATCGGATCAACCTTTGTTGCCGAAATGCCAATCGATGAATTTCAAATTTCATGACGCAATTTCCGGTTTAGTTAACAAAACTTTTAGTCTGTTGGAATTGATAATCCATATAGATGACCGTCCGAATGGTTTGGCGCTATATTCGTTCCAAGCGGTCCAGTCGTTGTTGAGATATGACGTCACATTTGGTTTAAAAATGGCGGCACAAAAAAGTCAAAGGGGGGAGGGCAAATCAGACGCCTAAAGTGCACACGCGGTAAAAATTTGAGATCAATCGGTTCAGCCGTTTAGGCTGTGGCCTGTTTACCGGATTCTAGCTCCAACCTAAGATTATTATTATTATTATTATTATTATTATTATTATTATTATTATTATTATTATTATTATTATTTTCGATGATTGTTTCTCGCTCTTTGCGGTTTTTTACTTTCATCGGCCTATTAGGCAAAATGAAAGCAAACTATTCTCTTTATCTATTGTATGCTTAAAAATTTACGTACAATGCGACAAGTGTTTAAAATTACGGACTTCTGTATGTCACAAACTAAAAGAGGAGAGAGTTCTATAGTGGATAAGTTCTTTGTAAGAGAGACGGGTACAATACCAGTGGATGAAATTATAATAGGGATGATGACAACACTATTCTGCTTCCATTGCTGTTTGATCTCATGAGCCAGGTCAGCATACTTATCTAGTTTTCTCTGGCCGGTCTCATGAACATTGTTGGAGTTGGGAACAGCAATGTCGATTAGAAATGTCCTTTTCATTGCTTTATTGACCAAGATGATATCAGGCCTATTCGATGGTATTGTTCTATCGGTAAGCACAGTTCTATCCCAGTATAACCGGTATTCCTCATTCTCAAGGACATTTTCAGGCGTGTAGTGATAATACGGCCCAGTGAAAGCTGTGAGATGGTGAAGCTGAGCAAGTTTTAAATGTACAATCTTGCCTACACAATTGTGGCGATGCAAGTACTCAGTGGATGCAAGCGTCGTACAACCTGACGTGATGTGTTGGATAGTCTCGGAGGCGCCTAAACACCTCCTGCATCTATCATCAGCAACACTTGCATCCTTAACGATGTACTTGAGGTAGTTTCTCGTGGCAACTACCTGATCTTGTATGGCCATCATAAAACCTTCAGTCTCCAGGAATAAGTCGCCCCGAGTCAGCCAATAGTTGGACAATTCACTATCAACTACTTCAGCACTGAGTTCGTTAGGATGTCTTCCATGTAGGGATTTCTGCTTCCACGCACATATCTGCAATGCAGCTCGCTCCATTTTAGTGATCCCTTCTTGAGGTACAGCCACATGAAGATTCAATGGTGTGTATCCCTCGTCCGACAAGGTAATCGCTCTATGGAGTGAAGATATATCTTGCTTCTGGAGGAAGTATTTCTGAAGGCTTATAATCTGTTTGTGCAGTAAATGTGAAAGGTCAATCAGCCCCCTTCCACCCTGAGCTCTTGGAATGGTAACTCTTTCAACTGCTGACTTAGGGTGATGGCCGCGATACTTACTCAAAGTAGTTCTCGTCTTCCTCTCAATGCCTTCAATATCAGTCTTCGTCCACTTAATGATGCCAAATGAGTACGTTAGAACAGGGATCGCATAGGTGTTAATAGCTTTCACTGTGTTCTTAGCACTCAACTTTGTTTTAAGGATGGCGTTTAAGCGACTGACATACATTTCCTGGATCTACAGTTTCATGATCTTGTGCTCTGTGCGGACTGACTGGTGGACACCTAGGTACTTATACGTCTCTCCTTCTTCCATTGGCTTAATGAGATCACCATCTAGTAACTCAAATGCATTGGTACTATGTTTGCCCTTTAGTACCGTCTGGGTCCTGCACTTGTCAAGCCCGAACCCCATGCGTATGTCTCTGGAAAAGATTTCCACAGTTCTCAACAAGGAATTGACATGTACTGCTGTGCTAGCATACACTTTGATGTCATCAACATACATCAAATGTGTCACTTTGTGCTGCACTTGCTTCTTGTTCTTCAGGGCAAACCCGTGCTGACTCGCATTGAGCATGTGGGAGAGTGGATTCAGCGCAAGACAAAATTATAGAGGACTAAAGGCATCTCCCTGGAAAATACCCTTCTGTATCTTAATAAAGTCAGTCGCCATTGTACCATCATTGTGCCTAAGATGTAACTGAGTCGACCACTGAGACATCAAATGCTTGAGCAAGTTAATAAGCGAGGGAGCAACCTTATAAATCTCTAGGATTTTTACCAACCATGAATGCGGCACTGAATCACATGCCTTCCGATAATCAATAAAAGCTGTATGCAGGTTTCTACTCTTGTGCGCTGCCTGCTCAAGGATGACTGAATCGATCAGAAGCTGCTCCTTGCAACCTTGAGATTTCCTGATACAACCCTTCTGCTCAGGAGCAATAATATCATTTTGATCACAATGTGTGTAGATCTTCTCAGCGATACAAGATGTTAAAAGTTTGTATAATGTCGGAAGGCAAGTGATTGGCCGATACTTTGCGGGATTCTCCGTATCTTTGTCCTTAGCAAGCAGATATGTGATCCCTTGCGTCAGGTATCGCGGTACAGTTCGAGGATCTTGCATAAACATGTTAAAATGGTGAGCTATGCAAGCATGAGTACACTTGAATCTTTTATACCAAAAGTTGTGTATGCAATCAATCCCGGCCGCTTTCCAATTAAACGAGTCATTAATGGCCTGCTTCACTTGCTCGATAGATACAGGGTTGTCATCCATTGATCTCAGCTCTTCCATCCTCACTTCCTCCACATTTATCCATGGAGCATCAATATTATGAACAGTGGGAACAGACCATACTGATTCCCAAAATTCTTTAATCTGATGTTGTGTTGGGGGTTTGCTGTCTGCTGTTGTTTGATCATTTCGAAGCTTCCTATAAAACTGTTTCTCATTGCTCTGGAACAGCTTATTGGATTCCTTCCTGAAGTTAGACTCCTTATATCTCCTGAGCCGTTTTGCGACTACACTAAGCTGCTGTTTCAGAGTGTCAGTTACATCGGCAAGGTTCTGGTTTGTCAAATCATGGGTTGCATGTATTCTGGTTTTTTGTCGAATAGACTCAACATGTTTCAACAACTTCTTATTCCTCTGCCCTTGCTGGTATGCTGTTAGTTGTCCAATGTCCCTCCGAAGCTTGGCAATCTTACTGTTTAATCTTCTCTCCCACGGCCAGATAAACTCTTTCTTCTTCTGTACCCTGGGGCCTTGCTGGATATCAAGACCATTCATTCTGGTCGCAGTGACAGCCGCTACGTAGACAGCAGTGTGTAGATCATTGAACACTGTGTGTTCCTCCAGATGTTGGGGTAGGATCTTTGTATCTAGCAGATTGGTTACAACAGCAAGTCGCTTTGAACTACGCTGTTTAGGAATGAATGGCCGTTTCGTCGGATCTGTTCCCTCAAACTCTGTTAAGGCTCTGAAGAATTCAACCCTTATCTCTTCTACTAACTCCTCTCCATCTACCCTAAGTCGATCCGGCTCAGGTGAAAGAAGAGCTTCAGCCCTAGCCGGGGATGGTGTATGAGGAGGTGATCTTCCAATACTCTCGTCATCACTGTCATCATGCACCCCTTCAGGTGGACGAAGAGTCTGCATGACTTCAGCTTTAAGTGCCTCTAATAATTCACTTGACAACCGCTTATTATTAATTACCACTCGT
Source organism: Leuctra nigra (assembly GCA_934045905.1). Classification (NCBI taxonomy): domain Eukaryota; kingdom Metazoa; phylum Arthropoda; class Insecta; order Plecoptera; family Leuctridae; genus Leuctra; species Leuctra nigra. The sequence continues at coordinate 1,375,816 of OW203765.1, read as the reverse complement.
TTTTGGTCCATCAACCTTTGTTCTGTAACTTGATAAAGTTCAGGGTATATTTCAACAAAGGCACGGTAAAGTAGCGGTCGTATACCTACAGAAACCGTATCTCCTTCTGTTACTTTGTAATAGCAACGCATGAGATCTGTGTTCATTTTCTCAGTCCACTGCATGCGTTGCCTAACCTTTCCTGCCTTGGTGGTTAGTGACTGACTTGCCACTAAAACACTGTTGGCTGGTCGAGCTGGAGGTTGTTGGGTGCTCGTTGATGCGGTTGGATCCATATCCATAGCAGGGTCGTCAACATTTTGATCGAGCAGGTCTGTCCCGCGTCGTCCTCGATCATTACGACGCTCGTCCGAGGCTTCCTTATTGTGTACAGGAACCAGTTTACACCCATTAGGGGGGTTAACCCAGCATGGGGTTGGCTAGGGTACGCGTGCTCGCCACGCACGTAAGGTAGACCACCTTTCCTTGCGATTTATTAATTATTATTATTAATTATTATTATTATTATTATTATTATTATTATTATTATTATTATTATTATTATTATTATTATTATTATTATTATTATTATTATTATTATTATTATTATTATTATTATTATTATTATTATTTAATATTATTATTTTTATTACTGAAAACCGTCCTAAAACACTGTTTTCACGGCCCTCTAGCTCGCAAAGGGCGTAACCTATTGTTCCCAAATTTGGTATATGTTGTAGGGTGGGCCATAGCTCGAAATTAAGATATTTCGCAACAATGTGACATTTTCCATTTTTAAGATCCAGTAGGGCGAAAATGCCACTTTGATGCTTACAGTAAAAGTGGGTTGCTCCAGCCTTTTTAAATGAGAGTGTGCGCGCGCCGTACGACTTGGCTGGCGTGGAGCGACCGCTCCACTAGATATATTTAATAATAAACAAAAATACCTAATCTTAGAGTAAGATATTGCAACTGAATTGAATAAGATTCTGAGATTGTTGATGTCTTATATTAAAACAAGAAGAGATCATATACCAGTTAATATATATATATATTTAGCGGATTCTCTACAGCTCGGGCCGTTTTCCGCATCCCGCACGCCACACCTCCCGGTTATGGCAATCTTGTTCGAGAAGATTTCTTTTCTCCAAGGCTTCCCCAATGCCATCAAGCCACATTCTTCTTGGACGACCTCTCTTTCTTCTTCTTCTAGGTTTAAACTTCCATATTTTGGCAGGCAATCGTTTTTCTGGCATCCTCCTCATATGGCCATACCAGAGAAGCTGTTTTGCTTCTATGCTTTCTGTAAGTGATGCTTCGACCCCCATTCTGTCTCTTACCTCCTCATTTCTAATGTGGTCAAAAAGAGTAACGCCGCAAGACCTTCTCCAGAACGCCATTTCAACTGCATTCACTCTATGTTGTAACCTTAGGTTTATTGTCCAGACCTCGGATCCGTAGGTAATGCAGCTTTCAACAAGAGACTTAAACATATGGACTTTCGTCTCATTTCTTACCGCCTTACTCCACAGTACCGAATGCAGTTGCCTCGTTATTCCTCTTCCTTGTCCCATCTTGCTCAATATGTCCTTTTCGTCAAGACCGTCATCGGTCAACGTAACTCCTAAATATTTGTACTCTTTAGTTACCTTGATGGTACCAACTGGAGTCTCAATGTCGTTTCCTTGACCACCAACAACCATATATTGAGTCTTCTGAAGATTTATTTCCAAACCCTATTCGTCGTATTCTTCAATCAACTTACGGACCATGTAACTTGCATCTTCCTCATCCTCTGCAAGCACCACCTGATCGTCAGCAAACAACAAGGTATACAAATGTTCATCCTCTAATTTGATCCCCATCATACTACACTTCCTCGACCAATTAGAAAGCACTACATTCATATATATCTTAAACAATGTTGGCGACAAGCAGCACCCTTGTCTAAGACCCTTATTGACGACAAAACTGTCGGAGTATCCTAGTGATGTCTTGACACAGCTTTTAGTATTTTCATAAAGTTTCTTTACTAAATTTATGTGATGTTGATCCACTCCGTTCCGTTCCATTGCCTCCCAGAGTCTATTCACAGGAACACTGTCATATGCTTTCTTTAGGTCAATGAAAACATTAGTTAATATATTAGTTAGTTAATTAATATTAGTTAATAATAACTAATTATATTAGTTAATATAATATATTAGTATATTAGTATATTAGTAGTATTTTAGTTAATATACTAATTAAAAACTACCAACTATTGGATCCCTGGTATTACAACCCCTGGTATTCCAATAGTTGGTGGTTTTCAATGAGTATTTTAGAATATATTCTTGTTTTAATATTAGAAATCAATACCAGGTGTTGTAATACCAGGGTTGTTTTAATACCACCAACTATTGGATCCCTGGGATTACAATACCAGGGGTTGTAATACCAGGGATCCAATAGTTGTTGGTTTATAATTGTTGATTTCTACCTATAGGATATACAAAATTTTGATGATTTTTTTTTTGTTGAGTAGCATTTTACTCACGATCTAACCTTTCTGGGCAATATTTTATAATCAGAACAACCCCAAAAATAAACTCTTTTACTTCAGAACTCGAAATTGTAATTACGCAATCTAAAAATCTTCCTGAGCGGGAATCGAACCCGGACCCTACTAAACGGAGAGTACTGTTCATACTCCTACTATGATATACATGTATGTTCTACTGAACATTCTAACCACTACACTATCAATAGGCGTAACCAAATTGATTTTTTGTGCTCATATTGATGTTGTTAGGCTTACGTGAGAATAAGATTTGAATTAAGACTCCAGTTAATGTGAAGCAGACAATTTCACATAATAAATATGTTATAAATCACAATCACGTTTGGCCGATCAACTTAAAGCTTGACATGGTCATTGGGACCAACATTGAAGGTATTTTTTTTTCTCCAAATTTCCGACTATATTCTGTATTTATCTTCAAACTTTATTGTCATTTTAGAGACATTTGATTCTATAATCTTGAATTATTAGAAAAATGTATACCAGTAATTCAAATCAAATTCTTTTTCCAAGGCCTGTAGAGCAGAAACTTGCAATTGCATATCAAATCGTATGCAGTAAGAAGACTCGCTTATCAACGCGTTACAGAGCGTTTTCCTAGTACTTTTACAGTAAATAATGAGATTGTTGGTGTTGTTTGTAGACGAAACCACGGCGAACATAAGTCATGTATGTAAATAAGTACGAAGATGATTGGACGACGATGATAAAGAAAAGGTAAGTCGGTTTGAAAACAACGATGGTTAAGAAGCAAAACTCCTAAGTCAAAAATTATTACTTTTCAGGAGAGGTTAAAAACCAGTTTTAAAATTGAGCTTAAGTGCAAAAATTAAATAAATATCCTACATAATATTTGTTTGTATAGTTAATTATAATTATTTGAGAATTTTTTACTTACATTAATTATTTTCAATAGAAATTGACTTACGAGTTATTGCTTCATTTAATTTATCTTTCAGTTACAAGGTGGCACTGCAGTTCAGTTTTCACGGAATTGAGATACGAGCTTTTGCCATAACATTTGTTATTTTTATTTGAAATTTTTAACATTAAAATGTAATTTTGGTCAAAATTGAGATACGAGGTATTGCATTTAAACCATCAAAATATAAAATCAATTGCACAAACAAATTCAAACTTAAGATAATATTACTTGGTATTTCATAGTGTTCCTAATGCCGTGTATTTAACTCTTTAACAGGAATCGGATCCATGACCAGATGATTAGGTATGTATTAAACAATATTTGTTATTTATGGCACAATTCTTTTCGTATTAAGCAAAGCAGCTACTCTTTGAAACAAACTCTACTACTATTAGACATCACGATAGAATAATTAAAAACTGTGCACAATATTTCGGAAATCCTTCTATCTCCGTCGTCCAGGAGGCCAAGTCTTGAAGTTTACGCTTTCAGGACGCAAACGCTTTCGGATGTCAATAAATACCGTTCAGTAAAAGTAAGGGCTGTTAGAACAAAATTAGTGAAAAATGTGACACTAATTTTTCCTGTGGCACACATATAGGACATTTTCCGCTCTTTAAAACTTTTGTCAAATTATTGTTCTTGTAAATAATGAACGATGTGTTTAGATATAAAAAATCTTAGTTTTACCGAAGTTGTATTTATTCAAGAAATAAAATAAGTCGGTTGATTGACACATATTCAGTATACAATGTAAAAAGTAAAAACTATAAGTTGATGCTCAAACAGGATCAATTGAAACTTGCAGTCGGTAACAATGACCCATGCACTCTGTACATAAATAAGAAACGAATTAAAATTATTAACGAACATAAATAATGTAACCACTCCTTCGGCTTTGGTTTAATGGTTTTCACGGCTTGATAAAAAATAGAGCGACGAAAATATGAAAGTGAAATTTTTAAGTTTGATGTGTGACAGACGTTTTCTATTGAATTTAATGAATTTTACGGGATTAATGCATTAAAATGTATTTGTTACAAACTCAAAAGTATAAGGATTAAGTTCTAGGTAGGTTTGGGTTATTTCTCTGTTCACTGAAAGAACAAATAGGTAAATTGCAATGATTCGCAATGAAAGTCGACTATTATAAATACAAAATAGTGAGTGCTCGCGCTGGCGTTCCAGACAGACAGACAGACAGAAAGACGTTCCTGGGTAACTATAAGTACCCTATATTTACAGGTACATTTGATTTTTGGCATACTTCTGCACTATTTATAACAACGCCAAGTATATTTTAGTTTTTAAAATTAAGTTTTGAATTGGCCCATTTCTTGAAATAACTACTATTCAGTGCCGAATTTTTAGATTTCTTCTATTTTTATATAATGTTGTGATTTGGCTGGTATTTTTACACGGAGTGTTTTTATGTATTTTTCTTACAGATAGTAGATAGTATACAGTCATTAAACCCTTAATACAAATGTTGCTGAACAGTTGACAGATTTGAAGGTCGTCATTCTGACAGTGAACGGTACTTATTAACATGAAAGGCTTATTAACCTGAAGGCGTAAGTTTCAAGACTGCCATCCTGGTGCATCATGCTATGTGTTCAACTAACTCCTCCCCTGTATGGAATGTAGCACAGACGTCTACTGAAAGCCACTCGGAGAAAAGTAATATTTCATCTTGTTGGATTAGCTACATGACCTCTCTACCTCTCTGGGACGTCCACTTGATGAGGATCATATTACGTCATATTATAATGTCTAAACAGACGTACCTACACTGGACGTTAATATCAGGCCACTAAAAATAATATCACCATAGTGACGTCTACGAGAGACATCTAAATAGACGACATTGTATTGGACATTCGGAACAAACGTGGGCATTCTTGCCATGCTTTCTAGCATGGGAAAGTGATTTCATTTTAAAAATTATCTACGACAATAGGTATATACGAGGGCTGTACCGAAAGTAATGCAACTTTGCATATTTAAAATATATCGTTGATATTGCTCATGGTGATAGAAAATTCTTCCTCTAAACAACGGTATCACTCAACAATATCTGAGTTAAAAGAGATGCGGTTGCGTGATGGTTGAACCCAACTCTCCAATAATATTCGGGCAAAATCAGTTGGCAATAACACAGTGCTGTTTGGCAATAACACATGCATTCGGCAGATTGAGCCGGTCAATGTGTTCTCATCCATGTAACATCCAGAATCTTACTTCCTTCGACTTCTACCTTTGATTTAACTAAGGCGAGTCTTTGGGGACACGATTTGATTACGCAAACAATGTTTTGGCTGTTAAGAAGCTTGGCTGAGAAGGGGATGAGAAGCTGTTGAGAGACAGCCCCACATCTTTTGCCGAAAATTCTTGGAGCGACTCTTTCATTTAAGACTAAGTTGAGTCATAACGTAGTAAAGAGTGATACTGATAGAGGTTACTCTATCACCATGTGCGATTTGGACCATATATTGCAATTAATAGCAAAGTTATGCCTAAAATTGCATCATTTTCGGTAATAATTATATGTGAAATCAGAAGTAAATTTCAAAGTATATTGTTCTCCTTGATCGCACCTATGTCATACTACTGTATTTATATAAACACGTTCACAAATTGAATTTGATTTCAAGTGTTTCTAATTGCTGATACAAATGTAGAAAGACGACTAAAGGACAACTTTTCATGAAGCGCAAAGAACTTCCACGAGCGCATAAACCTCAAGAACTGCAACATGCACAGAAGCCTCAAGATCTTCTACCTGCCTCAGCAGAAACCAAGACCAAACGATCAAAGATGGCTGCTGTGCGCGCGCACGTCGAGGAGTACTGTCAAAGCAGCTCACTGCATGGACTGCAGTACATAGGAGACAACAAGAGATCCAGAACTGAGAGGTAAATTAGCAGTACATAGGAGACAACAAGATATCCAGAACTGAGAGGTAAATTAGCAGTACTAGGAAAACGCTCTGTGTAACGCGTTGTAACACGCAAAAAGTCCGTAAAATGTTAATAACTTTTGGATTTAAACACAGATTAGTATGAAAATTGTCAAAATGCAGATAATGTTGGTCCCAACCATCATGCGAAGTTATAAGTTGATTGTTCAATCGGTTATAGTTTAAATTTCTAAAAACACATGAAAGATGGGTTTAAATTTTAACCAATGGGAGGATTTGGCTGAAACTATGTTTGATTGGGTACAATGTTGAGGGTAATGACTTGTCAAAATTTCAATTTGATCGAAACAACCAATCGAAAGTTAATTTTTTTTAAATTTGAACCAATCAATGGATTCAAAAAAATTAGGGTCTGCAACAATCAGAAATGTTACGTACTTGTGTGCAAAATTTCAGCTCGATCGAAGAAAAACTCTGACCTGTATATCGTCAGTAACAGAAAAAAAAAACAGAGGTCCGTGCCAAAAGAGCCAAAAGGAGACGCTCGCTTCGCTCGCTCAACATAGGAGACAGCAAGAGATCCAGAACTGAGAGGTAAATTAGCAATACATAGGAGACAACAAGAGATAAAGAACTGAGAGGTAAATAGCAGGACATAGGAGACAGCAAAAGATCCAGAACTGAGAGGTAAATTAGCAGTACATAGGAGACAGCAAGAGATCCAGAACTGAGAGGTAAATTAGCAGTACATAGGAGACAGCAAGAGATCCAGAACTGAGAGGTAAATTAGCAGTACATAGGAGACAGCAAGAGATCCAGAACTGAGAGGTAAATTAGCAATACATAGGAGACAACAAGAGATCCAGAACTGAGAGGTAAATAGCAGGACAAAGGAGACAGCAAAAGATCCAGAACTGAGAGGTAAATTAGCAGTACATAGGAGACAGCAAGAGATCCAGAGCTGAGAGGTAAATTAGCAGTACATAGGAGACAGCCAGAGAATTAGAACTGAGAGGTGAATTAGCAGTACATAGGAGACAGCAAGAGATCCAGAACTGAGAGGTAAATTAGCAGTACATAGGAGACAGCAAGAGATCCAGAACTGAGAGGTAAATAGCAGGACATAGGAGACAGCAAAAGATCCAGAACTGAGAGGTAAATTAGCAGTACATAGGAGACAGCAAAAGATCAAGAACTGAGAGGTAAATTAGCAGTACATAGGAGACAGCAGGATATCCAGAACTGAGAGGTAAATTAGCAATACATAGAAGACAGCAAGAGATCCAGAACTGAGAGGTAAATTAGCAGTACATAGGAGACAGCAAGAGATCCAGAACTGAGAGGTAAATAGCAGGACATAGGAGACAGCAAAAGATCCAGAACTGAGAGGTAAATTAGCAGTACATAGGAGACAGCAAAAGATCAAGAACTGAGGGGTAAATTAGCAGTACATAGGAGACAGCAGGATATCCAGAACTGAGAGGTAAATTAGCAATACATAGAAGACAGCAAGATATCCAGAACTGAGAGGTAAATTAGCAGTACATAGGAGACAGCAGGATATCCAGAACTGGGAGGTAAATTAGCAATACATAGGAGACAGCAAGAGATCCAGAACTGAGAGGTAAATTAGCAGTACATAGGAGACAGCAAAAGATCAAGAACTGAGAGGTAAATTAGCAGTACATAGGAGACAACAAGACATCCAGAACTGAGAGGTAAATTAGCAGTACATAGGAGACAGCAGGATATCCAGAACTGGGAGGTAAATTAGCAATACATAGGAGACAGCAAGAGATCCAGAACTGAGAGGTAAATAGCAGTACATAGGAGACAGCAAAAGATCAAGAACTGAGAGGTAAATTAGCAGTACATAGGAGACAACAAGACATCCAGAACTGAGAGGTAAATTAGCAGTACATGGGAGACAGCCAGAGATCCAGAACTGAGAGGTAAATAGCAGTACATAGGAGACAGCAAAAGATCCAGAACTGAGAGGTAAATAGCAGTACATAGGAGACAGCAAGAGATCCAGAACTGAGAGGTAAATAGCAGTACATAGGAGACAGCAGGATATCCAGAACTGAACTTGAGATCCTGCTCTTATTGAGCGAGCGTAGCGAGCTTCACCACGGTACTCTTATGGCACTTTCTCTGTGTGTTTGTTTGTATGTTTTTTTGTGGTCACAGCCCAGGTCAAACCGCTCAAGCAATCGATCTGAAATTTTGTACACATACTAACGTACTCTATGCGGTCCCTGGAATCGTTTTTGAACGGGCTCCCGTGATTGGTTCAAATTTTAAAAAAATTATCTTTTGATTGGTTGCTTTGATCAATTTGAAATTTAGCAAAAACATTGCAACTAACATTGTACCCAATCATAAAAAGTTTCAGCCAAATCCTCTTATTGGTTCAAATTTAAAACCATTTTTCATGTGATTTTTGACATTTAAACTAGAACAGATTGACCGATCAACTTAAAACTTCGCGTGGTCATTGGTACCAACATTTTAGGTATTTTTGCTAATTTTCAATCTAATCTGTCGTTATTTTCAAAAGTTTTGCCATTTTAAGGTCATTTTATTCCATAATCTTGAAAAATGTATACTAAATTGTCATCCCTGCCTTCTTTAAGTTTCTGTTCCAAGGCAAGGCCTGTAGAGCAGCCAAGCTATCCACAATGTACAGTAAAATGAAAGCATTTTTGAGCTAGCGCATAAAATCGGATGCAGTACGAAAGCCAAATCCTCTAATTGGTATAAGTTTAAATAATGTCTTCTGATTGGTCGACAATAAAAATGTTCACATTAAGTTCAAATTTTTCATGGTGATCAAGACCAACTTAATATTAAATTTTACATATTGTAAGCCCAATCAGATTAGATTAGTTTTGTTTAATGGCGCGTCAACGACGAGGTTATATTGCGCACATCATTTGTTATATTTAACTTTGTTGATCATAATTGGAGGGCAATGGGAGGGGGTCGACCTAACGGGCCCGATCCGGGGGAGTCCAGCACTGGTGGGAAGGCCAGGCCGGAATGGGGAAGGACCGGGGGGTGTGAGGATTCGGGCCGGCTGAACCCGATTTCAGGGGGATCACCATCTCGAGGGGGGAGGCCGGCCCGAGGGGACCGCAAATTCAAGGGAGGGCATGGTTAGGCCGACCCTGGCTGCTCTTGGTCTGGGCCTCACCACTGATCTGTCCGGCATGGGTAACCCTTACACATGAGCATATGCTCGCCGGCGTAGCTGCAATGGATCATTGGCCAACACAAACCCCACCACCGCGATAAGGTGGCAGCCGTCGGGGGGAAAGCCCAATCAGTCAAGTATTAAATGTAATTTTACGAGTTTAGTATGGGATGTCACAAGAGATTTCGGGAGAAGGTATATAGGTAAGACTTCACGAAATAATTGTGTTTTTCTCTGCAATTTTTCAAATTATTGAGATTGAAAAATTGCAGTGAAAATCGTCTTGTGCCGTGTCGTGCATCGTTACTTTGGGGATGTTGCATGTTCTGTGCTCGCTCATCAACGCGTTACACTGAGCGTTTTCCTAGTATAACTCATTGGCCATCAATATTATTAAATGCGTTTAATTCCATGTTAATTTCTCTTGTCCATCCTCACCTTACTGGTAATATCACTTTCCAAATACCTATAAGCTTCCTCGCCATATTCCCGACTAAATAATATCCCCATAAAAAACACTTCGTGTAAAAATACCAGCCAAGTCTCTTCAACTAAAAAAAAATATGAAATCTAAAAATTCTGCATTGAAAAGTAGTGATTTCAAAAAATTAGCCAAGTCAAAACTTTATTTGAAAATCAAAAAATACTTGGCGCATCGTGTACTTAAATAGCTTGGAAGTATAAGCCAATTATAAATTATACATGAAATATACATATACATAGTATACCTATAATGCCCTAAAAAAAACGATGCGCCAAGTATTTTTTGATTTTCAAATAAAGTTTTGACTTGGCTAATTTTTTGATATCACTACTTTTCAGTGCAGAATTTTTAGATTTCATATTTTTTTTTAGTTGAAGAGACTTGGCTGGTATTTTTACACGAAGTGTTTTTTATGGGGAATCACTCCTTTTTTTAGTTTATTCTAACAACTTGTGACACATATGAAATGAACAATTACTAAATTCTTTTAAAAAATCATCACCCTTTACAATTTCGTTACCACTAATGAATAGCAGCGTATGGTCCAAAATAATTGCTTTAAATGATCTTTCACGAAGAATAGCAAAGGTTTCATTCCAATCAGTCAACCCAGTTCCGAGATATGGAAACACTTCGGTTTTCAAAATGGCTGCTGAACTTTCTGCAATGCCACATAGAATTTATTTCTATAAATGATGTGTATCATTTTAAGCTTTCTGAATATGTATTTATTGTATAGGAGGGAATTATAATAATTTATACATTTGAATGACGTCATTTCCGGTCTCATAAATAGGAAAATTCTATTTGTACTGTTCATATTCCATAGAGATGGCCATCCGAATCGTTTGGCGCTAGTTTCATACCGATTTGTCTACCAGTTTTTGAGATATGACGTTACTTCCGGTTTAAAAATGGCGGCTGAAATCTCTGACCCCTTATCGTATATTTGAAACATGATTATAATTTTATAAGCTGTCTCAAATAGTATATTTATTGCATCAAAATAAAAATTTGTGAGATTATTAAAATGTGTGACGTCATTTCCGGTTTAGGTATGGGAAACTGCAAATATTATTGATGATAATACATAAAGTTGACCGTCTAAATTGTTTTGCGCTGGTTTCGTTGAAATCTATTTAGCCGTTAATGAGATATGATGTCACTTCCGGTTTCAAAATGGCGGCTTCCGGTTGGTTTTATAACAAGTCACATGAGACGTCAAAAGTACATACGTTACATAAATATTAAAATAATCGGATCAATCTTTGTTGCCAAAAAGCCAATCGATGTATTTCAAATTTCATAACGTCATTTCCGGTTTCTTTAACATAATGTTTAGTCTTTTGCTACTTATCATGCATATAGATGACCGTCTGGATCGTTTGGCGCAATTTTCGTTCCAATCGGTCCAGCCGTTGACGAGATATGACGTCACTTCCGGTTTCAAAATGGCGGCATAAAACCAGTTATAGCAAAAGGCACCTCAGACGCCAAAAGTGCATATGTGGTAAAAATTTTAAATCAATCGGTTCAGCCGTTTATGCTGTGGCCTGTTTACCATATTTTAGCTCCACCCTACTACTACTACTGAGATTATGATGAAAACCGCCCTAAAACACTGTTTTCACGGCCCTCTAGCGCGCAAGGGGCGTAACCTATTGTTCCCAAATTTGGTATATGTTGTAGGGTGGGCCATAGCTCGAAATTAAGATATATCGCAACAATGTGAGATTTTCCAATTTTAAGATCCAGTAGGCCGAAAATGCCACTTTGATGCTTACAGTAAAAGTGGGTTTGCTCCAGCCTTTTTAAATGAGTGTGTGCGCGCGCCGTACGACTTGGCTGGCGTGGAGCGACCGCTCCACTAGATCGAATCATTTTGATGTTCATAGTCTGGACGCAACCTCTGAAGCATTTATTCTTCCTTTGTATGTATTCAAGTACTTAAACTTTAATCCAAACCTTTTCTTCGGGTCCGTGTCGTTGGCACAACCCCCTCCGATGTAACCCTTTTTTAATTGCATCGTTTGTGTTACGTTTGTGCCGGATTGTGCCGTCAATTGAAACGTGTGTGCCGCCTTCATAGCCATAGAAGATTGGGAGTGGGTGTGCCATCGACATGGTAGCACACCCACTTCAAAATGTGATTTTGTTTACTTTTGCCATCAATGGAACTTCGTTTATGCTGGATTTTGCCGTACTTTTTTTCGTTTGTGCCACAAACCTTTAACCAACAAAATTTAAGTATATAAATAAAAAGTAGGGGAGGGGGCATAGGGGTGTGCCAGCACACCCACATTCCATTTAATGGTTATTTTATTTGTGCTATATATAGATTTTCGTTTGTGCCGGATTGTGGCGAATATTTTATTTATTGTGCTGCACCCCTTTACCCCCAACTAATGAAAAAGGCGTGCCGCACAATCAATAAAATTTATGGCACTATCCGGCACAAACGAAGATCTATCTATTTTAAAAATAAAAATTGCACATTATGAAAGTGGTTGTGCTGGCCCTTCTCCTTGTGCCAATTATTTGGGGGTAAAAATGTTTTGGCACAAACGAAAACAAATACGGCACAATCCAGCACAAACGAAGTTGTAGAGACATCAAAAATAAAAATTTCACATTTTGAAAGTGGGTGTGCTACCATCTCGTTGGCACACTCACTATGAATCTTCTAAAAAAGGAGTTAGGAAGGCGGCACAAACGGTTTAATTGACGGCACAATCCGGCACAAACGTAGCACAAACGATTGCAATTATCAAACAACTACATGATTTTAACATATTAATTGTAAATACATTTTCGAAAACAGATCGAAGTAATCGAACAATGCATAACCAACATACTTTTAATAAATGAAAAATTACTCAAAAGATGTTTAAGCGAAATTAAATGGTATGAACTTCTGAGTATTGATAATGACGTAGCTATAATTGAACAAGTGCAGAAAGCTTTTGCGAGAGAATACGATATGGCCAGAACTCAACGAGTGAAGGTCATGAAAATGAGGGAAAGAAAGAACTGGATTACTCCCGATTTATTTGAAGATATGATAAAACGGGATCGCTTATTCAAAAAGTGGAAAATATGTGGAAGCACTCATCCAGGCAAACCTAAATTAAGATCCGAATACAATAAGTTTTGTAATAATTTGAATACATCTATATCGAAGGAAATGTCAACATTGCAGCAACTTAATTAAAAAGTCAGAGGGGAATTTAAAAGTAACTTGGGAAATTATTAATCTTTATGGGTCAGAGCAAAAAACACACAGTGGATGAGGTGATCCACAGATATTTGGATATGACGTTGGACGACGAGACAATATGTAACAAATTAGCAAAATCATTTATTGATGAAATCGAAAAACTTAAAATTAACTGCCCAGTAAATTTGCTAAACAACACTCAGAATGTACCGTGCCTACATTCAATATATTTTAGATCTATTCGAGAAGACGAAGTACAAGTATATAAATAAAAAGGATAATCATAAGGGTCCGGGTAGTAATTATTTCCGCTTGGTTAACTTGAAGCTTGTGTCTGGAAAAGTAGATTAGATCAGATTATTATAGTTTAACGGCTCGACAACGACGAGGTTATATTGCGCACATTATTTTTTACATTTAACTTTGTTGATAATAAATGGAGGGCATGGGGAGGGGCCGACCTAACGGTCCTGATCCGGAGGAGTCCAGCACTGGTGGGCAGGCCAGGCCGGAATGGGGACGGACCGGGGGGTGTGAGGATTCGGGCCTTCGGAACCCGATTACAGGGGGATCACCATCTCGAGGGGGAAGGCCGGCCCGAGGGAACTGCATATTCAAGGGAGGGCATGGATAGGTCGACCCAGGCTGATCTTTGTCTAGACCTCACCACTGATCTGTCCGGCATGGGTAGCCCTTACACATGAGCATAAGCTCGCCGGCGTAGCTGCAATGGATCATTGGCCAACACAAACCCCACCACCACGATACTTTTACAGCCCACCGTCGGTGGGCTGTAAAAGTATCCCCCCTGTTATAACCAAATATATCAAACTCAGTCTCAAGGCGGGTAACGTAGCGCATGTTATGAATGATCAATCATTAAACCAATGTCTTATAAAAAGGTAACCACATGAACTTTGGAAATTACAGACCACTTGCAAAACTGCCTATAATAGAGAAAGAAATGGAGAAATGTGTAGCATCCAGGTTAGTTAAATATCTCGAAGAATTTGAAATCATTTCCGATAATCAGTACGGATTTAGAAAGTACAAAAGTAGTCAATCGGATCTTCTTCTGTCACTTTGCGATATGATAAATACAAATTTAAACAATACTAGAGGGACCCGTCATGTCACACATGACAAAGGCAATAATTTGTGCGATAGTTATTCAATTGGGATGGTGGAAAGTAGGAGGTCCAAGTGAAGTAATTGTGATAAATTGTTCACAATTTATATGTGAAATTATGAAAATGAAGGAAAATGATGAATAATTTTCATGATGTTTGGCGTATAGAGAAAACTATAACAGATTTAGAATACACAATATTTACAAAAAAAATGCATCGGTCGATTGTGCCAATTTTCCTTGGAGTTCTCCATCAATGACTTCTATGAAGACTGACTGGAAATTGCGGGTTCTGGATAATTCTACGTAAGGTCGGGGACAGGCTAAGTTGAACCCTGTTTAGCATTGCCAGGTATAGGCCGATCCATGCTAGAGCGGGTTCAACTTAGCATGTCTCCGATTATAGAGTTGAGTTGACTATGTGAGAACACAGGTTTTGTAGAGGAATAAACCGACTCGGAAAAAAGTTTGGCCTTGTGCTTTGTTGATGGTCATTGCGAAAGATAATCGGATAGGAAATTGCCTCCTGCTGATCATAAGTGGTAGGCCAAAGCTGAAAGGTAGTAGCTGGATCCTGGGGGCCTATTCCCGAGTTGAAAGCGCATGCAAAAATGTTTGACTATGAAAAAGCAAGTAAAATGTTGATTTTTCAATGTAAAGTTAGTTGCATCCATTGTACGTTGATGGAAAGAGAGTCAACATTTGTAGGACATAGAATTGCATAGTCTTTGACGGTAGCAATCTGATCGACAGATATTGCCTCTCAGTAAACAGCATCAAACTTCAATTGTTTCTTTATCGAGGTGATAATTGTTAAAGGGCCAGTGAACCCAAAAATCAAAATTTTACTATCATTGATGTTCGGGGATATAAGCACATTGACTCAGTGTTGGAACATCTAGCCTAACGCGTATGGTCTTGAAATAACACGCTAAGGCCGGGTAGGACCAACTCTGGATTAAGTTAACTCTCGAGGGTTAACCAATGAAACAAGTGTGCGCGAATTCCAGAGCCAATAAGATTCACTAATTTCCACTAATCATCGAGAGTTAACTTAATCCAGAGTTGGTCCTACACGGCCTAAGAGAATGACCTTGCGAAACTTGGCGAGTCAGTATTACAGTGTAACATTAATTTTCATCTTCAAATATTCGGTGTGAGCAAACTAAGTGCAACCCAGGATTAAGCTTTTGATGAAATACCAAACAAATCTTCCTCTTCCTAACCATATTTTTTCAAAATTATAGCGCCTATAAGATACCTGCAATTAATACAATCTTTTATTAAGCTCCACTTTATATTTTACCAGCTTGTACTTGAGAGTGTAAATATCGCATTTTGTTATGAATTCTGCATTCTCGCAAACTCTTGACCCCGCCTTAGCTTGTGAATTTGTATCAACAACACTCCGTCGCAACCCGAATTCTTAGAATCTTGACGAATAAAAGTCAACACAGATGAATTTACGAACGAAATGAGATCATTATTGAAGGTATTTAAACACACTTTATGACCGTCAACCACACAATGTTTGTATTTTAAATGTACACTCAATAAAGTGAAAAATGGCACACGAAGTCATTCTTTTCAAACACAATTTTCAAGTTTATACATTTTTTTCTTATTTTCTGCTTATCACTAATCCAAAACTATTAATCAATAACATTAGTGATTGGTGTCAGGTACTATTAGAAAAAATATGGTGTCCAGGTTAACAGGGGCTTTAAGAACTTCTCCATTTCCAACATTGAGAAGGAATTGCATAAAATTATCTTCTCCTTCCCTCACTCGCATGTTGACGTTGAGGCGAAGCGAATTGAAGTTTCGCCATAGAGGACAACGTTTAATGGTAAGTTCCACTATGGTAGGTACGTAGTTCGGTTGCCCCCTGAAATGCAGGTAAAGTTTGCCTGAAATCACCTCCAGGAAGGAAATCCTTGCCTCCAAGGAAACGCGTATGGGTAGCGCGACGTCGGGCATGGATAGGTCATGGATTTGTAGGTACTCTCCTCATAGCGCATATCTTAGTGGCAGTGAGCTAATTTTAATAGACCAATTCAAAAATTCTCTGGATGGCTCTGGATTCTAATAAATTTCACATGCAGTATCATTTTCCAAGTGTGTATTCATATTGTAACCCATTGTTGTAAAACACCAATAGATATATGGAAAACCAAACTGCATGTGAATTTATCTAGAAACCAGAGCCACCCAGATATTTTCTGAATTGGTCTATTTTTTCGCTCACAGATGATTCCATGGCCAAATATTGTTCAGGTCGATTTTTGCAAGTTACATAGTTTCACTGCCTACTAAAATTAATTTTCACTGCACAGTTGAAATTGACATTGAAAATTAAGACATCAGAAAAAGCGATGTTTTTCACGAATAACTCGGTAAATACTGAACAGAATGTCGTGAAAGTATTACCATAAATCAAGTCACGTTATTATATACATTACAGGCGAGTTTCAACACGATCGGTGGAAAATTAAAAATTTGTATAGAAAAGGCAATTTTCAGCCACGTTTCTACGGTGACGACGTTCTTCTCTTTTAAGCGTATTATATTCATAGATCTATCAAAATCCTTCGATACGATAAACGTATCGAAGAATTTGATTTGATTTGAATTTGATTCGTTAAACTCATTAACATGTTAGTAAATATCGGAATCAGAGAGAATCTGCTATCTTGGTTCATTAGTTTCCTGAAGGATAGATAATTTTTAGTAAATATAGGATCAAGTAGAAGTGAAATAAAGTCATGCAACATTGGTGTTCCGCAAGGTTCAGTTTTAGGACCTACATTATTCTTGATAACATTATAACGTTGTTAAGATCATAAAAAATTGTACGATATATCTAGGTATATTCAAAATGAAAATGAAGAAGACAATTTACTTGTATCTTCTCAAAAATCTTTAAAACAGCTAATGATAACTTGCAAGAAGATTTAGATAATATTTTGAAATGTACCCACGATAAAGAACTTAGTTACCATAAATGCTGATAAAACCAAACTGATGCATTTATGTTCCCCTCTCTACTCAGACGGGAATCATGAAGTGAGACTTATATGTCACTCCCATGAGTGCTTGCATTTGAGTCCTGTTCAGGCCAGAGATGGGCAAAGATACTTGGAAAAAGTATCAAGATACTAGATACTGATACTCTTAAAATTTTCAAATAGATACTTGATACTTCAATAAATTTGAGTATCAATTGATACTAGTATCAAAGTATCAAAAGATACTTTGATACTATCAAAATAACAAAAGATACTTTGAGTATCAAAAGATCCTTTGATAGTATCAAAAATTTTATCAAAGATACTTTATCAGAGATACTTTGATACCACTGCTGAAGTTTTACCAGTTTTACCAAAGAAACAGTAACAGAGGGGTATAATACTGAAATACCCAATACCCACAAAAGAAAACAAATTTTTGAGGAAATACCCAAAAAATTTCTCGATTGAATGATCTAGGTATTGATTTCATTATGAACTAATTTTGAAAATGTTTTACTCAGCCATAGCCTTACACAAAAAAATGTTACAAAACTTTATTGATAGGTTCAAATATTTTTAAATGACCAATGGCGAGAAAGAATTTGGTCAGGCGAGGGAGGGAGAGATCAGTTCACAGACGAAAGTGTTCGTGGTCTTTGGTCACGTCAGTCAACAAAGAGTAAGGGGTTTGGTGAAAAAAGGCTATGTAAGGGCGGAAGTGATTCCCAGAAAAAAAATACCTGAGGTTCTAAACTGAAACATTTTTGTGCTAAAATCAAGTTTTTGCACATCTACAGGTTTTGAGGTAAGTGAGAGAGTGGACTGTATCTAGTTTTGAAGTAATAATAGGTTTTATTGACAGTAAGTTTACATAATATTTATAATTGAAAAGACAGAGAAATGCAAAACATGTAGGTACACCCGCGGTCACAAAAATTCCTTGTGAGATTCTAAGTGCTTTTGCGGATGTTTTTCAATGACTAGTAATTGGATTGGAGGGGGGGTGGAACGACCAGAATATTGATGGAGGGGTATTCCAGAGCACATGGCAAGCACGTGGTTCTTATTAGAATGAAACTAGTTTCGATGACGTCTCTTGACCTACCCTTGTCACAAACAACAACATTTGAATCGGTTGTCTGTGTTTACACTGAGACTTGAAATACTCGGAAGTCGTATTATAAACATACAATTACCTTCTTTCTTATATCGCAAGAAAATTTCGGTTACTGCAAAATAATTCTTAATATTTTGATAAGAAATCAATAACTGTGTTTTTTTTCAAGAATGTTTTGAACACGTTAAAAATCATACATTAGCTACAAATTATTTAAAATAAGTATTAAACATAAATAAGTATATATTAATTTTTGCAATCAAATGACAGCACGAAGTGATACTAATATCTGAGTATAAATTTAGATAATATCCAATTATGTGGCTCACTGAATTATTTATACAAATTAGGTGTGATCAATTTTTTTTTAATTGAACATTTTAAATTGCTTTCAGCTATACGCGCAATAGCGCACCCATTTTACATTGAAATTCATTTCTTCTGTACTCTTAGCTATATGACAGTCTTACAGATCATATTATTTAAAAACATTGCTTTGATTACTTCGTTGAAATTATTTCTCGTGTGTTATTCAAAGCGTAGGCGTAAAATTTAAGGCGTTAATTTATTTTGCTACTAATATGTATCAAATAGGAATTGCAAATTTTCAGTACCTACTTCTGACAATTTAGATATTTCAAGTAATAAATACAATTTATATGTATTGTATTCATTGTTAGAAGAATTCGAACTTTTAAAATCTAGTAGCAAATTTTGTTTGAACTTACAAAAAATTATTGTTTTGAAGACGAATGAGTTTTAAAAATTGTTCATGTCACGAAATTTAAAGTTTCTCAAATAAGCGCGTTTTTTAAGTTGTTCAAAAAGGATACTTGGCCGATTTTAAAGACCCTTTTATCAAGTATTTTAAAACATCGTTTATTCTTAATATCTTCACTTGTTGGTCTTATGAACAGAATATAACTACTACAACATTTTATTTATAAAATAATAGACCCTATACCTCAAACGTGGAAATCGAAGTCAAAGGAAACAAATTATTCCTACATTGAAACCGGTACCCACAGAATAATGGCTTTGCACAAAATGAGTTAGTTATCTCGTTTCCACATTGCTACAACGTGATTGAGTGGTTATTGATTTCCTGAATCACAACATCGGAACTTGTTTGTTCAACGACAACATTGAGGTAAAAGCACATGGCGAGCACGTGGGTTATGAGGGGAATTGCCGACCTATTCCATTTCCTCATTCAACAAACATTGACCGCTTTTCGAGCCAACACTAAGCCGTTCGCCGACAATTTTTGTGACCGCGGGTGTACATTGAAAGTGCATGACAAGTAACAATCAAGGAAAAAGCAAGGTTAATTATAGAGAGAAAAAGTAAAATAGAACAAGGAAGCTTAGGTAAGAGTTGAACCCCATAAAAACACTCCGTGTAAAAAAAACAGCCAAGTCTCTTCAACTAAAAAAAAAATTATGAAATCTAAAAAATTCTGCACTGAAAAGTAGTGATATCAAAAAATGGGCCAAGTCAAAACTTTATTTGAAAATCAAAAAATACTTGGCGCATCGTTTTTTTAGGGCATTATAGGTATACTATATGTATTATGTATATTTGATGTATATTTTCTATCTGGTCTATACTTCTAAACTATTTATATAGTATACGATGCGCCAAGTATTTTTTGATTTTCAAATAAAGTTTTGACTTGGCCCATTTTTTGATATCACTACTTTTCAGTGCAGAATTTTTTAGATTTCATAATTTTTTTTTTAGTTGAAGAGACTTGGCTGTTTTTTTACACGAAGTGTTTTTTATGGGTTTATTATATAGGAGGGGATTATAATAATTTTTAAATTTAAATGACGTCATTTGTTCTCATAAATAGGAAAATTCTAGTTTGACTGTTCCTATTTCATAGAGATGACCTTCCGAATCGTTTGGCGGTAGTTTCATACCGATCAGTCAACCAATTTTCAAGATATGACGTTACTTCCGGTTTCAAAATGGCTGCTGAAATCACTGACCCCTTGAATTATAATTTAAACATGATTACATTTTATTATAAGCTGTCTCAAATAGTACAATTATTGTATCAAAATGTAAATTTGTGAGATTTTTAAAATGTGTGACGTCATTTTCGGTTTAGGTATGGGAAACTGCAAATATTATTGATGATAATACATAAAGTTGACCGTCTAAATTGTTTAGTGCTGGTTTCCTTCAAATCTATTTACCATACTGGTTTCGGCGGTGATGGCTCCTTGTTCTTTTGGATGGTGTGCGGGCCCAGTGGGTCCTTGTTGACGACGTTTCGACTGGCTTAGACCAGTCATCTTCAGGTCTCGAAGAGTGCGTGCAGAGTGAGAAAATGCTGCTTTTTATATATCCAGATGAATTGGCGCTACTATTTCGTCATTGGCTCGCTCGAGATTCCGCTAGATTCCTAATAGTAGCGCCAATTCATCTGGATATATAAGGAGCAGCATTTTCTCACTCTGCACGCACTCTTCGATACCTGAAGATGACTGGTCTAAGCCAGTCGAAACGTCGTCAACAAGGGCTCACTGGGCCCGCACACCATCCAAAAGAACAAGGAGCCATCACCGCCGAAACCAGTATGGTAATCAAGAACGGCTCCCAGAATTATAAAACCTACAAATCTATTTAGCCGTTATTGAGATATGATGTCACTTCCGGTTTCAAAATGGCGGCTTCCGGTTGGTTTGATAATAAGTCAAATGAGATATCAAAAGTACATACGTTACAAAAATATCAAAATAATCGGATCAATCTTTGTTGCCGAAATGCCAATCGATGTATTTCAAATTTCATGACGTCATTTCCGGTTTCATTAACATAATGTTTAGTCTTTTGCTACTGATAATCCATATAGTTGACCGTCTGAATCGTTTAGCGCAAATTTTGTTCTGATCGGTCAAGCCGTTGATGAGATATGACGTCACTTCCGGTTTCAAAATGGCGGCACAAAAAATTCATGGGGTGAAGGTTAAATCAGACGCCAAAAGTGCACACGTGGTAAAAATGTGATAATCCATATAGTTGACCGTCTGAATCGTTTAGCGCAAATTTCAATCAAAATTGAACCGATTATCAATCGGTTCAGCCGTTTAGGCTGTGGCCTGTTTACTGGATTTGAATTCCAGGAGACTACTACTAAGATTATTATTATGAAAACCGCCCTAAAACACGGTTTTCACGGCCCTCTAGCTTGCAAAGGGCGTAACCTATTGTTCCCAAATTTGGTATATTATGTTGTAGGGTGGGCCATAGCTCGAAATTGAGATATTTTCCAACAATGTGAGATTCCCCAATTTTAAGATCCAGTAGGCCGAAAATGCCACTTTGATGCCTACAGTAAAAGTGGGTTTGCTCCAGCCTTTATATGAGAGTGTGTGCGCGCGCCGTACGACTTGGCTGGCGTGGAGCGACCGCTGCACTAGATATAATGCAAACAGAACAAGG
This sequence comes from Leuctra nigra, assembly GCA_934045905.1. NCBI lineage: Eukaryota > Metazoa > Arthropoda > Insecta > Plecoptera > Leuctridae > Leuctra > Leuctra nigra. The sequence goes on along the minus strand of OW203765.1, from coordinate 1,353,822 downwards.
AAGCTTAGATCAGAGTTGATAGAATGCAGATCGGCGCCAACATACCGCTCACCAAATTGAAGAAATTAATTTTAGAAAAAAAAGGAAAAATGATCGAGGAAAGAAAACATAAGAACGAAAAAGAGGAAAAGATGGGCTTCTTTAGGCAAAAAAGAGGGTGGCATGCATCCTCGGGAAGCGATTAAACGTAGCCTTCCGCCCACCCTGAGGTAGCCGGAGGGGCCAAGAAATGGCTTTGTTATTCCAATCGAAAGGAGACTTATCCGCATTGGGCAAGCTGAAGAAATTATTTAGCGTAGTAATGACGTTGAGTGGCTTGAATGAAAAGATTGAGAGCATTTTGAAGTTCCGAAGGTAGTAAGGGACCTGTCGGTACTGGAGCATTAGCACGCTTGGCCAGTAGAATCCGAGCGAATCGAAGAACGTGACCGAAGACGCGTTGACCTCGGAGGAGTGTTGAAAACTTCTGCAAGTCAACGAGAACGGGTCGATGTCGACGCGGGTAACCAAGGTGACAGCGGCAGTCTTCATCTCGGGAATGTCCATGTTACGTTCACGATTAGGCGGATACCGGGGCCAGGTAGCAGGATCATTTTGCAGTAAACTGGGACCAACCAGCCACAAAGGATGTTCAATGAGCTGAGTCGGCAACAATCCACGGGAAGCGCAGTCGGCGGGGTTCTCTTCTGACGCAACATGTGCCCAGTCAGTGGGCGCGGAAGTCTCCAAAATCTCCACCACCCGGTTGGCGACGAAGGTCTTGAGGCGATGCGGTAGAGTGGAGAGCCAAGCCAGAACAATGCTTAAATCCGTGTAGAGGGCGACATAGTCTATCGTTAGACCAATGAGTGAAGGCAATGTATCCTGAAGTAAACGAGCAAGTAATAATGCAGAAGACAATTCAAGTTTAGGAATGGTTAGAGTCTTCACCGGAGCAACTTTACTTCTAGCGCGCAACAAACTGACATGAGTTGTAGAAGGAGTTGAAGTACGCAAATACAAAACCGCAGCATAACCTCGTTCCGACGCATCAGAAAACCCGGCCAAGTGACAGACGCCACGAATGTTAGGTAAAGCTCGCGGAATGCGAAAGCTTGAGAGAGCTGATACGTCAGAAACTGCAGTTGACCAACTTTGGGCTAATTGGTCAGAGAGTGGGTCGTCCCATTGGACTTGAGAGAGCCACAATTGCTGAACGAATATCTTCATCCAGCAGACAAAAGGAGTGAGGAAGCCAAGGGGATCGAAGATTCGTGCGATGTACGAAAGTGCCGAGCGCTTCGTGACAACGCCGTCGAAGTGCTGTGCGTGGAACGAGAAAGCATCGATCAGTGGATCCCACTGCAATCCCAGAATCTTGATTCCTTGGTCATCATTGGAGAACACCATGGGAGTTTCCAAATGTTCCGCAGGCACAGTGTTCAAGGCTTCGGGAAGATTGGAAGCCCACTTGCGGAGTTCATACCCTCCTCTGGATAGCATTGAGATTGAAGCTCTTTTGCTTCGGTCATATCTTCGGCACCGGAGACGATGTCGTCGATATAGGTGGGTTCGGTCAAAGCGAGAGAAGCGAGGGGAAAACTTACACCTTAATCGTGGACAATTTGATGGAGAACACGTTGAGCGAGGAAAGCAGAAGGAGTAAGTCCATAAGTGACAGTGTTCAATTCATATTCCATCACTGGAGATGTGGGTGTAGGACGCCAAAAGATGTGTTGAAACTGTCGATCAGCAGGATGTACTTGAATTTGCCTATACATCTGTCGAACGTCAGCACATATGGCGATGGAATGAATACGAAAAGTTATGAGAATCCCAGGAAGATCACGCTGAAGTTTTGGACCACACATGAGTTGTTGATTGAGAGATACGCCGTTCTCATCAGAAGCTGACGCATTGAAAACAACTCGAAGTTTCGTGGTGGAACTTGTTACCTTGTGCACGCAGTGGTGCGGGATGATATAGTTTGATGGAACAAGAGCAGGTGTTATGTGAAGAGATTGAACATAGTCTTGCATGAATGCTTGATAATTAGCATCATGCTCAGGGGTTCGCTTCACACGTCGTTCAAGACTAAGATAATTCTGGAGCGCCACAGAACGATTGCTGCCTAGAGGGGATCTTGAAGTCTTGAATGGTATAGCAACAGAATAACGTCCGCTTGCGTCACGCTGATGAGTAGAGACGAAATGATCTTCACATTATAGGTCATCCGGATCGCGCTGAGGAGGACGGCAAACTTCCTCTGCTTCCCAGAAAAGTCGAAGAGTTCTATCCAAAGGACCAGTGGTGCAGGTAAGCAGAGAGAGCGAGGACTGAGATTCCAATCCTGAGATGGACATTGAACCTAGAATTACCCATCCTAACATTGTATTGAAGGCAGAAGGAGTGCCTCCAATGACTACATCGCCATTCCTGCTGAGAATATCCGGATACAAATCAGCACCGAGGAGAAAGTCGATCTGATCAGGGAGATGAAAGCTATCGTCGGCAAGCGAGATACCACGATAACGTTCAAATACTTCGAGTGGTACTGAGCATGAAGGAAGGCGATTAGAGATAGTGGACAGGACTAGTGCACTGAGATGAAAGTCATTATTGACACGAGAGGCAATGTCACAATGAACATTTCCATGCACATTTGCAGATGATTGGCCTATGCCAGAGAGAAGAGTATGACTAGGTTCTACCTTGAGTCCAAGACGGCGAGCACACGAGAGAGTGATAGCAGACACTTGAGAGCCTGAATCGATGACGCCACGAATGGGCTGATACTTGCCAGCAGCATCTTGGATCTTGAATCTGAATGTACCAAGCAGAGCGACACGTTGCTTGGACGGAGTTGAACCGACGCGACACGACAAGTTCTCCGCCACGCACGTTTCTCCGTCCTGAGTAGAGCTTGTAGAACCAGTAGTCGGTGTAGTACCATCTTCAGGTTGCAACAACGTGTGATGACGTTTGCTGCGACACTTGAAACAGGAACCTGTTGACTTGCATTGAGTTCTTGAATGTTTCCCCATACAGTTGAAGCAACGACTCAATCTCTTCAATGTCTCGTATTTATCAGACACAGATTGCTGAATAAACACAGAGCATTTAGACAAAGCATGAGCATTCTTACACATCGGACAAGACTGATGGTTGGAAGTACTCGCAGAGGATTTCGGTTCAAAAACCTCTTGAGGGTTATCAGAGACGAGCAGTGAATTAATCTTTCTTGAGGAGCATGGGAAAGAGCTTGACTTACTTCCATGACTGATGTTGGGTTGATCGAGCGAACACAATTCTAATGTACGTGAAGCATCATCCAAAAATGTTATGAGCTGTTTATATGTTGGCATGGATGAAGATGCATGCTTTGTCTCGAAACTCTTTCGAGTTTGAGGATCAAGATTTGCTAGAGTCAAAGACAACAATAGAAAATATGATAAGTCAGAAATTTCGAGTGCTTTCAAAGCGACAACAGAGTTGCGATGCACTTGAAGAAAGTGTTGCAACTTAGCATGGCTATAAGTCTTCAAGGGAGTGAAGTCCAATCGTTGTTGAATGTACAAAGAAGCTAGCAAACGCTTGTTTTGGTAACGAGAGAGCAAAGCATTGTATGCATGAATGTAATTTTCATTTGAGATTTGAAAATTACTAATGGTTGACAAAGCGGAATCCTTAAGAGAAGAACGGAGATAATGAAACCTCTGAATGTTGTTTAGAGACTGATTTTCATGAATAAGAGAGTTGTACAAGGCATGAAAATCGGTCCAAGTTGCCATGTCCCCAGAGAAGGTTGGTACATTGATGGTAGGCAAAGAGTTTACTACCTGAGGTACCACAACAGGTGAAGAAATGTGGGATCACTTCTTGGGACTTGCTCGAGGACGATGAGGTAACATTCACGAGCTTGACACAGAATGTCCTCGAAATCAGCTTGAACCGAGTAGACAGGTAGGACGTCAATGCTGGCTTCAAGTTGAGTGTTGAGCGTCATTATCTCTTCTTGCAGCTTCGAATTTAGCTTTCATTTGATCCAGTTCTTCATAGCGGGTCTTGTAGTGCACTACTTTGTCTACGGAGATGATCTTGAACGCATCAAGAGAGCGTCGAACAGAGGCAAAAACACCTTCTCGCTTTGCCATCAGCAAGTCCTTTTGACGCTGTTGTTTTAACATCGTGAGAGATGAAACTTACTGCGATACTGGGGATGATTCTGGTAGAAAACTCCGGCTCATTGGGACCAATGTTTGATTTGATAAGAAGTGAGAGAGTGGACTGTATCTAGTTTTGGAGTAATAATAGGTTTTATTGACAGTAAGTTTACATAATATTTATAATTGAAAAGACAGAGAAATGCAAAACAATTTGTGACGAAATTCAAGAATTATTGGCTTTTAATGACATTTCGATAGACAGAATTTCGGTTCGAGGTGTTCCACGTATCCGTGCTCGCTCATCAACGCGTTACTCAGAGCGTTTCCCTAGTTTAGTTCTTGTACTTATGTTTAATTTGTGTTTTTTGTGTTTATTTTGTGTGTACAACAAATAAAGAAGATTGAAAAAAGGGTTAAATAGGAGGTGGGTGTGCCTACGACATGGACACCTTTTCTACTCAAACACATCCAAACATTCTTTCTTGACAAAGAAAACAATTCCCTTATGCAATCCTTACTCTCAGTGCTCCGATATTATTTGACGCAGAGCAAACATTAGAAGACGTGACGTGTGAAAAATTTTCAATTTTTTTCAATTTGTAAATCATTTTATTCTCTTTTACATAGGTACATAATATTATGAACAAGTAACACGTAGGCGAAAAATAAAAATAATTAAATCTCCAATCGTTTTCTCTCCCACACAGGTTGCTCTGGGTGTTCTTCGTCATACTGAGCATTGGCGCGTGCTCGTGGTTGATTCTACGTCTGTATGAGAAGTGGGACACGGCACCTGGGATCGTGTCTTTTGCCGACAACGACACGCCGATCTGGCAGATTCCCTTCCCAGCAGTCACGTTCTGCCCAGCGAGAAAATACACCGATGAGATTTACAACATGACAAAAGCTGAGGAAGATTTTGAAGATCTTAGTCCAGAGGAGTAAGATTTTTTTATGATATCCTTTTATTTCTGGACAAGTCTTGTTTTTCTTGTATACTTTGATCAAACCAATGACGCAACAAACCATTGAAAAGGCAATGTTATTATTTTCTTGCTAGGTATCAATATCCTTTTCATAAGAAATTGGCTGGGGATCACGTTCATAAATGTCTACGTCATTAAACTACCAATAGATTTGGCGTACACACTATTTCGGTTTTCCAAGATTTCCAATATTTCTGAAGATTTCGAAAGAATTTTTTATGATTTCAGAAGATTTCCTGGGATATCCGAAGATATATAAAGATTTACCGAGATTGCCGGGGTCCATTGATTTCCATGGTTTTACGGGTCTAAAAATTTCCTGGGATTTTTGAAGATTTCTAAAGATTTCCTGGGATTTCAGAAAATTCTAAAGATTTACAGGGATTTACATTTCTAAAAACTTGCCTAGATTTCCAAAGTTTCCGAAGATTTCATAGATTTGCGATGTTTTCCATGCCAGTGTAGTCCGTGCAGTACATCTGATTTCCGGAGTTGTTAACCCCAAGGTCTGAAATATCTCTGAAGCAGGGAAAGCCATTGTTTAAAATTTGTTTAGCTATATATTTTTTTTTTATTTTCGTTTACCAAATAAGTACTGTCCAAGACATGGGCAAGACATTATTGCGATGAACACGCAAAGATTATTTGCTCTCAGTTATAGGGTAATTCCAGCTCTATTCAATCAAGAATTTTCATGTACATCTCCGATTTTTACGAAAAGTGGCAGAATTGTTAATCATCCTAAAGAAACACATGGCTCTTTCAGCGTTTTTCTCAAAATTGCTCCGTTTGGGAAATATGGCCCCCCAATTGAGGCAAATTCGAGTCGGAAGTGTTAAATATAAAAATCTGTAACTTTGTAACGGTTTGACTTAGAACGTTGATCTTTTTTTAACAATTGAAGCTAATTACAAGGACTAGAAGTAAAATTATGTTGAAAACTGTACAAAGTAAAAAAAGAGGGGGTGGGGGTTCCATATTTAACCTTTTAACGCCCCCCCGCCCCTTCCACCCCGGAGTTTTTTTTTATGGGGATCGTTATTACCTTCTACATCGTTGAAATCTTGGCGCTATCTTCTGAAGTTCACCGTAAGCTGCAAACTGTTGATTGTTGCGAAAAAACTTTGACCTTGTGACCTAAATCAGAACTATGATTACGATTACGATAACGATGATACGATTTTATTGAATCACTCATCTACATGTGCTGAGATTATTGCCACGACAATTTGCAAAATAGTAAATGTGGTGTGATGTGAACTGACACTGGCATTTGTGAGGTTAAAAAGTTTCCATCTTGTTTGTTGTCTTGTTGTCTTATAGTGAGCTATTGCGATAGACAATACTCAGGACATTATACACACTTAAGATGCACATTTAATACGTATCTTCTTCGTTTTCTTCGTGGATAACTTTAACTTATTTCTCTTTGACAGTGATGTCATCCCTTACGTCGACCCCTCGCAAGAACCTCCCTTAATATTCACCTAAGTAAAAAAAAAAATCTTTATGTGCGCAAAATGTCCTTGCTGTTGAAGCGTTGTTAAACAACACTTATCTAATATAATCTAATGATTTCGTTATTTTGTTGACTCATGCCCGTTTTCAAGTGCAAGATATAATTAAATATTCCTGAGTGATGAAGTAATTTGAGTGTGCTGAACATATTTGAATTTGGATGTATTTCTTTGAAGGCGGCAAACAGCAGAGAGTATTCAGTTGACTTGTAAACTTGCATCGTCCATGGGAGACAGCGATAAGCTGGGTGACAATACTTTGGATATTTTGTACAAGGTAAACCAAACACAGTTATTTAAAACACTTATTTTTAACTTCCGCACTCAGCACGCATGCACCTTCCACTTATACGAGTATTAATGTTTGATGTGTATTTTGATTTGAATTGTTATGAATACGTTTCAATTTAAATATTGTTTTTCTTCTTCGCCGGAAGCGAGAATTTTTCTGGCAAAGACTTCGTAAATGGAACGTAAATTGACTGTGACAAAAACTCTAATAACTTACTTATTTATACAAATAGAACCTGATTTAGAAGTGAAGTATGCAAATGCTGGGAAGGTACACTACTAATAGGCCACGACCGCCTCCTTCCCACCTTCCATCCTTACCTACACTTCGCCATCATCTCCCAATCATCATCACAATCATTCATCCGTCGCCATTAGCCTCGCTGCAGAACAGTGCGACGTTAAGCCCCAGACAAAAAAAACATACTGTGTTCTGACAGCTATTACATTAGTAAAATGAAGGATAAATTAACAGTAAATATGCTCTATTTCGAATTAAAAAATCGACCATTTGTTTACTCTAGAGGGTTTTCACGAACCCAATTTCATCCCAGAACTATCGTGAATGAAATTTGAAAACATAATCTAGTTGGATCAACCATTTATTTCACTTCGAAAATGTTAAAACTGCAATTTTATAATAAATAATGTTTTCTCCCATTTACGAAGTCTTTGCCTGAAAAATATTCGCTTCCCGCGAAAGGTATGTTGATACGGGATTTTTTTTAAACTGTGTGTGCCTTAACCCTTTGAAGGGCGATTTTTTTTTGAATATTCACATTTTTTATGTATAGGTTTCCTACATATAAAAGACCTTTAATGTATTTTTTTCAAAAATTTTATTATTACAATTTGCCAAAATGTTTACATTTTATGTGTGGTTTATAAGTGTAACCACATCTCCGCTGATGTAATATATATCCCCATAAAAAACACTCCGTGTAAAAATACCAGCCAAGTCTCTTTAACTATAAAAAAATAGAAGAAATCTAAAAATTCAGCCAACCTACCCTATAATGCCGTAAAAAACGATGCGCCAAGTATATATTGGTTTTTAAAATTAAGTTTTGACTTGGCCCATTTTTTGATATCACTTCTTTTCAGTGCTGAATTTTTAGATTTCTTATATTTTTTTATAGTTAAAGAGACTTGGCTGGTATTTTTACACGGAGTGTTTTTTTATGGGGATATCACTAATTTTTTTAGTTTATTAACACAACTTGTAAGACATAGTTGAGCAACAATGAGAATGACCAATTCCTTTAAAAAAATATGCCATTTACGAATTGGTTACTAAGAAAAATGAAGTTTGGTTCTAAGTATAAGCATGAATTAATACACCTATACAGGGATAGATAACTTCGCGTTTCATTTGAACTATCCGGTTCACCTTAGCTTTCTAAACACTTTCGTTTTCACGCAGTTTTCATGCATGCAGTAAAAGTAATATAAACCACAGCCTTCTGAAAGTCACTTCATTGAAACAGCTGATACAAAAATGTTTTGACATATTTTATGTGCTTTTGTCGTATATTATATTGTAATTTCTTTAATTGTTTCTTCATCCGTAAAATAACTGACAATACTGTGAATACTCCCACGCCAAAGAAGAAGAATCAGTGTTTATTTAATTGCCCATGAAGCAGAGAGTAAATATGTAAATTAGCAAGACATCAGAATGAAACTATTCAATTTTTCCGTCCATATTTAAGAATCTGAAAACCCGCCTTCGTGTTGACATGGCTTTCTCTGTACATAAGCTGTTTATTAAGGTTTGTCTGGTTTAATTAAGTCGATATTGTATTATCGCTCCTATATACATCATGTTTTGGTAATATATTGGTGTAGGCATTGTGTCAGCTTGACAAGAAAACTCATACTATTTGGCTTTTAGTGGTCGGCCATGTTTAATTTCTCTGAATTTTATTTGAAAACAGGACACGGATAGGGACTGTCGTTTAGCATGTAATTGATACGGCGTTATCTATCCCTGTATAGGTGTATTAATTCATGGTATAAGCTTAAAATGATATTCCATGAAGAATAGCGAAAGCTTCGTTCCAATCGGTCCAGCCGTTTTCGAGCCATGGCATCACTTCCGGTTTTCAATATGGCGGCTGATATTACTGCCACCTAGAATAATTTATTTCTATAAATGTTATGTATCAATATAAGCCTTCTGAATAGATATTTATAGGTTTTTATATAAAGGGGAAGTGAATTTAGACAGATTTCGCATAAATATGACGTCATTTCCGGTTTCAGTAATTAGAAAACTTTAGTTTTACTATTGATATTTCATATAGAGGGCCGTCTGAATCGTTTGGTGCTAGTTTTATTCCGATCGGTTTAGCCATTTTCGAGATATGACGTCACTTCCGGTTTAAAATGGCGGCTTCTGGTTGGTTTTATAAAAAGGCACCTCAGACGCCAAAAGTGCACATGTGGTAAAAAAATCCAGATCAATCGGTACAGCCGTTTAGGCTGTGGCGGTGATAGCGACGTTTCCTGATATCATTATCAGATACCTTTAAGGCTGCATTTCACCAAGATTCCAAACCCGGGTTAGAGGCGGTAAACCTGGTTTAGAGGCTCCTAAACCAGGTTTACCGCCTCTAACCCGGGTTTGGAATCTTGGTGAAACGCAGCCTAAGAAGGGGTGTAATTTCACTCTTTTCACGGCTCTCTAGCTCGCAAATGGCATAACCATTTGTTCCCAAATTTGGTATATGTAGTGGGGTGGGCCATAGCTCGAAATTAAGATACTTCGCAAAAATGTGAGATTTCCCAATTTTGAGATCCAGTAGGCCGAAAATGCCATGTTGTTGCTTACAGTAAAAGTGTTTGGTCTGCTCCTCAGTTTATTAGGCATTTACGGTGTGTTGGTTGACTGTGAGTGTATAGTACGACTTGGCTGGGTGGAGCGACCGCTCCACTAGATATTTCTTCAGCGGAGATGTGGTACTATTAGAACTATTAGATAATAATTGAAAAATCACTGTAAAATCATTATAAAATCATTGTAAATCATCTTTCATCATTGTACAAGCTATTATTGCTTCATGTGATAAGCAGCAAAACAGTTTTTTGGTTCACCGAGGCAGAGCGGAACGTTGCAGCAAACGCAGATCCACTTGGTCCTGTGCGGTGCTTTCCTGGAGCTGCAGTGCGCGCATCTTCTTGATGTACCCTTCTTCGGAAGATGTTTCGCTTGGTCGTATCGTTTCTCATTTGGAACGTACAATTTAAATCGATTAGGTGGCGTACATTGCTTTGACTTACGGCCAGATCCTGGACGTTCATCGGTAGCACCCATCAATCCGTCCGCTACGCAGAGCCGATACAATTTTAATGTTTTTGATTTGGGATTTTGTATATCATACAAAATAAATGAGTTGACAAGAGCGACATCAAGAAAGTGCCACATAATTCTATGGCACCATTTTTTGCTTTTTCTGTCAACTTCATAAAAAGATTTCAGCATGTCTGCCTTGTCCACATACCCCATGTGGGTATTGTAGTCTTTGACTACATCTGGACAAGGTATTGGTATGACTGATCCATCTTTCTCTTTTCTGTTTACAAGTCCCATGGCCGATGCATCATGCATATTCGATAGGAACATGACACTTCGTTTATCCTTCCATTTTATACAAGAAAGATCATCACTTCTCATAGAATTATCGGCATCACCCCGTTTCATTTGTTTGTCTTCCTTCATTTGTGGCAAAAACTTACGATTAGATCGTACAGTCCCACAGCCGTACCGTCCTGTCTTCGTCATCTTCTCCAGAAGAGGAACCGACGTGAAGAAGTTGTCAAAATAAATGTGGTGGTAGTTTCCAATAAGTGACTCCGTTAGATCCAAGACCACCCTTCCTCCATGATTCGTTGTGACAACTTGATCAACTTTTCCCGTGTAAATTTGAAACTCACAAACAAACCCAGACGAATCAGCGCGAATCCATACTTTATACACACGCTTAATCGGTTTGTTCGGCATGTACTGCACGAATCCGATCCTGCCTTTAAACTTTATCATACTTTCATCGATGGCCTGATTTTGACCGGGCTTGTATGATGTAAGAAAAGTATTCGAGAGTATTTCCAGCAATGGTCTTACCTTGTAGAGTTTGTCATACCCATTTTCCCCTCTCCGTGGCATCATTGCGTTGTCGTTCAAATGCACATTTGACAATAGCCAGTCAAATCGTTTTGATGACATCTTTGATGCGATGTACGAATCTCTCAGATCCGGACGGCTGGACCAGTTATCCCTTTAACTGGGAAGACGTTTGACACTCATAAGAATGTTAATTGCAAAAAAACATCTTTATTTTGTTGTACATTTGTTGGATTGAGATTGGATCCGTTCCTTTTCATAACATACATATTTGTTTGAAATGCGATTTCTTCTTAATACGTTTCCGGCAATAAGTGCAAGAAATAGTCAGATGGATATTTATTTATTTTTATTTATTTTTATTACAGTTTATAACACAAAACAAATATTTTGTAAAAACCACGTCATTTATAAGCAAATTATCTGGTAGATAATTAGATAGATTAGGTATTAGGTAGATCGAATAGGTAGATAGATGAGGTAGATAGAATTAAGTAGATCTGGTAGATAATTAAATTATCTGGTAGATCGGGTCCACAATCAGATGTAAAAGGCTGAACATTGACTGCATGGGACATTTTCACCCAATTCGGACGTGGTACCGGCGAAGGCGTTGCACTTCGGTCTCGAACGTGTGTCTCAAATCGAGAAAGGGGAAGATCATCGTCATACGAATAGCCATCGCTCGCTGTATCACTTTCTTCAGAATCTTGAAGAGGAGGCACGTCATTTTCAGTGTGTGATGGATGGGGCGTTGACACGTCTTCTTCATCGTCACTTGCATCTTCTGTTATGGATTCCGCATCACTTGGTATATCTTCCAATAATAACGCAATGGTATCTGCCCGCAAAGGTTGCCTTGACATCTAAACAATAGTATACAACTTCATTGCAGTTGTAATAACATTTTTTGAAATAAATATTTTAGTAAGGTTATGTTGACTATTGGCCGGTGTGGAAATGTGGCATTGCTTTGAAACCACATAGTAATTAGGGCATAAGAATGTAATAAACAATTAAAATTGAAAATGAAATACAAGATATTACTTACAAAATAGTAGTAATCTAGTGGAGCGGTCGCTCCACGCCAGCCAAGTCGTACGGCGCGCGCACACTCTCATATAAAGGCTGGAGCAAACCCACTTTTACTGTAAGCATCAAAGTGGCATTTTCGGCCTACTGGATCTTAAAATTGAGAAATCTCACATTGTTGCGAAATATCTTAATTTCGAGCTATGGCCCACCCTACAACATATACCAAATTTGGGAACAATAGGTTACGCCCTTTGCGCGCTAGAGGGCCGTGAAAACAGTGTTTTAGGGCGGTTTTCATAATAATAATCTTAGTAGTAGTAGTAGTAGTAGGCTGGAGCTAAAATCCGGTAAACAGGCCACAGCCTAAACGGCTGAACCGATTGATCTCACATTTTTACCACGTGTGCACTTTTGGCGTCTGATTTAACCTTGTCCCCATGAATTTTTTGTGCCGCCATTTTGAAACCGGAAGTGACGTCATATCTCGTCAACGGTTGGACCGATCGGAACGAAATTTGCGCCAATCGTTTCAGACGGTCATCTATATGGATTATCAATATCAAAAGACTGAACATTATTTTAAATAAACCGGAAATGACGTCATGAAATTTAATATACATCGATTTGCATTTCAGCAACAACTGTTGATCCGATTGTCTTGATATTTATGTAACGTTTGTACTTTTGATATTTCATTTGACTTGTTATAAAACCAACCGGAAGCCGCCATTTTGAAACCGGAAGTGACATCATGTCTCAAAAACGGCTAAACAGATTAGAACAAAACCAGCGCTAAACGATTTAGACGGTCAACTTTATGTAATCAGTAATATTTGATGATTCAAATATCGAAACCGGAAATGACGTCACACATTTTATGACCTATACCGGAAATGACGTCATAAATATGCTAAATGACGCTAAACTCACCACTATATACTTTATAATAGATATAAGTAAACGTACTTTGTAAATAATTATAAATTCAAGGTTGCAGTGTTCTCGGCGGCCATTTTTAAAACCGGAAGTGACGTCATATATCGTAAACGGTTGTACCGATTGCAACCTAAGTTTGGAAATGTGTTGGACTAATAATTATGAATTCAAGACGACATTATTTTCGGCCGCCATTGTTAAAACCGGAAGTGACGTCAAATATCGAAAATGGCTGTACCGATTGCAATCAAATTTTGGAAATGTGTTGTACTAATAATTATGAATTCAAGACGACATTATTTTCGGCCGCCATTGTTAAAACCGGAAGTGACGTCATATATCGAAAATGGCTGTACCGATTGCAACCAAATTTTGGAAATGTGTTGTACTAATAATTATGAATTCAAGACGACATTATTTTCGGCCGCCATTGTTAAAACCGGAAGTGACGTCATATATCAAAAACGGCTGTACCGATTGCAACCAAATTTTGGAAATGTGTAGGAGTAATAATTATGAATTCAAGACGACATTATTTTCGGCCGCCATTGCTAAAACCGGAAGTGACGTCATATATCGAAAACGGCTGGACCGATTGTAACGAAACTTAAAGCTATTCTTCTTGGATAATTATTTTAATCTTATATACCAAACGCAACTTTTCTAAGTATCCAAATCGGCATAGGCGTATTTTTTTAAAGAAATAAGTTCTTGCACGGACACAAGCTGTGCTACAAGCTGTATGAATAAACTAACAAAAGAAGTGATATCCCAGAAAAAAACACTCCGTGTAAAAAAGGCAGCCAAGTCTCTTTACTTTAAAAAAATTCAACACCGAAAAGGAGTGATATCAAAAAAGGAGCCAAGTCAATGACATTTCCAAATATTTAATCGTATCTTTGAAATAAAAGTATAAACACCGAGAAATACTTTACAAAAGGACTTGGCGCATCGTTTTTTTAAAGACATTTTTCTATTCATAAGCATGTGCCATTTATATACAACCGTCATTTTGAATGTTTAGAATAATAGGGAAACATCTTTCAATTAGGTACATATTATACATACCTTCTGTAAAATATTTTCTATATGAATATATACGCTATGAAACTTGTTGTCTATGCTTTCTATAAATATACACAATAGTTATCTTCGTAATATTGTTTCGTGGTGAATATAATTAAGTCTCATGCGTTATACCTTCTCATCATGTAACAATTTCTATTAATACACATTTTATAAAAATACATTTCACAAAGAAGACAGTCATATTGAATTTCTATTAAAAAATTTAACTTTATACACTTGACACTTCAAAAATATATAATTGTGTTCCATTAGTTAGTAATTATTTGACAACGTTTCATGATTTCCTTCAGTCAAGGTCAAATTATGAAAAGATACCAGTCTAATATCGCCATATTAACAGTACTGCAAGAATATGTATGAGCCCACTTCCAATGGGGTTGTTCACGCAAAACTATTGTAGATGGCGCTGCTGTTCTAATCGTCCGGGAGAGAGCCAATCAAAATGCATCTAGCGGAATGGAAGGTTTTTAAATCTTGGCGGGAGTTGATTCATAGATCTTGGATTCAGAGACCAACCAATCAGAGAGAGATACCTCCATTGCCGCTAGCGCTGCGAGTGAGAGCAAATGGCAGTGAACAACCCCATTGATATGAAGGGATGTGTGTTGTGAAAAATATCCGACCGAACCGGGGCACGAACTTGGGACCTCTCACTTGCCGGGCGAGAGCTCTACCAACTGAGCTACCCGATCGGACGGGCGGACATTAGACACAACACACTGATGAGGATCCTGACTCCTGACTCCATGGAAGTTTTCCAAAGAAACCTACATTCTCACCACTTCCAATTGTTATGTAATTCTTTCACCCTTATATTACTTATATATTACAGCATAAAATCATGCTTCTATCGCCATTGACAAAACTATAAAATAGTCATTACTAAAAGTAGCTTGATTCATAGATTCTGGCTCTAATAGAAAGAGGAAAATGTACCTACTTGTAAATTTCTTTCCACTTTTAGGATAGAATGATGTCTTTAAAAAAACGATGCGCCAAGTCCTTTTGTAAAGTATTTCTCGGTGTTTATACTTTTATTTCAAAGATACGATTAAATATTTGGAAATGTCATTGACTTGGCTCCTTTTTTGATATCACTCCTTTTCGGTGTTGAATTTTTTTAAAGTAAAGAGACTTGGCTGCCTTTTTTACACGGAGTGTTTTTTTCTGGGTACTACTTACCATAATGAAACCAAAATTTTTGGCAAATTTGCGACTGAGCGCACATTATTCCACAGCCATCTGTAGAAGTGACAATCTCAAGGGCATAAAATCACTTGAAGTCTGGTTTCTCGATTAGAAGGCAGTTTAGTGCTGGAAGTTTATGATGCAGACCATAGATGGCACTACTAGTAGCTGTTGCAAACGTGGTCTCATCACAAAACCTCCTATCAACTTCGAAAAAAAATATTATGTTTGTGGTCATACGCAGTAACCACATCCCTTCAAAGGGTTAAAATTGCACCAAAACAAATTGCACAGATTTATCACTGGGTGCCAGCTGGTTCAAACACTATTTGAAACACTAATTCAAATATAAGATACATTAAATTTAAAAAAATAAACACAAATTTCATCTCTTAACTATTTATACTTTTTAGCTGGGGATTTGTAATTTTGACATTGGTATTACCCGACTCAAAATATTGCAATATTGATGAAGCTTGATAAGTACCGATATGCAGGTATAACGTGAATAATAAGTAAAATGTTTGAGGAACTTTGTAATTTCCATAGCTATATTTTATTCCGTAAATTGAAGCATAATATACTTTTATGTGGATATGAATAAAGATATGTATGATAAATTATTAGTAAGAATGTGTTCAATGCATTAAATTATACTAGAAGGACCCGTCATGTAACACATAACCCAAAGGCAAAATAACAATTTTAGGCACAATTTTATTGATGGACCATGGAGTTACCTAATAGTTCCAGCTTGGTACTTTGCAGATTGGAAATGAAGGAAACCAATTTGAATATTACATCTATCTTATAGTAAATGCATAACTTCATTTATATACAAACATATAAAAACTCTAAATACTATTATTAGTGAGGGATGTTAGCACAAAATTAGTGCAAAATGTGATACTAATTTTTCCTTTAGTAGTCTTATAGGAAATTTTCCGTTCTTTCATAATTTTGATATCCTCAAAAAATCGGGCGGCCATTTTGGGCTCCAGGGCTGTCCAAAGTGCCAAAAAGTGTGTATTTCAGTGAAATAACAATACTTTTGTCAATTTATTGTTCCTATATAATAAACGATGTGTCAGGAACGTACGATAAAAAATATAAAAATGTAGTCTAACCAAAGTTGTATTTATTCAAGAAATTAAAGATGTCGGCGGGCAAGCTCTAAAATGACCGCCATTTTCAGGGAATTTGTGTTTCAAGGTTGCAGTTGCTCATGTAGGTTCATATTATGGACTTTTAACTTAAAAATCGATGGGTCACGAAATTGACCTTTTGGGGGTGGGAGGTGAAGGCCTAAAGGTTTCGATATCTGTACAATAGCCCATACTAGCTAGAAAAAATTGATTGCTTCCACATACTAAAAAAAATATGCTCTCTTCAAAAAAAATACGAGAACTCAAAACTATGCCGCCATCTTGGATAAAAAAATTTTAATTTTCATTTTTTGTAAAATAAGCAAGTTTTTTAAGCACTACGAAAAAGTTTATTTGACAAAAAATATAGCCCTAAATCCAATAATTTAATTTGTAATTTGCATATTCTCTGTATCTCTAACCGTTCTCCCTAAAACTTCATTTGTGTGTTGATGAAACGTCCCAAGATAAGAATTTTAGCATGTAAAATTTAGTTCAGGAGGCGGTGACTTGAACTTTGCAGTGAACAAAGGATGACCAAAATGGCTAATTTATCAGTATTTTTCAACTGCTGAGCGCAAAATAACGAAATATAAACGCGTGTCATTCAAGATGGCGACATAATATTGAGATCTCGTGATTTTTTTCGAACAGAGCACAGTTTTATTAGCATATGCAAGGAACCAATTTTCTCTAGCTTGTATGGGCTATTGTACTCACATCGAAACCTTTAGGTCTACACCCCCCACCCCCCAAAGGGTCAATTTCGTGATTCATCAATATTTAAGATAAAGGTCCATGATATGAACCTACATAAGCAACTGTCGCGTTGAAAAACGATTTCCTTGAAAGTTACTGGCATTTTAGAGCTTATCCGCCGACATATTTAATTTCTTGAATAAATACCACTTTTGTTAGACTTAGAATTTTAATTTTTTTTATCGTACGTTCCTGACACATTGTTTAATATACAGGAACAATAAATTGACCCAAGTTTTATAATTTCACTGAAATACACACTTTTTGGCACTTTGGACAGCCCTGGAGGCCAAAATGGCAGCCCGATTTTTTGAGGATATCGAAATTATGAAAGAGCAGAAAATTTCCTATAAGACTGCCAAAGGAGAAATTAGTATCACATTTTGCACTTTTCTGCCAATTTTATGTGCTAACAGCCCTCACTATATGAGGCTTCACACTCAAGAAAGTGTTTATACAACTTCAGGATATACCTACAATGTTTTGCGTAAACATTGCCTCAATCGAGCGGACCAATAATTGTCCCTGCACTATACCTCCTCCACAAACACAGATGAAAACGCCCGAGCACTGGACTGGGTGACATAGAGCAGGCTGTCCATGAGCAAAGACGGGTTTGAAAAGGAACAGACCGACCCGAGAAAATGTTTGTCCTTGACCCTTGTTAATGGTCATGTGTCAAAGGACAATCGTATGGGAAACTGTCTCCTCATCAGCTGAAAGGGCAGTCCAATGTCGGACGGTATTAGCTGGACCCTGGAGAGAAATGTCCGCTCGCCGGCGTGCCTTCCCCCAAGATCTCGGCGTCGATGACATGCTCTCGAAATCCACGCACAATTAGACGTGTTCCGTTGCATAGTCATGCCAATGTTACGCAAGAGCATGGCTATAGCTCCGATGTTCAGGAGCATTGCGTGGATGGTTGTCTGCAGATGATGGTCCCGGGCGATATGTATAGTTGTCGATTTAAGACGCCGTAGAGCCTCAGCTCAGCATTGGGCTCAATCAGTTTCTTAGCACGGAGCTCTCGAGCCATCGCATGCAGAGTAGGTACTGGGCTCGTATACTCTTCCAAATTAAGAGTTTCGTTGTCATCAACTTCGTTAAAAATATGTTGTGTACCATGAGGCTCAGCAATAAGAATGTGATGATTTAGTGCGATTTATTTTGGACTGAGTTATCTTAAATGGTTTACAGGTATACCTACTTGATAAAATAAAGTAGGGATAATGATTTAGGTTTTTAATCTTGATTTGTGCGTCAATAATGCAACATAACTATGGGTTGCTCAATGCGTTAAAAAAATTCACCCAGTATGTTCGCAAATTGCAGTCACTGGCATGTCAGATGATCTAATTAGTAAGAATTAAATCAATAAATTTAAAACAGGAAATAAAATTCTTCAGACCATACTGCAGGTAGAAGACTATTGCGCATTTAACATGCATTTTACCGTCATTGGAAGAAGTATAGCAACACCACTGCGAAGAGTATCTTCTGCCAGGTGTAGGCTGTTGTGTTCATTTCTCCGTTTAGCACTCAGATGTAGTTTTGTGTAGGAGTCTGCTCTTGTTGATAGGATCGTTTTTTCGGTGGCATATTGATAATCACAAATCAATAATCAAAATCGTAATCAAAATTGAATACTTCACATACTACTTGTCTTTCACTAGTTGCTATTTTCTATCTATGTGGCAGTGAGACTTCTGCGAGTCAAGGTCTAAAGAGTAAATGCCAATAATTTCTACAATGCTAAATGGTCACGGCATCCTGAAGTTCTAAAGTTTCGAAAAAATTGAGTTTTTCCATGCAAATTTGGTTTCATTTAAATATCTCTCAAAATACTGAACGGATTCAAATGAAACCTTAAGCACATTACTTCTCTCGAAATTATGTACAGGAAAAGTCAAGTTTCGTTGAAAATGGTGCTATAAACTGGCGATTTCTATAGACGTCAGTCGTAACGCAACTTCAGAACTCAGTGCGACCTTCTTCTTTTTTAGCGACATTAATAGTAAGGATAGTAGGGAAACATTTTATTCCCAAAGCGAACATTCTTAGAAAATCCGTTCTGTACTAATATTAAAATGAACATTAGGTTTGGGATTTTATTACATTATTGTGTAACTAATTAAAATGTATAACATTGTAAAAATACAACAAATTAATAGTATAGATAGGGAATAGTGACGGTAGGGGTCACTTGAGGTCCCGCTGAACCTAGATTAGATAAGATTAGAAAAGTTTGGTTTAATGGCGCGTCAACGACGAGGTTATATTGCGCACATTAATTGTTATTTATATTTAACTTTGTTGATCATAATTGGAGGGCAAGGGGAGGGGGTCAACCTAACGGGCCCGATCCGGGGGAGTCCAGCACTGGTGGGAACAATGACCTATTAATACTTTCAGTAGACGGCGCAATATAATACCAGTACACGGGAGCGAGTGAAGCCGGCCGGCTGGAGAGTGAGTGAGACAGATGCCGTGAGTCAGACAGAGACAGAGATATGCGCTGTACCACGTGATGACCGGCCAACAGAAGACGCGCGCTTTGTAATACATAGCTCTGCAATTCAGTTTGACACCTTTATTTTGCTCCAATAAACTTGACAAAAGTATGTAAAACATCCTGGTACTGTGTTCTTGATAGTAAGTGAATAAAAATTGGGGGTTGTCGCTTTAACATTTTCGGAAAGGCCTCCGAAACGTTTTTGGACTATTCTGATAATTTTTTACTTTATATGACTACAAAATTAAAATTGAACAGTTTTGAGACTTCACTTTTGTATATACCTTTTTATTAATCTACTACCTTTAACCCGTATTTATTTTATAATTTTATGATGCGTACTTTCAAAGTAAATCAATTGTATATTGTAAATTTTATTGTTTTGATAAATTGTAATTCTTTTTATTTTTTTACCAACTTCCGGAAAAAGTTTCTTGTTGAAAAAACTTTGGTGTAGTGGTAACATGGTTTAGAATAAGTGTGTAAATTTTCAACTGATTATAAGACCGATGTAACAAATGCCGATTTTAATTCTGTGTTTGCTGGGCTATTCGCCTTGCAGTAGTCCAGCCATCACGTGACTTACGCGAGGCTTCACTTCCCGCGCAACTGAATTTGTCTAGAGTATAATAGGTCATTGGGTGGGAAGGCCAGGCCGGAATGGGGACGGACCGGGGGGTGTGAGGATTCGGGCCGGCGGAACCCGATTTCAGGGAGATCACCATCTCGAGGGGGGAGGCCAGCCCGATGGGGACCGCAAATTCAAGGGAGGGCATGGTTAGGCCGACCCTGGCTGCTCTTGGTCTGGGCCTCACCACTGATCTGTCCGGCATAGGTAACCCTTACACATGAGCATATGCTCGCCGGCGTAGCTGCAATGGATCATTGGCCAACACAAACCCCACCACCGCGATAAGGTGAGAGCCGTCGGGGGGCAAAAAATGTTTGGAGCACTGCTGATGATTATTGTGGTTTAACGGCGCGTCAACGACGAGGTTATATTGCGCACATTAATATTTGCATTTTTGCATTTAACTTTGTTAATATAAGTGGAGGACATGGGGAGGGGTCGACCTAACTGGCCCGATCCGGGGGAGTCCAGCACTGGTGGGAAGGCCAGGCCGGAATGGGGACGGACCGGGGGGGAGGGGGAGGCTTCGGGCCGGTGGGACTCGATTTCAGGGGGATCACCATCTCGAGGGGGGAGGCCGGCCCGAGGGGACCGCAAATTCAAGGGAGGGCATGGGACTAGGCCGACCCTGGACTGCACTTGGTTGGGACCAACTCGCTATGCGAGCCGGTCCCTTAAGCCCCACCACCGCGTCAAGGTGGCAGTCCATTGGTGAGGAGCACTGCTGAAAATCACATAATTTTGTACTAGGAAATCGCTCTGTGTAACGCGTAACGCGTCTATCGAAAATATCATTAAAAGCCAATAATAGACAACATCATTGAGCGAGCGAAGCGAGCGTCTCCTTTTGACTCTTTTGACACGGACCTCTGTTTTTTTTTTTTTTTTTTTACTTTTGTCTGTTAACTGGAGCAATAAAAGTCGCACCGTTTCACCGAGCGACCTGAAATTTTGCACACATGTAGAGACAACCTTCTCTGTTTGCAGACCCAATTTTTTTTTGAAATCCATTTATTGGTTCATTGGTAAAATAAATAGCTCCTGATAGGTTGAAAAATGAAAATGGTCTTCGATAAATGATATCAAACTCATATTTTGCATGGCCATTAGGACCAACATTGTCTCTTATTTTACAAATTTTCATCCCAATCAGCTGAAAATGTATGAACTTACTTACATTTTAAATAGCTGTCAGAAATTAAGTATTGAAAATTAATGTTTTTCCACTACAATTGAATCTGATTTGCTTTATGCACCAGTGTGTTTAGATGCTGTTTACAATTTTCAGTGAAAACCAGATACTTTTATGTTGATTGGGTGGATAATATTTTAATAATTCAATAGAGAACGTATTTCCAATCATATCATTTCAAGTTTTCGCAAAACTAAGGACCTTGATGAACTTTTGGCAATTCGTAGTTCTGATGGCCGTGCTTCCTGTGTGTTTCATAGAGTGGCGTTTGTTCTCTTCTTGTGATCATGTCATTTCAAATCTCTCCAGCATTTTGCTTATTTTCGTTAAAAAGTTTGGCAATTTGGTGTGCTTTGTGAAGGTTTTAGTAAAGTTTCCCCGCTTTTATAGCAGGTGAACATTATTTATCGAGAGTTTTTGTCAGAACATTGATATTTAATACCTTAATAGTCTGCTTCTACCAATAGGTACCTACTTGTGGAAACGTTGGATTCATTCCGTTTCCGCTTCTGTCTATAGCCTGACATTTCCTTGAAGGGTGCTATTTTTTTCAAATGTGTGATTAATTCAGTTTAAAACACTACATTGTCTTATTGTAATTGTGGAACGTTGGATTCATTCCGTTTCTAAACTAGGTAGGTAGAACGGTAAGAACGTTTAATCTATAGGTTTAATAACGTTAAAACGTGTATTAATGTTTTCTATGTGTTAACGCATCTTCGGTTCTGTTTGCGCACGTGTCCGGTGCTCGCTCATCAACGCGTTTCACGGAGCGTTTTTACGGAGCGTAAATTATCTTGTTAGCTCTGCTTTTCAAAAATTTTCATATGCAGTACCGTGATCCAAGTATCTATTATGGTTATGATCCATTGTTGAAAAACCATAATAGATACTTGGATCACGGTACTGCATATGAAATTTTTTTGAAAAGCAGAGCTAACTAGCTAGATAATTTATGATGTTGTCTATTCTTGAAATTCGTCAGACTTGTAGGTATAAAAATCTCCAAATATTCCTAAAGTATTAGTCCCAATAGCCATGCAAAGTTTTAAGTTGATCGATTGAACCTTTATGATTAAAATACTCCTTGTTAAAATTAGAAAATCATAGGATATATTTAAAAAAATATGCCTGGGACCACTCATATGATAAAAGTGTGTGTTCTTACACAATATTAAACGATCTGTTGAACGGTCATATCAGTTTCATACGTTTGAAAGTTTCTGCTCTAACTACATTGGAACTATAAAGAGTCGAAGAAGCCGTGATCAACATTTTCGAGA
The DNA here is from genome assembly GCA_934045905.1 of Leuctra nigra. Taxonomy (NCBI): domain Eukaryota; kingdom Metazoa; phylum Arthropoda; class Insecta; order Plecoptera; family Leuctridae; genus Leuctra; species Leuctra nigra. The sequence goes on along the minus strand of OW203765.1, from coordinate 1,330,990 downwards.
AATTTGACAGATAAAGTGGGTATCACATTGAGTTGCAACCCGTGGTTCGAACTGTCGTATGGAAACTTTTGTTGCAAAAGGAGGCAACCGCCTATCACACGCAACTGTTTGGGTTGATGTTGGTTGGTTCACAATTGACACTCATGAGTTGCGCAGAAAGCAGTTGCCATAGTAACCAAAATAAAAGTATAGAGAATAACAAAATCTGACAGCGGCAATCCAAATCTCATATTTAGAGTGATTACTTGTGAAAGAAAGATATTTAAGTAAGTACAAGTTAATAATAATACGCAATATTTATCCATACACATGTTCAAGTTAAATATTCATCTGATTAATATGATTTATAGCTAATATTTATAGCATCCTATTGGTAAGTTCACGTCACGTGGTACCACAACAAATTGTTGGAACCGGAAAAATAGAGACTTCTCTATTTTTCAACCCAACCCGTGGGTTGACCAAATTCAGTCTCTGCACATGCGCGGCCAACCATATTTTCCAACCGCCGGTTCCATACACGGGTTGCAACTCAGTGTGATAGGGCTTTAACACGCAAAATGTCAGTAAAATGTCAATAACTTTTGGATTTAAACACAGATAAGTCTGAAAATTGTAAAAAATACAGATAATGTTGGTCCCAATGACCATGCAAAGTTTTAAGTTGATCGGTCATACGGTTCTAGTTTGAATTTCAAACATCATATGAAAGATGTTTTTAAATTTTAATAAATGGGAGGATTTGGCTGAAACTTTGTATGATTGGGTAAAATGTTAGTGGTAATGACTTGTCAAAATTTCAAATTGATAAAGCAAACCAATCGAAAGATAATTTTTTTTAAATTTGAACCAATCACGGGATCCCGTTTAAAAACGATCGCAGGGACCGCATCGAGTACGTTAGTATGTGTACAAAATTTCAGATTGATTGCTTGAGCGGTTTGACCTGGGGTGTGACCACAAAAAAAACACACACACACAGAGAATGTGCTATAAGAGTACCGTGGTGACGCTTGCTACGCTCGCTCAATTAATTCTCCAGTTAAGTTCAGTAAATGTAGTTAAATACCTAATATGAGGATACAGACAAGGGAAACTTGTCATCTGTTAATCTAAACTGGATGCATAGAATATAATTATGTTTGTCTTAATTTATTGAAACGTGTAAAATTTACAAAATACACACACACACACATTTATTTTAGATGCTTAAATGTATTTACAATTCTGTTATTGTAAATTGTCCTCTATTTGCAGAAGTATTTTAAGGGGTTTCTATGAAGGTGGGGCATGATATTTTAATTATAGGGCAAATAAAGTAATACCACTTTTACATAAAGGCTTAACAGAGTAAACGTTAGTTACGTTATAATCTGAACGGAACTTGATTAGCGTTGTACTCTCTAGTAAGGGTCTAAAATAAGTTTCTAAAACTCAGAACTGCTTATTTGCAATTAGGTTCCAAAACTCCGCCCACAATCTCGTAACTGTTAGTGTAACTATAGTGTTATGTGAACGAGATACAAGAAGATGTTAATGTTAGTAGATACCTATATAAAGCGAAATCATCTTATTTTGCAAAGTCAAAAACATTATTCGGGACGATCCAACGGATAAAGTACGATTTCCATGGACAGCTTAACTGTATAATCGTTCAACATAGAGAGCTGAAGCTTGGCATGATTAATACACATACGAAAATAACGACTGGCGCATTTTTTGGAATTGGTATTGCATCATTTCAAAAATTTATTCGGTACGTACAGGATATTTCATCGAAAAACCCCCAATTTTGTATTGCCTGTGGCCAGGGTATAAATATAGTTATGGACAAAAAACTCTCAGTTATTTTCTTCACCTACTCATAACGAAGACGATAAGCCCATTTGCAAGTATCTAGAGTAAAAATCGCGGTCGCTGGAGTTGTTTGAACGCAACATCAATATTTCGTCCAAAAAATCGGGACGGAACTATTGGATGTAAAAAGCTCCAAGTGGGTTGTTGAATCACTTATTTTGTTTGAGGCCAGGTAGTGGAGCCTGGACCTGGAGGGTTATTCTAAATTTCCTTGTCGTCTCGTATCAATGGGGTTGTTCACGCAAAACTATTGTAGATGGCGCTGCTGTTCTAATCGTCCGGGAGAGAGCCAATCAAAATGCATCTAGTGGAATGGAAGGTTTTTAAACCTTGGCGGGAGTTTGATTCATAGCTCTTGGATTCAGAGACCAACCAATCAGAGAGAGATACCTCCATTGCTGCTAGCGCTGCGAGTGAGAGCAAATGGCAGTGGACAACCCCATTGATACGGCGTCACTACCGTGTTAAATAGATAGCACTCCAGTGTGCAGTGAACCCTTATCACGTGAAACGAGACACGGGAATTTAAAATAACCCCCCTGGAGATAGAATAGGATGGAGCAGCGTTGAGAGAGCTGCAGCAACCTAAAACAAGCACGGGTGTAGGACGAAACGAATCAAGGTACCAATGGCTAAGAGGACCATACGGAACAGTGCATCTAATATTACTCGACAGTTAGGTACTCACCAGTGCAGTGAACAAGAACCAGTCGACCTCCCGAATCTCGGCGTGGAGAAAGATAGGCGGTGACAAGGAATGAGTTCAGCATTGGGAAAGAGTTCAGAAAGAGAATGGAATGCGTAGATGGAAATATCGCACTTCACGCAGGTCGTAAAGCTTGTATGAGGCTGGCTGGAGGTAGTAATGTATGCACTAATGACAGTAGCGTGGCCGCGTATGATTTGAGATGAGTCATCGAGCGCTGGCGAGGCCATCGTTATACGAAGGCCTCGGCGCTGGGCTAAAATAACTGTAGCTGGTCGGCAAAGCGATGTCATCGGTAGCAAGGTATGTTTGTAACTAACTAACAAGTAAATCAAATGCACAGCCGTGAGTAAATATTAATGCGCGGTGATAGGGAAACTGGAAAAAGCGCATTAACAAACAAGGGTGGAAAGAGGAAAGAAAATAGTTCCATAAGCAACTATGTAATGAGGCACAGGACAACGGATGGGCAAGAAAACTACAACTGAAAATAAGCGCCTACTTGGCGTGGACATATTGAATGAGGAAAATACATTTTCTTCCAATTATGAGCAATAGTTTTATCCGATTTCGTGATTTATATTTTTAGTCTTGTGGTATCACTCGTATTAATTAAAGGCCGGTTGTCATTAAAATAAAAGGTGGAAATCATTCTAAAAAGTCCAACGCCGAAAACGGGAAGTCTCTACGAGCTTCTACGAGCTACGAGCTTCTAGTTCAAAAGTTATTCCCATATAACCCGTAGGCGGCTGATTCCGTGACGTCACCGCTACGGTAGGCGTGGTTTCTCTCTAGTCGAGCTGCTAAGAGCTATTTAACGAAACATTTCGGTATTTGGTAATAAAATCGTGGATTTTGGATATGTTGTAGAGAAAATATAACCATTTGCTTTGACCCCAGGAGGTTTTTCATATCTACCCCCGTTAGGGGGTGGCAAGGGTTCAAAGTTTGAGGGATGGTTTCATATAAATATTAATTTCAAAGAACTATACTAATAAAACATACCACTAGACGTACGATAAATTGTAACAGGGTCCAAATAATTTATAAAATATTTAATATTAAACAAAACTTGTAAGGGGGTGGTAAAATTTCACCCTTTTCTTAATATTTACTATTTTTCACAATTACAGGGTGATTTCAAGTTTTGAGCATTCATTTGATAGTAAAATTCACAAAGATTCTTGTTACGATATTCGTTTTATATTTAGAGTGACCTATCACCGTAAAGGGGTCGTAAGGGTGTTAGGGGATGAATTCATTTAAATTTTAATTACAATAAATGGAGCAATAATGTGTTACTACCTACTTTATTGCAACGAAATCCAAAATAGGGACAATATAGAATGTAGTATTCACAAGCATAAAAATTGTGGATGGCTCGGGGGGGGGGGGGGGGGGGGGGGAGGGGTGTCAATTTCACCCCTGCCTCATATTATCTATATTTCCCATTTCTGCATCGATTTCAAGTTTTGATCATTTTACTGCTAGATAAAGTTAATAGATTCATGTTGATATTTGTTTTATATTTGTAGTGATATATACTTTAACTTTAACCTATACTTCAATCCTTGCCACCCCCGTTGGGTTAACGGCTGGGAGAGACGTGGGCGGGAAGATTTCATTTAAATACTAATTAGTAGTACAGATATTGATGCCACTGGGCTTGCCATAAAATGTTGCGCGGCCATATGTAGAAGATGATAATATGAGTAAGGGGTTGAAATCCCCCCCCCCCCCCCCCCCCTACAAATTGTGTTCAATATTAAATTTTATATTTACCAATTGTTTTGGACCTTGTTACAATTTAAAGTAGAGTCATTGTTCAGTAAATCGGAATTATCTTTAATTGAAATCGTCTCCTAACATTAAACCCTTAACACCGCCTGACGAGCATATGTCGCTCTAAATTTAAAACACACATCGTATTATTAATCCGTGTAATTTTATATATCGATTGAATTCTCAAATCCCTAATTGAACTGTGAATGATAGCAAATATTTAAAGCAAAGGGTGAAATTTTACCAACCCCTTACAAATTTGGGCAAGATTAAATTTTGTATTTTTTTATTGATCTTGTTACATTTTATCGCATTTTAGGTGGTATCTTATATTTGTACAATTCGTGGGAATTAATATTGATATGAAATCTTCCCCGAAATTTGAACCCTTTCCACCCCCTAACGGGGGTAGATATGAAATGAATCCTCTTGTCAAATCAAATAGTATCGATTCGTCTACAACATATCCAAAATCTACGTTTTTATCACCATAAACCCGAATTATTTCGTTATATGGTTCTAGCAGCCTACTATAGAGAAACCACGCCTACCGTAGCGGTGACTTATTCCCCCTCCACTCCACTGTGCGAACACATTACCTCAAACATGATCTAGAGTGGCATTTTAATGACAGCCGGCCTTTAAGATACATGAGAAATAGCAAGCCCAGATATTAATAAGACGCCAGATGACCACTCACGGGTTGACTTCAGTTTCCTACTTTCGCAGCATGGGATTCGTTTCCACAGCGAAATAATCGCAGCAGATTATAATGAAAAGTATCAAGATCTGAGCGGTGCATTTTGTCCAGTCATGACAGAGGAGGGAGTTTGCTTCACATTCAACATGATTAGTCACAAGGAACTGCTCACAGATGTGGTGTAAGTAATGTGTTTGTTATGTGTTTGTTGTAATTACGACTAACATAAGGAATGTGTAAATAATGGAAATCATAATAATTTAAATGACTTGTATCTACCACTAGGAAAACGCTCGGTGTAACGCGTTGATAAGCGAGCACGGATATGCAGAATATCGAAGCATGATCTACTCGAAATTCCGTAAATCCCTGAATATTGACGGTAATTATAGAAGAAATGCCCGCACGGCTAAAATAATGATCAGGTAAATGAAGGAAAAACACTACAGGATGTCCAAATGGATGTAGGTAATATTACTCTTTTATCGCCCATGTGATATTTTATTTAATACCTATGAAGGAAGATGACACACAAAAGTTTAATTGTACTTGATGATTAAAGCTGTGCGGACGTCTCGTCAATAATTACCTAATCACTTGCAGGATCAAAAGAGTTCAGTTTTTCTTCAGAAACTGAAATAATTATCACAACACCTTACATTCAATATTTAATCTCATATTGAAATGAAATGACATATTGACATATTGACATATTGAAATGTCAATTTTAAAAACAAATATGTCACTGTCTACAGGAAGTACTACAGACATTTGCAGTGATCATGGTCCAATATTTATTGACCATAATTATTATAATTATGATTTATTGCCTAATTGAGTGGATGATATTTACAGGGGTCAGGTACAAAACCTAACAATCTGCACTTTAAGTTCGGAGAAAAACCAGAAAACCACTTGCACTAAACAAATAGCCGGCGAAATTAATTTTCAATCCACGTTTTGGAAGGGAAGATTATTTTTTCTTGCACTTTATACATTGTATTGAGTATAAAGAGAACTAAACACTGTAAACTCAATTTTTTTTTTTTGAAATGGCTGAGTTTGCATCTATAATACCCCTCATTTTAATTCAATACGGTTGTATATGTTTTCAGTACGTTACGAAGTTCCGGTTCGAGATTTTGTACATATCGGTGTGCTCACTCATCAACACTGTCGGTACACCAAGAGTTTTCCTTGTAGTTATAAACACTAAAAGTGTATGTCGTCGCCGTGACGCACTCTAGACAAAATCTTATTTTACCCGAGTATATTCATTGACAATCTCTCAGACATCACATGAATCACATTGTTGTTCTCAGCCAGAACGATGAGAGGTTTCTGTCAAATGGACAGACCTCCACATAGACTCCTGACGGCGGTTACACAGTAGACGCTCCGGTGGAGACGTATCCACGCAGAGCTCTAGGGACGGGATCTTCAGCTGGTCTTCACCTATTATTGGAAGTTCTTCCCGACGATGCGAAGGGCTTTTGGTGCGCCAGGCGCGGATATGCAAACAAGGTAGGACTCATTTTAACTAAAAACTCGTATTTATCAATATTTGAGCCAGTTGTGCTGAACTTGTTGCTTTTCTTGTATTTACTAAATTGTTTATTTGCTTTTATAAACCTTGCTTTATCAGTTAACATGATTAATATTGAACTCTTTTCTATTTTATTTAACCTTGGTATTTGTCATTCTTTTTCTTTTACTTCACTTGTCTGATGATATAATTCTCTGACGGAACAGGTTGGGTGAGTGGTTAACGCTCTGAGCTTGTATTCCGAAGGGACTGGGTTCGATTCCCGCGGCCGTCCTTCCTGACTGGGGTTTTTTCGTGGTTTTCCCTCAGTCGACAGGCAAATGCTGGGAAGGTACCCTACTAATAGGCCACGACCGCCTCCTTCCCACCTTCCATCCTTTCCTACTCTTCACCATCATCTCCCAATCATCATCATAATCATTCATCCGTCGCCATTAACCTCGCTGCAGAACAGTGCGACGTTAAGCCCCAGACAAAAAAAATATATAATTCTCTGAATGACGTGTTGTACATTTTCTCTCGTGCTATTGAAATACTTTCTTTATAACCATTCAATCTAGTATAGAGCGGTCGCGCCAAGTCGTACCGTACACTCAGAGTCACTCAACATACCGTAAATGCCTATATAAACTGAGGAGCAGACCAACTATTGCCCTTTCTTTAAGATACAGTCCACTGAAACAACCAAAACAATCAATATTTCATGATAAATGTCAAAGCAGTTTAATTACTTATGGTTGTTCAATTTTTACTTTGACAATTATTTGTAACCGAACCTTGCGACTTATACGACCATTTAAAACTTATCAGTCACTCCGGGCATTATCTGGCTATTTTTGATATTTACTTTTAATTCTACTAACTTTCCCTAATGACACGTGAAATAAGGTGAATAAGCAAATTTGTGACATGTCATTCGCCACATTTCATATATCAAACGGCTAGATTTTTTTTGTGTTGATCAAAGACTAATCACAGTACTGACAATACATTCGTCACCAAATCTGATCCCGCCTTATTTACATTAAGAACCCTTCCTACAATAACAATTATGGCTGAATCTGTCTCTAGGATGTAGATGTATATTTGATGTATTTCATACCTGACCTATACTTCTAAACTATTTATATACACGATGCGCCAAGTATTTTTTGATTTTTAAATAAAGTTTTGACTTTGCAGAATTTTTAGATTTCATAATTTTTTAAGTTAAAGAGACTAGGCTGGTGTTTTTACACGGAATGTTTTTATGGGGATATCCATTATCTTAAGTGAATGGTGTTTGCAGATCATCATCCACAGCCCCGCAGAGATCCCGCAAGTGAGAGACAACTTCTTCTACTTGCCGAAACAAGGGGTTACGATGATGTCAGTAAAACCAGTCGCGATGGCGACATCGGAGAATCTCGCCAAACTTTCTCCAGACAAGAGGAACTGCTTGTACTCTGATGAGCGAAAGTTGAAGTTCCACAAGATATACACGCAAAGTAACTGCCAACTTGAATGTGCCACTGAATTTACGCTTGAGAAGTGCGGCTGTGTGGAATTCTTCATGCCAAGTGAGTAAAAAAAAAAGTTACGGAAAAATTGTTAGCTATCTTTCACTCACAGCCGTCCGTACACTCGTCGTTCGTTCCTCCTCCAACTGTGAGCTGCCTGTTATCTGAGTAAACATTGCATTTCCTCATCTGCCATCCCTCACCAATGGACTGCCACCTTGACGCGGTGGTGGGGCTTAAGGGACCGGCTCGCATAGCGAGTTGGTCCCAACCAAGTGCAGTCCAGGGTCGGCCTAATCCCATGCCCTCCCTTGAATTTGCGGTCCCCTCGGGCCGGCCTTCCCCCTCGAGATGGTGATCCCCCTGAAATCGGGTCCCACCGGCCCGAAGCCTCCCCCTCCCCCCCGGTCCGTCCCCATTCCGGCCTGGCCTTCCCAACAGTGCTGGACTCCCCCGGATCGGGCCAGTTAGGTCGACCCCCTCCCCATGCCCTCCACTTATTTTCAACAAAGTTAAAATATAAAAATTAATGTGCGCAATATAACCCATAGCCAGCTTGACCAATGACATTGACAAGTTTAAGAAGACCTGGTGCCGCAAGCAGTGCCTTGCTGCAATAGAAGATGGACATTTAGTGCTCAAATAAATGTATTCACTGTCTATTTTAATGATGTAATTGTGTTCTATTTTCGTGCTATCCTGTAATTGATAATTAATTCTGTTCGAAATAAAAAAAAAATAAAATCTATCTATCTATCTATCTATCTATCTATCTATCTATCTATCTATCTATCGGTAGACGTGTATCACCTCGGCTCCCGATACAATAGTGAATAGTGTTCAAAATATTTAATATAACGTGTTAGAAACGGTATCAAAAGATCCGTGGTGTCAAGACGAACAGATATTTATAAAAAAAGTGGCAAATCGAGTGACTCTACATATTGATAATCGTGTTTTTTGCACCGCGCAATGCTATTGCCGGTGTAGTGCAACGAACTGATATTGTTTACTATGGCGTGCCTACCCAGCCTCGCCGTGGTTATTGATAACGTCGCCGACACAGCGATCGACGACTACCTCAAAGGTATTGCCGAATTGGTGACGGGGGCGGAGATAACGCACGCTTCACGCATTGCCGGGGGAAGAGTGTGCGTCTTCCTACGCAGCGAGACGGCGGTGAAAACTGTTGTGCAAGAAGGTTTTATTACTGTTAAAACTCAATTTGTTCCTATCAGACGTTATCTGACGGCTGCCACAAAGATTGTTCTCTCAAATGTTTTCCCCTTTATAACCACCGAGATGCTGATCGAGAAACTAAGACGAATCGGGAAACTGACTTGCCCAATTAGGGACATCTCTACTGGTTCAAGACTCCCTGACTGCACGCATGTAAAATCTTTCCGTAAACTTGCATATATCCTGTTCGATGATGTAAATAATGTCCCCACCCACTTTAGTTTCGATATTGAAGGTTATAAACACATTGTTTACATATCTATGGATGATGTGACATGTCACAATTGTAAACAAGCCGGCCACGTGGCTAAGAACTGTAAGCAACCCCGGCCAGCGGGAAACCCGACTGACAACATCCAAGCCAGGTTCCCACCCCTTCCAACAAAGCACCTGTCTTTCGCGGACGCGGTAATTGCAACCCCCCCTCTCTTACTAACACCTCACGCAAGTGATAACATTGGCTATCAGATCCCCTCAACCTTAGCTCAGGACATCGCCACGATTGTGGCTGATCATGGCACCTCCACTGACACAACGATACGACCACCGAAGTCAACCAACGTCGAGGACATCACGTCCCCGATCACCACGATGCCCGTGCGGGCGACGTCGCCGCAAAGCCGCCTGGCAGAGGCCGCGAGGCTGACTGGATTAGTTGGACCGAGTAGTCACGTGGACGACACACTGAATGACGACGTCATGTCGGAGACTGGTTCAACGTCATCGCAGATGTCGCTGATGGAAGACGCGACCTCGCTGGAGCAGATCATCCCCGGAAACGACGGTACGAACAAAGATCAAATTTTCACACCCATTAGGTTTAAGGACTTTCTAAAGAAGTCCCGCCATTTCAAAAAGATTGTTCCGATTATTAAAAAATTCTCAAAAGACTATGAAAAAGTCATAAAAGAGCTAGAAGACATTAACAAGAAGTGCAACGATATCAACCTAAAACGCAGAATTGGCCGTATAATTACGGCCATAACCGCTGAAACAATGAATAATTAATAAATGCCTCATAATTTCCTATCACTCAACGTTAGGGGCATGAATAACGAACTGAAGCAAATATTACTTTCGAACTATATCAAAAAGCTCAACTCTGAAATAATTTTTCTCCAAGAAACCAACGTGGACACTGAATTCTCAATAAACTATCTAAATAATTTTTCATCTGCAATCAATGCGCCAGTGCAGCGTAATAGTGGGACAGCAATACTATCCAGAGGTATAGCTTTCGACACAACTCAAATTTTAGTAGCCGGCTTCGCTCAGACTGCCATCTTACAATTAAATAAATCCCAAGTCCACCTAATTAACATTTACATGCCACAGAGTAAAGCGAAAGGCTTAGAAGTAATGGATAAAGTCAGTGAATATATCCTGAGTATTCCAGTGAACCACCGAATTATCATGGCAGGCGACTGGAACTGTACTCTCGAGCCAGCCGACCGTGCGGTCTCCATTGAACACCGAAACGAACTGGTGTCCCCGCTGATCGCCCTGCTCGACTCCGAGGACCTGCGAGACGTATGGCGCGAGCTAAATCCAACCAATCGCGAGTTCACTTACATAAGCCCACTCAAAGACAGACCGAGATCGAGACTCGACAGAGTATATGTCCGCAGTAACCAGCCTTGCGAGATTACGTCATCTAAGATCATACCATCTTTCTCTGATCACTCCGGTGTAACATTAATTATGCATTCCGAGAAGCGCAGAAAATCACCTTATTGGATTTTCAACAACGCTCTCCTCGAAGACAAGTCGTATACGCAATACATTGAAAACATCATTGAGTTCTACTCAAATAGGCCAGCAGCTACTGACCCTCACGAGTGCTGGGACAATTTGAAAAGCGAAATACGTATATCTACTCAACGCTACGAAGCAGAAGCGAGCCACTTGAACTATGCATCACTGCTCGCTGCAGAAACCCGACTCCGATTCCTCGCAGCGCAGAACACTCTGACGTCATCCGAGTGCAACGAAATTAACAGGTGTTTGGCTGCAATACGGAAGAAATACTACTCAGAAGCAAGGACGGATCTGAACACAGAACAGCAGCGGAAATACCTTGAATACAACAGGGCAACTCCCACATTCTACAAGCTCGGTAGCGACAGGAAAACTTCGAGCACGATCTCAGCACTGCAAATCGATGGTCAAATTGTTCAGGAGCCGAACGCTATCAGACAAGTGATTGGCAATCACTTCTCTAGCCTCTATTCACGATCAGGCCAGAACACAATCGAGAGTCAAGTCCTTTACGAAAACCTTCCCAAATTAAACCAAACCTCCAAAGACAAGCTGGACTCCGCACTTAGTAGCAGGGAACTTGTGACTGCCCTCTTCCAGCTTACTAAGGACAGATCCCCTGGCATCGACGGCTTCTCAGTAGATTTCTTCCGAGCTTTCATCGATAAACTCATGCCCTTATTTACCTGCATGGTTAATTTTTCACTCGAATCTGGTATCCTCCCCCCAACCATGCGCATGGCAGTCCTCACGCTAATTCCTAAGGGCGGTGATAAACTACAACTCAAAAACTGGAGACCTATCTCCCTCCTGAACACCGACTTCAAAATCATTTCCCGCGCCCTCTCCAATAGACTAACAGACGTGCTCAGCTCAATAGTTAATAGCGACCAGACCTTCTGTGTACCGGGAAGGACGATCTTCTCCAATCTCCATCTGATGAGAGATGCGATTGATCTTGCCCACGCCGAAAACGCGCCAACAGCCATCATCACCCTGGACCAGGCGGGAGCTTTCGACCGCGTAGAACACGACTATTTGTTCAAGACACTACAAGAGTTCGGCTTCGGTGACAAATTCATTAGTTTCATCTCTACACTGTACAAAGAAGCCAAGTCAACGGTGCGTGTCGGTTCGACTCTCCTCCCGCCCTTCCCCTTCCAACGCGGCATTCGGCAAGGTGACCCACTGTCTGGCGCCTTGTACACCATATCTATAGAACCTTTCCTATCGCTTCTCAGATCTGGACTTGCGCCTTATGGACTGCGCATCCCTGGAGGAGCCAACAGTCCCTTGGTCGTGACCGCCTACGCGGATGACGTGTCTGTGTTTATAACTGACGACAGGGGCTTCCCGATCATGACGACATCTTTCGACTCATACGCCCGTGCTTCTGGGGCGGCGCTGAATACCTCCAAGAGCACTGGGCTATTCGCCGGCTCATGGAGTAACCGGACGGACGCGCCACTCGGTTTGCCCTGGACCAACGAAGGCCTCAAATTTCTAGGAGTGTACCTGGGCAACGCGAACAAAGAATGGGAATCGCAAAATTGGACATCTCTGACGAATAAGGTTCAATCCGGAATCGATAGATGGAATAGGTGGCATAAGACTACATCCTATCGGGGCCGACGAATAGTGTCCAACCAACTAATAGGTTCCCGCCTTGTCCACACCTTCTCTGTCCTCGAGCCTCCCTCTAGTTTTGTTAAAGAAATCCAACGCAGACTAACAAAGTTTATGTGGAGCGGTCGACATTGGAAAGACCAGAACCACGTTTTCGCTCCTACTGCCGTGGGTGGCCTGGGACTAATCAACATCAAATGCAGGATCATGTCACTGAGGGCGAAGCACGTGGCTGACTTCCTCTCTCCAGAGGCGGAGATCAGCCACCACCGCTACTTACAAGAACACAACATGAATAGGTACAATCCGGAAGACTCAATAGCGGCTTCACTCGTCGGAACTATCAGAACCGACTGGCTGAGAAGACTTCAACCATTTTACAAGTCCCTCTTCCTCGCATGGGAGACGATAAGCCCTGCAGAGGGCCCCCAGATATTAACAGACAACGTTAAGGACGCGAAACAACTATATTCAACCATCCTCAAGATAGAAATTCCAGACACTGAGTTGACTGGGAGAGGCGCCTGGACTGATACCGAGATCCATTGGGATGATCTCTACCGCTGGCCAACATGCAGCCTGGACGCCGACATCTGCTGGCGACAGATGCACGACGCCGTCGCGTCTCCCAGCCGGCTGCATCGCTGGGGCCTGCGGGACAGCCCCAAGTGTCCGTGGTGTGACGCAGTGGGCACGACCATCCACACTGTCTTCGAATGCCGAAAAAATGATAGGCTGTGGGCTTACGTCAAACAAAAGATTCGACTTTTACTTAATCAAGATCTTAATACTGAAGACATGATTTGCGGGATAAGGACTGGCCCAGATGAAAAGACAGTCAACTTGTGTAACTTCCTATTAAATCTCGCAAAATCCACAATTCACCGATACATTGCTGTGTTTATTGAAAGTCCAGGAAGTCTGGCGGACTCTTTTTTAATTTTCAAGAATAGACTTCACTATAGGATAGGCGTGGAATTCGCGACAGCCAGCTTGACCAATGACATTGACAAGTTTAAGAAGACCTGGTGCCGCAAGCAGTGCCTTGCTGCAATAGAAGATTGGCATCTAGTGCTCAAATAAATGTATTCACTGTCTATTTTAATGATGTAATTGTGTTCTATTTTCGTGCTATCCTGTAATTGATAATTAATTCTGTTCGAAATAAAAAAAAAAAAAAAAAAAAAAAAAAATCTATCTATCTATCTATCTATCTATCTATCACCTGCCATCCCGGGAAGAGGCTGCGATCGTCGCGTATTTGAATAGCCAAGCGACGGTGGCGGCCCCTTCCCGGGACGGCAGGTGAGGAAATACAATTTTTACTCAGATAACAGGCAGCTAACAGGAGGAGGAGAAACGAGCGACGAGTTTACAGACGACTGTGCTTTCACTGATAATATTTGGAAAGTGACACAAATGTATAATGTAAACAAGCAACACGAATCAATAATATACTCTTGTTGCTCTTGCAGGAACGAATGTGACTCCGATTTGCGGAAACAGCGATGTCCTCTGTCCCTTAGAGGCTAAAGGTACGAAACAGCAGTACTGATTACACACTCAAGTCTGAACACTTATTGTTGTGGGGTGGGGTGGGGCGGAAGCGCTGAATATAAAGGCAAAACATATCAAATAGTGAAACATGTTACCTACCCTTTAGCACACTAGTAGATAACGTTCTAGGAAAACTTTGCGCATCGTGTATAAACAATATAGGTGTGTAGGCCAGAAATCAATGTACCTATAAATGTACACTCCCCCAAATAATAAACGGTACTTGGTACAAAACGTATTGGCTGCTGGGCCGGTTCCTTGACAATCAATCCTTGTTATTATCAATGAAATCAGAGCTCACCTAAAAGAGTAAGATAATGCGTTAGCACTGACTTCATGGGATGATGCCATCAAACCTTAATCAGTCAATTCATTTTCTTTTGAGTACCGTTTATTATTTGGGGGAGTGTACCTATAAGTAACTATAAATTACACAAAAACGAAGCGCCAAGTACTTTTTTAGATTTTTAAAATGGTTTTGACTTAGCCCATTTTTTGATATCACTACTTTTCAGTGCTGAATTTTGGATTTCTTTCATTTTTTTAGTTGAAGAGATTTGGCTGCCCTTTTTATACGGAGTGTTTTTTCTGGGATATCACTTCTTTTTTTAGACAATATCGGTGCAACAATGATTATTTCTTTAAGAAATACTCTATTTCCGATTTGGTTACTAATAAAAGTTACGTTTGGTGCTAAATATCTTAAAATTATATTCCATGAAGAATTGACTCGGTCCAGCTATTTTTGAGATATGGCTTCACTTCCGGTTTTCAAAAATGGCGGCTGAAATGACTGCCACCTAGAATTTACATCTTTAAATGTTATGTGTCATTATATGCCTTCTGAATATGTAGTTATTGTAATAGGATGTAATTTTAGTTGAATTAGGCATATTTATGACGTCATTTCGGGTTTCGGTAAGTAAATTCTATTTCAACTATACTGTTTTTCCATATAGATGAACGATCGGTAGAGCCGTTTGCGAGATATGACGTCACTTCTGGTTTCAAAATGGCTGCACACTAAATTCAATGGGGCAAGTTATCATCAGACGCCAAAAGTGCACATGTGGTTATAATTTCAGATCGATCGGTTCAGCCGCTTAGGCTGTCATCAGAGTTTCATGATATCTGAACATATCTCAAAAACGGCTAGATCGATTGGAACACAATTCGATTTCAGCCAATCGCCAATCGATTCAGACGGTCATCTATATGGAATATCCATAAACAAAATATAAATTTGTTATTACTGAAAGTTGAAACTACTTTTACTGATAAATTTTTTATTATTTTAATATTACGAAAGTTATGTCATTTCTCGATAACGGCTGGACCCATTCGAACGAAACTTTCGATTTTATTCATAGGATATTATTGAGAGCAGATATTAAGTAACTAGTAAAACGCTCTGTGTAACGCGTTGATGAGCGAGCACGGATACACGCAACACCTCGAACCGAAATTATGTCTATCGAAAATGTCATTAAAAGCCAATAATTCTTGAATTTCGTCACAGACTTGTATAAAAATCTCCAAAATCTCCAAAAATATTGGCCCCAATAACCTTGTTAAGTTTTAAGTTGATCGATTAAACCTTTATGATTGAACGGTTCCTTGTTAATTTTAAAAAATTACAGGATCTCATTCAAAAAATATACCTGGGACCACTCATATGATATGATATAAGTGTGTCTACACAATATCAGATCGACTGTTGAACGGTCATTATCAGTTTCATATGCGTTTGAAAGTTTCTGCTCTAACTACCTTGCCTTGAACTGAAGAGTCGAAGTCGCCGTGAATTTGACAGCCAACACGCAAATGTCCGTAAATATAACTTTTGGATTTAAACACAGATTAGCATGAAAATTTTAAAAAATGCAGATAATGTTGGTCCCAACCATCATACGAAGTTATAAGGTTGATCGTTCAATCGGTTCTAATTTGAATTTCATAAAACCCAGGAAAGATGGGGTTAAATTTTAACCAATGGGGTGATTTGGCTTTAACTTTGTAAGATTGGGGAAAATGTTGGTCGTAATGACTTGTCAAAATTTCAATTTGATCTAACCGACCAATCGAAAGATAATTTTTTTAAATTTGAACCAATATGGGGATTTCAAAAAAATTAGGGTCTGCAACGCCCGGAAATGGTCCGTACATGTGTGCAAAATTTCAGCTTGATCGAAGAAAAACAGTGACTTTTATATCGTCAAAAACAGAAAAAAACAGAGGTCCGTGCCACAAGAGCCAAAAGGAGACGCTCGCTTCGCTCGCTCAATAACTTTCCTTCTGAGGCTAAACATGTTTTAAGAATTGGTTGTACTTTATGCATACATGTGAAAAATATATATATTTTTTTTTAATGATCTGATATTGGCTTTAAATACATAAATGCATTCATCCTTTACATGACATTGGACGCCATAGTCAATTAAAAATTAACTCACGCAACGCTATCCTTAACCCTTTAAGTAGTGAGTTAATTTGTAGGTAGGTAGAGGTTAAAATTTATATCCTTTTGGGGATGTGTTAGGAAGTAGATTTTTGTATGATGAGAATAAAGAGCTATCAAATATTAAACAAATTTATAATTTTATTTTTTTTATGTATTTTTTTGAATGCCAGCACATAAGAGATACGTGCATACTACTCAAAGGGTTGGAAAATTTAAACCTCATTAACTTGTACAATTTTCAATCGAATTATAGCTAAACATTTGAGAATGTCATGTAGACAATGGCATCACAAAATCAGTTCTAATGGATTCACTGTGTGAGCTCATAGCCATTTCAAAATATTTAAACAATCAGAACACATTATGCAATTCTTTGACGAAGATAAACAAAATTGTGAAAAACGTTTAACATATTGTAATAAAATTATTCCAGTATTTTATTTATACATTTTATGTTAGTACGCTTGTAAATATAGCGCAGCTATGGATAAGCGAGAATATAAATATAGCGATATACCACACTTTAAATTATCTAGTTGGCTCTGCTTTTCAAAAAATATCATATGCAGTACCGTGATCCTCATTACATTTAGTGTTTTTAAACATTGGATCATAGCATGAATAGATATTAGGATCACGGTTCTGCATATGAAATTTTTTAAAAAGTAGAGCTAACTAGATAATTTAAAATGTCGTCTATTATATTGTTATTACTTGTTTAGGTAATGATGCAGATACTTTCTCAAATATAAAGACGCATTCGTTTTTTTTATACATTTTTAAATCTACCGCCACTTGCGTGAGGGAGGAGTCACAATCGTATATATATGACATAGGGACCGAAATCGTGTATGTTTCGGAAATACGCTGCCGGGCGAGAGCTCTACCAACTAAGCTACCCGGTCGGAAGGACGGACATTAGACACAACGCACTGATGAGGGTTAGAGATCTCCTCTTCGGAGAGGATGAGGGTCCCGGGTTCGAGTTCCGTTTCGGTCGGATATTTTTCACAACGCACATCCCTTCATATTATCCTGACTCCATGAAAGTTTTCTACAGAAACGATATGATTCTCAACTCATATGTATTTCCTTGCAGCTGAGTTGGTGCAGCACAAAGTCGCCGCAATCCTCAACGGATCCAGCACGGCATGCGACTGCCTTCCAAGTTGCAACAACCTTCAATATGACGTCGAGATTTCACATGCGTTGTTAAGGTTAGATATTTAATCCAGAAACCAATTTTCACTCTCCGAGTTATAACAATTTGTTTAATTAGAATCAGTGGGTTGTTGAAAAATTTAATAATCTCCTCAATATTTGTACCATTTCAAAATATAATGTCATAGGTACCGAATGTAATTACCAAATACTCGTAATATTTTGAAATATTATATAACATGGCGCGATCGGTTCTGTTTCTCCATGTATTCTTTCTTTGGGAAAGATAGTTGAAGAAATTGACTGAAATATGAATTAATAATAGTTCTATCTAAAAGACTAGAGACTATAAAATCTATGTGAACCATCATTTTAACTTTAACAAAACTATACAAATTAAAAACAACTTAAAAAAATAAATTTAAAATCGAAATGAAATAAAAAAAAGCTCGGCGCATTGAATTTGCACCGATTATGTAGACTTCTTCTATCTTCTTCCCACTGTATGTCTTTCTTCGGCTCCTTTATCGTCATCTTCTTTCTTATGTTGCCTTCTTCTTGACACAATGAGCCCAGTATTTTTTTTCAATTTTAATTTTAAATTAATTTTTTTAAGTTGTTTTTAATTTTTATAATTTTGTTAAAGTTTACAATTATGGTTCAAATAGATTTTATTCTTCAAATATGGACACAACGTTAGGTTTATAGTGTTGTGCTTAGCGGCAGTAACTGGGCGAAATGATTTCACGAATTTTAAGTGCGAAAATGTTTAAACAATATATTATTGCTTGGCCCTTTTTTTAAATCTCAATTGTTTTAGGTGGGAAGGTGCTTGGCAGTCTTTTTACAAGTTTTTGTTTTTGTGTAACAAAATTTACTAGGAAAACGCTCAGTGTAACGCGTTGGTGAGCGAGCACGGGGAAGTGCAAATTCTCGAACCGGAAATGCGTACACAAGCACAGAAAACATATACATCCATATTGAATTGAAATATGATCACTCAATCAACACAACATATTATGCTTTTCATTGAAACTTGAAAATAACATCTAAGCATCCTGGTAAATATAGCAAATCAGATGCAATTCAAGTGGCACTGGAAAACATTCATTTTGATACTTCATTACTGACAGATATGAAAAATGTTAATAAGTTCATACGTTCTTAACTGATTGGGATGAAATTTTGTAAAATAAGAGACAATGTTGGTCTTAATGATCATGCAAAATATGAGTTTGATCTGAATTATCGAAGACCGTTTTCATTTTTCAGCCTATCAGGAGATAGTTATTTAAATTTTAACCAATGTATGGATTTCAAAAAAATTATGGTCTTCAAACAGAGAAGGTTGGCTTTACATGTGTGCAAAATTTCAGCTCGATCACAGAAAAACTCTGACCTGTATAGCCAAAATATGAATTTGATCAGATTTATCGAAGACCATTTTCAATTTTCAACCTATCAGGAGATGTTTATTTCAATTTTAACCAATGAATGGATTTAAAAAAAATTTGGGGCCTGCAAACAGAATAGGTTGTCTCTACATGAGTGCAAAATTTCAGATCGATCGAAGAAAAACTCTGACCTGTACAGCCTCACCCAACAGAAAAAAAACAAAAAAACACAAAAAAAAACAGAGGTCCGTGCCAAATGAGCCAAAAGGAGACGCTCGCTTCGCTCGCTCAATTAAGAGTGGCGTTTAGAATGTTCTACCGTGATATATCTCATACCGTACTGTTAATTTTCTCTACCTATGATGTGTTCTGAAACATTAAGAAGTTATGTGAACAGAGGTATCCCTTACACCAGCCGTTGGGTTGATTTTCTTTTGAATTGCTCTGCTAAAACCAGTAATTAAGTTTAATGACCGTCATTGACCGTGAACCGTCAATTGAATGACAGTGAATGGTCATTTAAAGAATGTAATTGTTTGTTGCCATGACAATATAGTCCTAATCAAAAATATATCTGATGATGATTAATTTGCAGTGTAACTTGGTCGCAAGTAAAAATCTTCTTCAAGGACGAACAGTTCATCGCCAGGAAGCGCAGTGGAGTGTACGGTGCCGAAGACTTCGTGGGTAAGACATCTTCTATCTCATTCACTTCACGGTGTCAACGAAGATGATGTCTTTGCTGCACATTATATCAGGCCTGGGAAAACTTTTTGGCTAAAGGGCCGCATTGAAAACTTTAATATGATGATAGCGGGCAACAAAAAAACGAATTTCCGGATACAATATTAGGTGAAGGTGGGTCAACCGTTTCAACGAAGACAATGAGGGTTGTGAAAATCCTCTCGCCATAAAATGATTTTAAATTTTAACCAATTGGAGGATTGGACTGAAACTTTGTAGAAATTTAGACAATTTAGGTCGCAATTACTTGTAAAAAATTTAAATAGATCGGACTTATGAATTATAAGAAATCTGATGTTTAAATTTGAACCAATCCATGGAATTCAAAAATATAGGGTCTACAACGTCCAGAGATGGTCCGTACATGTGTGCAATATTTCAGCTCGTTCGAAGAAAAACTGTGACCGGGGGCCGTATTCTAGAACATTTAAATTCCCAATTCTGATGGAATCTGATTCGGTGCAATGTTATCCTTATGGCCGTGACCGGATTCAATCAGGATTCAATCAGGAAATTCACCATTATCTCATTGATTGACGTAGAAATGTCCCGATATTATATTTTATTCGTAATCATTGGATTTGTTTACATCTAAGAACTAGTTGTTCAAATAGTTTTCATTTATTCAATGTCGTACAGACTTGAATTTATACCTAATCAAATGAGATGTATACAGACTACGCATAGAGACTGCAGGTTGGATTGAACCAGGTACCCGATAGGCAATGCTCGCCAATATTTCTCCCGCCAGAGGGCTCTGATAGTTTATGATGTTGTCTATTGGGAAAACGTTCTATTTAGAATACGCCTCCTGTTGCCACCCTCTACGTCTTCGACCTTCAGCGGTCAGGCGACGGGCAAGCCTAGTGCCGAGCTGGAGATGGGTGTGGGCGGGTGATCTCGTGGTAGTTGACAAAGAGAGAGACACGACATGAGCGAGAGCAATAGGATCAGAACTAGGTGCTAGACTATCAAGACATAAGGCTGCGATGTCCCGTTGACATTTATTATGGTTTTATTACATAACCCAAGTGATGAATGAAAGGACAGTCAAATAAACACAACATACAAGTGATCAGAATGAGATAACAGATTACCGGGGGTTTGACCTCCTCGCGTAATGACTCTGTGTACAAAACAGGTCGTAACCTCATCAGCTGTGTGCCTGGAGGCAACACAACACATGCAATTGAATGAATAGCAAATAGGACTGATACAATACAATGATCAATAACGACAGTGCATGTTGCTTGCCGAACTGATTAGGATTTTTACTAGTAATTAAAACAACTCGTTATTTACATCAAATAAATCTCTTAAGACTTTTCACGAACTATTTTTTATTTCAATCAATATTTCGTCCACCCGTCTGTGGACTTCTTCAGGAAAAAACTTAACAAGTAAACAGCAAAATATGCTACTTGTTACACTGCGTAGGCATATCGTCAGTTACATAATTTAAAAAAAAAACAGAGTACTGTGCCAAGAGAGAAAAGACCTAGATAAATACTTATGTGGATTGAATACATCCATGGATTGTCTCGTATTCAAATAAAATGTCTACTTGAATTAATATTTTTTTTTTAATTAAATAATATTTAATTAAGATATAAAGATAATTTATTTGGATGAAATAAAACGTCTAATTGTCTCGTATTTTAATAAAAGTTTATTTGATCCACGCTCGCTTCGCTCGCTAAATAAATAATTCAGTTCTTCCTTTTTCTATAATCTTAGCTGCTGGGACAATATTTACATTGGGCGAGCTAATGTACTCATAATCTGGGAATATGAAAATGATATATGAAATTGAATGTAATTTTGCTAAAACATTTTATTTGGCTCTTTTGGCATTAAAATTTCTTTTTGTTTGTGTTTTCCTTATTTTATCTGCTACTGCAGGTGCAATGTCACATTTTTCTTCGATCAAACTGAAATTTTGCACACATATACGGAATATCTCTGGGCGCCGAAGACCCTAATTGTTTATGTTGATTGGCTTAAATTTAAAAAAAAATGTTACATTTGGAAGGTCCGATCAAATTGAAAATATTCTAAGTCATTGCAACGAACATTGTCTCAAATCTTACAATGTTTCAGCCAATTCCTCCAATTCGCTAAATCAAGCTTACTCTCTGCACTCTGGTGGTAGAAATGTGTACTTGAGGAAGGGTGTAGCAATTCAATTCTCCATAAGGTACCTGTAGAGTTTGGATACCTCTACTTCATACACTATTTAACATAGAACCATAAAAATTTTAATGAGTATAGAAAAGATTATGCTTATTCGATCTGTCACCTCAGAAATGTATTTTTTGTGTCTAAATAATTATAAAATAACTTTCCGTATGAAGCAAATACGGCTTATACTGTAGCCTGATTGGTCCGTTGGACCATTTCCTGTCCTCTGATTGGCTGATGCATTACATGTTTGAACAATTATTACGCTGCAATTTAACCTCGGAGAAAAATTCTGAGGTGACAGATCGATAAAGCATCATCTATTCTATACTAGTTACTTTTTTCAGGGTCCTATGTTCAATTGTATATGAAGTAGATGTATCCAAACTATACACGTTCCTTATGAAGAATTGAATGCGTACACCCTTCCTCTAGTACCACATCTCTACCACTAGAGTGCAGAGCTGATCTTAATTGTGCGAATAGGTAAAATTGAAAAAACTTCCGAATGGTAGGAAATCAAAGTGCTCCGAAATTGCTCAAAGTTGGCGTGGTGATCAAGACTAAAATAAACTAATATTTAACACATTTTCAACCCAATTTACCAAGTATTTATTGATGTTTCAAGTGTTCAGTATGGGTCGTCAAAGTCACGACACATGAAGCTGTTTATTAATCCATCATTCTGTTTTATTATGGAGATTGTAAAGTTCCACAGAAAATCGTTTTGTGTCGGATCGTGTAACGTTTTTGGCTGGTGATGTTGCACGTATCTCTGCTCGCTCATCAACGAGTTATACTGAGCATTTTCCTAGTCTTCTTAATTTCCCTCTGAAACCGTTCCGAAACGACTGAGGCTGGCAACAAACTGATGCCCGCTCTTAATGTGTTTTATATATTAGAGCTCACAATTTCGTATTTAACTGTTGATTGTATGTATTAATTATTGCTCTCTGTTTGCAGCTAGTTGTGGAGGTCTGCTGGGTCTGTTCATGGGCTTCAGTCTACTCAGCGCAGTGGAGTTGATATATTACTGCTCACTGCGCATCTTCTGCAAAGCGTTCAAATAGATCACATAAATAGAAATATTCTCAACATTTTGTACCCTTACCGAAAGTGTAAACGGGAAAAAGGAGGTGACCCCCAAAACACCAAATACTATTTTATTGCATATGAAGGGCACAGGGGAAGAAAACTGATGAACTGATGTTCGGATGAAACTGAGATCAACGAAGTTTTATGTTGAAACGTGTATCGTTCTTCCATTCAGATCGATATTCCTTAAACCATATTATATAACTTTTAAATATAATATTTTCTAAAACCGAGGAAACATTCTAAAAGCTCATAAAAATCACTGCAAACTGACAGCATAAACTATTTTTGAAATCGCCTCATAGCGTTCTTTCCCTGTACCCTTCATATTGTTATTTAATTTTATAACTATAATAGTTGCAGGCGAGAACAATTGTCAATATCAAATCAAAAAGTTTAATGACATAATAACGATACAAACGCATATAGATAATTATCATCTTGCTCACGATCGTTCGTCCCGAACTTTGATCCCCACATAAGGACCCCCGGAGTTTGATCGTTGATGTGTCGAAGGCGGAAAATGATCGGCAGGTGCTATATTTTGTTATATTCCGGGTTGCGCAAAATACATCACCCTGTTTGAGAGGTCACTACATCAAAACTGTAAAAGATAAAGGGTTGATATTTTCACATGTTATAGAACAAATATGGAAAATTACTAGGAAAACGCTCTGAGTAACGCGTTGATGAGCGAGCACGGATATACGCGCAACACCTTGAACCGAAATTCTGTCTGTCGTAAATTTCCTTAAAAGCCAATAATTCTTGAATTTCGTCACAGACTTGTATGCAAATCTTTAAAAATTCCTAAAATATTGGTCCCAATAACCATGCAAAGTTTTAAGTTGATCGATCAAACGGTCCGGGACAAGTACAACAGCCCGTCTCTTGAAGTCATTGGCTTATTTATCGGAGCCCGTGGAACAATCCCTGGATTTTTTAAGAATTTTTGTGACAAATTTAAATTTCAAAAATCATTCAATTCTAATATTAGTATTTTAACAATTAAGGGATCGGTCGCAATTTTACGAAATCATCTTTATAGTTAACATCATTAGGACAGTTAGGTATCATTTTCATCATCATCATTATCATCATCATCATCATCATCATCATCATCATCATCATCATCTGTTTCAATATCATTCACATTATGTTATGCACTATTTTTTTAGAATTGTAATATCATTGTTTTTCAATAATTTTCATCTTCAAATATTTCATATTAATGTAGAATTATTATGCTTTGTTGTTATATTGAATATCAAATTCATCTACTTGTTTATATCTAGTGGAGCGGTCGCTCCACCCAGCCAAGTCGTACCGTACACTCACAGTCACTCAACATACCGTAAATGCCTATATAAACTGAGGAGCAGACCAACTACTTTTACTGTAAGCAACAACATAGCATCTTCGGACTACTGGATCTCAACAATGGAAAATCTCTCATTGTTGTGAAATGTCTTAATTTTGAGCTATGGCCCACCTGACAACATATACATTACGCGACAATGACCAGTCATGCCGTTTGCGACCTAGAGGGCAGTAAAAATCGTGAAATTACACCGCTTTCTTCTTCTTCTTCTTCTTCTTCTTCTTCTTCTTCTTCTTCTTCTTCTTCTTCTTCTTCTTCTTCTTCTTCTTCTTCTTCTTCTTCTTCTTCTTCTTCTTCTTCTTCTTCTTCTTCTTCAGATGATGATGATTCCCGAAAAAGTTGCTATCACCGCCACAGCCTAAACGGCTGAACCGATAGACCTGAAATTTTAACCACATATGCACTTTTGGCGTCTGATGATACCTTGCCTCTTGTGATTTTTTGTGCCGCTATTTTTAAACCGGAAGTGACGTCATATCTCAAAAACGCCTAAACCGATTAGAACGAAATTAGCGCCATTCGATTTAGATAGTCATCTATATGAAGTATCAATAATAAAATTATTATTTTATTATTTTCTAAACCGGAAGTGACGTCATAAATAAGCAATATTTAACTTATTTCAAAAAATTATACTTAAAATACATACATAATTAACTTACATTGTAACATAGACAATACAAATTATAAATTCAAGGTTGTAGTGTACTCGGCCGCCATTCCTGAAACCGGAAGTGACGTCATATATCTAAAACGCCTGTACCGATTGCAACTGAACTAGCTCCTGCGTATTCATTCTGCAATTTATTTGAAAAATCAACTGTGAAAAATTAATGAACAAATCAACGGTACCGGAAATGGCGGCAGGAACCACTAAATGAAACCTGAAGTGACGTCATATAATACAAACGGCATGACCGATTTTACGGAAATATAGGGATTATGAATTCAGATGGTCGTTCATGAAGTATCAACTAGATTGTTTTCCTATTACCTACCCATAAAAAACACTCCGTGTAAAAATACCAGCCGAGTCTCTTTACTTTAAAAAAATTCAACACCGAAAAGGAGTGATATCAAAAAAGGAGCCAAGTCAATGACATTTCCAAATATTTAATCGTATCTTTGAAATAAAAGTATAAACACCGAGAAATACTTTACAAAAGGACTTGGCGCATCGTTTTTTTAAAGACATTTTTCTATTCATAAGCGTAATATGCCATTTATATACAACCGTCATTAAGAACTTTGATCATAATAGGGACACATCTTTCAATTACATATTATATATACCTACTGTAAATAATTTTCTATTTGAATATGTACACATGAAACTTGTTGCCTATGTTTGTAATAAATACACAATAGATATCTTCGTAATATTGTTTCGTGGTCAACATATTAATTAAGTCTCATGCGTTATACCTTCTCATCATGAAATAAATTTCTATTAATCCGCAATTTATAATAGTACATTTCACGAAGTACACAGTGACGGTACATTGAATTTCTTTAACATTTTTAACTTTATACACTTTACACTTGAAAAATATATAATAGTGTTCTATCGATAGTTAGTAATTTATTTGACAACGTTTCATGATTTCCCTCAGAGTCAAGATCATATTATGAAAAGATACCCAACTAATATCACCATATTAACAGTGTTATAAGAATATATATGAGCGCACTTCCTTGTTATTTAATTCTTTTACCATATCACTTATCTATTACAACATGAAATCTTTCTTCTATCGCCATTGACAAAACTATAAAATAGCAATTACTAAAAGTAGCTTGATTCATAGCTTGAGTAGCTTGATGGCTCTAATAGAAAGAGGAAAAGTACTTAAACTTGTACATTTCTTTCCACTTTTAGGATAGAAAGATGTCTTTAAAAAAACGATGCGCCAAGTCCTTTTGTAAAGTATTTCTCGGTGTTTATACTTTTATTTCAAAGATACGATTAAAAATTTGGAAATGTCATTGACTTGGCTCCTTTTTTGATATCACTCCTTTTCGGTGTTGAATTTTTTTAAAGTAAAGAGACTTGGCTGCTATTTTTACACGGAGTGTTTTTTATGGGGATATCACTCCTTTTTTCAGTTTATGCTTATAACTTGTAACATTGTTTCACCAATGACTATAATTCCTTTAAAAAAAAAACGCCTTTGTGGTTTGGTTGCTAAGAAGAATTGTGTTTGGTGCTAAATGTAAGCTTAAAATTATATTCCATGATGAATTGCGAAAGCATCGTTCCAATCGGTCCAACTGTTCTCGAGGTATCGCATCACTTCCAGTTTTCAAAATGGCGGCTGACATCACTGCCAACTTATATCTGTATCTTAAATGTTATGTAACATGATAAGCCTTCTGAATATGTATTTATTGTTATAAGAGATGGTTTTAGTCAGATTTGGCATTGTTATGGCGTCATTTCCGGTTTTAGTAATAGTGCATTTCTATTTCGACTATTGATGTTTCATATAGATGACCGTCTGAATCGATTGGCGCAAATTTCGTTTCGATCGGTTCAGCCGTTTTCGAGATATGACGTCACTTCCGGTTTCAATATGGCGGCATAAAACCGGTTATAGCAAAAGGCACCTTAGACGCCAAAAGTGCACACGTGGTAAAAATTTCAGATCGATCGGTTAACCCGTTTAGGCTGTGGCCCTGTCAACAGTGTTTCCTGATATCTGAATCATCATCATCATCATCATCATCATCAGATAGCTTTTAAAAGGGGTGTAATTTCACTGTTTTCACGGCCATCTTGCTCGCAAATGACATAACCTGTTGTTCCCAAATTTGGTATAGGGGGTGGGGTGGGCCATAGCTCGAAATTAAGATATTTCGCAACAATGTGAGATTTTCCAATGTTGAGATCCAGTAGGCCGAAAATGCCATGTTGTTGCTTACAGTAAAAGTGTTTGGTCTGCTCCTCAGTTTATTAGGCATTTACAGTATGTTGAGTGAGTGTGAGTGTAACGTACGACTTGGCTGGGTGGAGCGACCGCTCCACTAGATACTGGAAATCACGTCATAAATATGCTAAATGACGTCATAAATATGGTAATTGACACTAAATTCACCACTTTATACTTTTAAATAGATATTTAGTAAACGTTCTTTGTAAATAATTATACATTCAAAGTTGCAGTGTTCTCTGCCGCCATTTTTAAAACCGGAAGTGACGTCATATATTGAAAACGGCTGTACCGATTGCAACAAAATTTGGAAATGTGTAGGACTAATAATTATGAATTGAAGACGACATTATTTTCAGCCGCTGTTTAAACCGGAAGTAACGTCATATATCAAAAACGGCTGTACCGATAGCAACCAAATTTTGGAAATGTGTAGGACTTATAATTATGAATTAAAGACGACATTATTTTCGGCCGCCATTGTTAAAACCGGAAGTGACGTCATATATCAAATACGGCTGTACCGATTGCAACCAAATTTTGGAAATATGTATGACTAATAATTTTTTATTGAAGGCGACATTATTTTCGGCCGCTTTTGTTAAAACTGGAAGTGACGTCATATATCAAAAACGGCTGTACCGATTGCAACCAAATTTTGGAAATATGTAGGACTAATAATGATGAATTAAAGACAAGATTATTTTCGGCCGCCATTGTTAAAACCGGAAGTGACGTCATATATCGAAAACGGCTGTACCAATTGTAACCAAATTTTGGAAATATGTAGGACATATAATTATGAATTAAATACGACATTATTTTCGACCGCCATTGTTAAAACCGGAAGTGACGTCATATATCAAATACGGCTGTACCGATTGCAACAAAATTTTGGAAATATGTATGACTAATAATTTTTAATTGAAGGCGACATTATTTTCGGCCGCCATTGTTAAAACCGGAAGTGACGTCATATATCAAAAACGGCTGTACCGATTGCAACCAAATTTTGGAAATATTTAGGACTAATGAATTAAAGACGACATTATTTTCGGCCGCCATTGTTAAAACCTTAAGTGACGTCATATATCGAAAACGGCTGTACCGATTGCATCCAAATTTTGGAAATATGTTGGATTTATAATTATTGATTAAGGACGACATTATTTTCGGCCGCCATTGTTAAAACCGGAAGTAACGTCATATATCAAAAATGGCTGTACCGATTGCAACCAAATTTTGGAAATGTGTAGGACTTATAAATATGAATTAAAGACGACATTATTTTCGGCCGCCATTGTTAAAACCGGAGGTGACGTCATTTATCGAAAACGTCTTTACCGATTGCAACCAAATAATGCAATTATGTAGGACTTATAATTATGAATTCAAGACGACATTATTTTCGGCCGCTATTTCAAAACCGGAAGTGACGTCATGTATCGAAAACGGCTGGATCGATTGAAACGAAACTTAAGCTATTCTTCTTGGATAATCATTTTCATCTTATACCAAACGCAACTTTTCTGAGTAACCAAATCGGTTGAGGCGTATTTTTTTAAAGAAATTAGTCCCTGCTCGGACATGTGCTACAAGCTGTATGAATAAACTAACAAAAGAAATGATATCCCAGAAAAAAACACTCCGTGTAAAAAAAGCAGCCAAGTCTTTTTACTTTAAAAAAATTCAACACCGAAAAGGAGTGATATCAAAAAAGGAGCCAAGTCAATGACATTTCCAAATATTTAATCGTATTTTTGAAATAAAAGAATAAACACCGAGAAATACTTTACAAAAGGACTTGGCGCATCGTTTTTTTAAAGACATTTTTCTATTCATAAGCATATGCCATTTATATACAACCGTCTTTAAGGATTTTTGGAATAATAGGGAAACATCTTTTAATTACATATTATACATACCTACGGTAAAATATTTTCTATTTGAATATGTACACGCTGAAACTTGTTGCTTATGTTTGTAATAAATACACAATAGTTATATTCGTAATATTGTTGCGTGGTCAACATAATTAAGTCTCATGCGTTAAACCTTCTCAACATGAAATACATTTCTATTAATCCACATTTGATAACAAAACATTTCACAAAGTACATAGCCATATTGAATTTTTATTAAAAAATTTAACTTTATACACTTGAAACTTCAAAAATATATTATAGTGTTCCAAAGATAGTTAGTAATTATTTGACAACGTTTCATGAATTCCTTCAGTCAAGATCAAATTATGAAAAGATACCCTTCTAATATCACCATATTAACAGTGCTATAAGAATATGTATGAGCCCACTTCCAATTGTTATTTAATTCTTCCACCCTTATATTACTTATCTTTTACAGCATGAAATCTTTCTTCTATCGCCATTGACAAAACTATAATAAAGCCATTATTAAATGTAGCTTGATTCATAGATTCTGGCTCTAATAGAAAGAGGAAAATGTTCCACCTTTAAATATCTTTCCACTTTTAGTATTGAATGAGGTCTTTAAAAAAACGATGCGCCAAGTCCTTTTGTAAAGTATTTCTCGGTGTTTATTCTTTTATTTCAAAAATACGATTAAATATTTGGAAATGTCATTGACTTGGCTCCTTTTTTGATATCACTCCTTTTCGGTGTTGAATTTTTTTAAAGTAAAAAGACTTGGCATGCTTTTTTTACACTGTTTGTTATACTGTGTACTTGTGGCAACCATTTCTTATGGCAGTGTTTTTAACTAGGAAAACGCTCAGTGTAACGCGTTGGTGAGCGAGCACGGGGACATGCAAATTCTCGAACCGGAAATGCGTACACAAGCACAGAAAACATATACATCCATATTGAATTGAAATATGATAACTCAATCAACACAACATATTATTATGCTTTTCATTGAAACTTGAAAATAACATCTAAGCATCTAAGAACCCTGGTTAAAATAAAACAAATCAGATTCAATCCAATTGGCACTGGAAAACATTCATTTTGATACTTCATTACTGACAGATATTAAAAATGTTAATAAGTTCATACGTTCTCAACTGATTGGGATGAAATTTTGTAAAATAAGAGACAATGTTGGTCTTAATGATCATGCAAAATATGAGTTTGATCTGAATTATCGAAGACTGTTTTCATTTTTCAGCCTATCAGGAGATATTTATTTAAATTTTAACCAATTAATGGATTTCAAAAAAATTATGGTCTGCAAACAGAGAAGGTTGGTTTTACATGTGTGCAAAATTTCAGCTAGATCAAAGTAAAACTCTGACCTGTATAGCCAAAATATGAATTTGATCAGATTTATCGAATACCATTTTCATTTTTCAACCTATCAGGAGATGTTTATTTCAATTTTAACCAATGAATGGATTTTTAAAAAATTTGGGGCCTGCAAACAGAAAAGGTTGTCTCTACATGTGTGCAAAATTTCAGATCGATCGAAGAAAAACTCTGACCTGTACAGCCTCACCCAACAGAAAAAAAAAAAAAAAAAAAAAAAAAAAAACAGAGGTCCGTGCCAAATGAGCCGAAAGGAGACGCTCGCTACGCTCGCTCAATTAAGTATTCTTCTTCTTCTTCTTCTGGACTACTCATGATATAAATGTGTCGATCAGTTTTAACGGTCATATCAGTTTCTATGCGTTAGAAAGTTTCTGCTCAAACTACCTTGGAACTGAGGCTCTATGTTGCCGTGATCAAAATATTTACGAGATTTTAACAGCCAACACGCAAAATGTCCGAAAACTGTCAATAACTTTTGGATTTGAACACAGATTAGTCTGAAAATTGTCAAAAATACAGATAATGTTGGTCCCACTGACCATGCAAAGTTTTAAGTTGATCGGTCAAACTGTTCTAGTTTAAATTTAAAAAATCACGTTTTTTTTCAATTTTAACCAATGGGAAGATTTGGCTGAAACTTCGTAAGATTGGGAACATTGTTAGTGGTAATGACTTGTCAAAATTTCAAATTGATCGAACCAACCAATCGAAAGATATTTTTTTTTAAATTTGAACCAATCAGTGGATTTCAAAAAAAATAGGGCCTGCAACGCCCAGAAATGGTCCGTACACGTGTGCAAAATTTCAGCTCGATCGAAGAAAAACTGTGACCTGTATAGCCTCACCTAGCAGAAAAACATACAAAAAAAATCAGAGGTCCGTGCCAAATGAGCCAAAAGGAGACGCTCGCTTCGCTCGCTCAAATATGCACAATTTTAAGAAATATTCGAGATTTGCGAAAAAAAAGTTACATGCATTTGAATTATGATGTTGAAAAATCGTTTATACCAGCGTTTAAATAGCGTGCGTTTGAGTTTAAAACCAGAACCAGAAGCTTGTTAAAAACAATCAAATGTTTTGTACACTAGGAAAACGCTCAGTGTAACGCGTTGATGAGCGAGCAAGGGTACGTGCACATTCTTGAACCGGAAATGCGTACACGACGCACAGAAAACATGTTATACATCCATATTGAATTGAAATATGATATCAACATAAAAGTATATGCTTTTCATCGAAACTTAAAAATTGCATCTTAGCACCCTGGTTCATAAAGCAAATCAGAATCAATTCAATTGGCACTGGAAAACATTATTTCGATACTTCGTTACTGACAGATATTAAAAAATGTCAATACGTTCATACGTTCTTAACTGATTGGGATGAAATTTTGTAAAATAAGAGACAATATTGGTCTTAAAGATCATGCAAAATATGAGTTTGATCAGCATTATCGAAGACCGTTTTCATTTTTCAACCTACCATCAGGAGATGTTTATTAAAATTTTAACCAATGAATGGATTTCAAAAAAATTTGGGTCTGCAAACAGAAAAGGTTGTCTCTACATGTGTGCAAAATTTCAGCTCGATTGAAGAAAAACTCTGACCTGTATAGCCTCACCCAACGGAAAAGTTACATAAAAACACAACAACAAAAAAAAGAGGTCCGTGACAAAAGAGCCAAAAGGAGACGCTCGCTTCGCTCGCTCAATAAGTATGTTTGCGTTGATCATAATTTGACATAAATATTATAGCATGTGTGTATCTTGTAGAGACGTGGTTTCTAGGAGAGATGGATGGAAATGTTGTTGTGGCTGAATTTCCATCGATGAATTGGATGTTGTCTCTGCTTAATGTCGTTATACGAAAGTAACATAAATTTACACATAAACATACTCACTAAATAAATACAAGACCAATTCACATAGATTTATTAAATATAAATTTATTTTTATTAGAAATTCATAATAAAACATAAATTCACCTAATTTCTACAAAGTTACTCCATATCAATTCATCTAACACGTTAATTTGTCTGGTTTAATTTTTTTTTCAACTGTAATTTCAACCCATAAAAAACACTCCGTGTAAAAATATCAGCCAAGTCTCTACAACTAAAAAAAAAGCTATGAAATCTTAAAATTCTGCACTGAAAAGTAGTGATATCAAAAAATAAGCCAAGTCAAAACTTTATTTGAAAATCAAAAAAACACTTGGCGTATCGTATACTATATAAATAATTTAGAAGTACAGTCCATATATAAAATATACATATAATATACCTATAATGCCCTAAAAAACGATGCGCCAAGTATTTTTTTGATTTTCAAATAAAGTTTTGACTTGGCT
Source organism: Leuctra nigra (assembly GCA_934045905.1). NCBI lineage: Eukaryota > Metazoa > Arthropoda > Insecta > Plecoptera > Leuctridae > Leuctra > Leuctra nigra. The sequence goes on along the minus strand of OW203765.1, from coordinate 1,297,737 downwards.
TATTTTTTGATATTACTACTTTTCAGTGCAGAATTTTAAGATTTCATAGCTTTTTTTTTAGTTGTAGAGACTTGGCTAGTATTTTTACACGGAGTGTTTTTATGGGGATATCACTCCTTTTTTTAGTTTATTCTTAAAATTTGTGACAGTTAAATCGAATGAACAATTTCTAAATCCTGTAAAAAAAATCGCCATTTACAATTTGGTTACTACAAATGAAAATCTGCTATATATTTGCTTAAATGGTCTTTCATGAAGAATAGCAAAGGTTTCATTCCAATCGGTCAACCCAGTTCCGAGACATGCCAACACTTCGGTTTTCAACATGGCTGCTGAAATTACTGCACTGCTTAGAATATATATCTACAATTAATGTGCATCTTTTTAAGCTTTCTGAATATGTATACATTTTATAGAATGGGGATTAGGTATAATAATTTTTAATTTTTAATGACGTCATTTCCGGGCTCATGAATAGGAAAATTCTAGTTTGACTGTTCCTATTCCATAGAGATGTCCTTCCGAATCGTTTAGCGCTAGATTCGTACCGATCAGTTTACCAGTATTCGAGATACGACGATACTTCTGGTTTCAAAATGGCGGCTGAAATCTCTGACCCCTTGAAATTTAATTAAAACATGATTACATATTATTATAAGCTGTCTCAAATAGTATTAATTGTATCAAAATGTAAATTTGTGAGATTTTTAAAATGTGTGACGTCATTTCTGGTTTTGGTATAGGAAACTGCAAATATTACTGACGATATAACATAAAGTTAACCGTCTAAATCGTTTAGCGCTGGTTTCGTTCAAATCTGTTTAGCCGTTTTTGGGATATGATGTCACTTCCGGTTTCAAAATGGCGGCTCCGGTTGGTTTTATAACAAGTCAAATGAGATATCAGAAGTACATACGATACATAAATATCAAAATAATCGGATCAACCTTTGTTGCCGAAATGCCAATCGATGTATTTCAAATTTCATGACGTCATTTCCGGTTTCGTTAACATAATGTTTAGTCTCTAGCTAATGATAATCCATATAGTTGACCGTCCGAATCGTTTGGCGCTAGATTCGTACCGATCAGTCTACCAGTATTCGAGATACGACGATACTTCTGGTTTCAAAATGGCGGCTGAAATCTCTGACCCTTTGAAATTTAATTTAAACAAGATTACATATTATTATAAGCTGTCTCAAATAGTATTAATTGTATCAAAATGTAAATTTGTGAGATTTTTAAAATGTGTGACGTCATTTCCGGTTTTGGTATAGGAAACTGCAAATATTACTGACGATATAACATAAAGTTAACCGTCTAAATCGTTTAGCGCTGGTTTCGTTCAAATCTGTTTAGCCGTTTTTGGGATATGATGTCACTTCCGGTTTCAAAATGGCGGCTCCGGTTGGTTTTATAACAAGTCAAATGAGATATCAGAAGTACATACGATACATAAATATCAAAATAATCGGATCAACCTTTTATTGCCGAAATGCCAATCGATGTATTTCAAATTTCATGACGTCATTTCCGGTTTCGTTAACATAATGTTTAGTCTCTAGCTAATGATAATCCATCTAGTGGAGCGGTCGCTCCACCCAGCCAAGTCGTACGGTACACTCACACTCACTCAACATACTGTAAATGCCTAATAAACTGAGGAGCAGACCAAACACTTTTACTGTAAGCAACAACATGGCATTTTCGGCCTACTGGATCTCAACATTGGAAAATCTCACATTGTTGCGAAATATCTTAATTTCGAGCTATGGCCCACCCCACCCCCTATACCAAATTTGGGAACAACAGGTTATGTCATTTGCGAGCAAGATGGCCGTGAAAACAGTGAAATTAAACCCCTTTTAAAAGCTATCTGATGATGATGATGATGATGATGATGATGATGATTCAGATATCAGGAAACACTGTTGACAGGGCCACAGCCTAAACGGGTTAACCGATCGATCTGAAATTTTTACCACGTGTGCACTTTTGGCGTCTAAGGTGCCTTTTGCTATAACCGGTTTTATGCCGCCATATTGAAACCGGAAGTGACGTCATATCTCGAAAACGGCTGAACCGATCGAAACGAAATTTGCGCCAATCGATTCAGACGGTCATCTATATGAAACATCAATAGTCGAAATAGAAATGCACTATTACTAAAACCGGAAATGACGCCATAACAATGCCAAATCTGACTAAAACCATCTCTTATAACAATAAATACATATTCAGAAGGCTTATCATGTTACATAACATTTAAGATACAGATATTAGGTGGCAGTGATGTCAGCCGCCATTTTGAAAACTGGAAGTGATGCGATAACTCGAGAACGCTGGACCGATTGGAACGATGCTTTCGCAATTCATCATGGAATATAATTTTAAGCTTACATTTAGCACCAAACACAATTCTTCTTAGCAACCAAACCACAAAGGCGTATTTTTTTAAAGGAATTATAGTCATTGGTGAAACAATGTTACAAGTTATAAGAATAAACTGAAAAAAGGAGTGATATCCCCATAAAAAACACTCCGTGTAAAAATACCAGCCAAGTCTCTTTACTTTAAAAAAATTCAACACCGAAAAGGAGTGATATCAAAAAAGGAGCCAAGTCAATGACATTTCCAAATATTTAATCGTATCTTTGAAATAAAAGTATAAACACCGAGAAATACTTTACAAAAGGACTTGGCGCATCGTTTTTTTAAAGACATCTTTCTATCCTAAAAGTGGAAAGAAATGTACAAGTTTAAGTACTTTTCCTCTTTCTATTAGAGCCATCAAGCTACTCAAGCTATGAATCAAGCTACTTTTAGTAATTGCTATTTTATAGTTTTGTCAATGGCGATAGAAGAAAGATTTCATGTTGTAATAGATAAGTGATATGGTAAAAGAATTAAATAACAAGGAAGTGCGCTCATATATATTCTTATAACACTGTTAATATGGTGATATTAGTTGGGTATCTTTTCATAATATGATCTTGACTCTGAGGGAAATCATGAAACGTTGTCAAATAAATTACTAACTATCGATAGAACACTATTATATATTTTTCAAGTGTAAAGTGTATAAAGTTAAAAATGTTAAAGAAATTCAATGTACCGTCACTGTGTACTTCGTGAAATGTACTATTATAAATTGCGGATTAATAGAAATTTATTTCATGATGAGAAGGTATAACGCATGAGACTTAATTAATATGTTGACCACGAAACAATATTACGAAGATATCTATTGTGTATTTATTACAAACATAGGCAACAAATTTCATGTGCACATATTCAAATAGAAAACTATTTACAGTAGGTATATATAATATGTAATTGAAAGATGTGTCCCTATTATGATAAAAGTTCTTAATGACGGTTGTATATAAATGGCATATTACGCTTATGAATAGAAAAATGTCTTTAAAAAAACGATGCGCCAAGTCCTTTTGTAAAGTATTTCTCGGTGTTTATACTTTTATTTCAAAGATACGATTAAATATTTGGAAATGTCATTGACTTGGCTCCTTTTTTGATATCACTCCTTTTCGGTGTTGAATTTTTTTAAAGTAAAGAGACTTGGCTGGTATTTTTACACGGAGTGTTTTTTATGGGTATAGTTGACCGTCCGAATCGTTTGGCGCTATTTTCGCTCCAATCGGTTTAGAAGTTGTTGAAATATAACGTCACTTCCGGTTTCAAAATGGCGGCACAAAAAATTCATGGGGTGAAGGTTAAATCAGACGCCAAAAGTGCACACGTGGTAAAAATGTGAGATCAATCGGTTAAGCCGTTTAGGCTGTGGCCTGTTTACCGGATTTGAATTCCAGGAGACTACTTCTACTACTGAGATTATTATTATTATTATTATTATGAAAACCGCCCTAAAACACTGTTTTCACGGCCCTCTAACTCGCAAACGGCTAAACCTATTGTTTCCAAATTTGGTATATTTGGTGGGGTGGGCCATAGCTCGAAATTAAGATTTTTCGTAACAATGTGAGATTTCCCAATTTTAAGATCCAGTAGGCCGAAAATGTCACTTTGATGCTTACAGTAAAAGTGGGTTGCTCCAGCCTTTTTAAATGAGAGTTTGCGCGCCGTACGACTTGGCTGGCGTGGAGCGACCGCTCCACTAGATCATTGGTAACTTTTTTCCTTATAAATGAATATGTTTGAAAATTTCACATTTATTTTGGTATGTTTTCTAATATGTGTACACATTTCAGAATCCTATCTATAATAGTGTGAATATAGTGACCTCTCAATCAATTTTTTTCGCCACCCGGAATTACTTTTTGGTGTCACGAGAAAACATGCTTGTCCCCTGTAAAGTGTTTTCGCCTTGTTCTCTCATTGTTCTGACTGAACCTATGATTTTTTATATTCTTACATAATAATTGGAAATTATTATAAATACTGTACTAGACACGTTATTATGATGGTTAGTTTAAATTTTAAATTTATTGTCAATTTTCAACATTCAGTCTTCATGTAGCCATGTACAAAAAACATAGAAACATGGACATGGGCACAAAAACAACGTTTGTTCTCGGGGCAAGATGGGCAACATTGGTACGTTATGCGATTTTGTATATGAATTTGCCTCTTAATGTGATTTTCTGTAAATTACTATTCGTGTGATTATTGTTGTATGTTGTGTAATCGGAAAGTATCCATTGTGTTCTTAGCGAGGAATGGATCTCTGCTTTAAGTGCTCGCTGTGTGGTTTGTGTGGGTTTTATGGCGATAGACGTGTCAAAGTGTTTACCTGTTATTATAAGTAGAATCTATTTGTAATATTTTGCATCATATTATGTGCTCTATACAATCAGCCAGAAAAATAATATCATCTTTGATAAGATTAAGATTATATTAATTTCGGAAAATTTCAGCAAAAAAGGTCACTTAACAATTATAAATATCATTCTTTAAATAATGACTTCAGAAGAATAAAAGCTTCATGAATTAATGTTAATTTATAATGAATTAAACTTAAAATACACACATATCCATCTAATTGAAATTTTCGTGTTCCCTTAGCATGCCGGTCTTGCCTCTTCTCTTCTTGCGCTCATAATCTTCTGAAGCGATGTGAACACCGGCTGCATCGCCCATATTCCCTTTAGACGGTATAGAAGTTACTAAGTGAAGGGTTGTGGTGACAAATTGTAGATATTTAATTATTTGTAACTCATTAATTTTCCTATATGTGCGGAGTGTTCAGATATTTGTTAGATGTGCACATTTTTACATTTCGGATGAGTTATAAAATCTGTTCATAAGATATTTTTCAACATTAATGTGTTATTGTGATTGTAGTAATTGGCAACAAGTGAAATTTTAAAATGGTTTACTTTCACATGTGTTGTAATATATTAAACATATTATTACATACTATTCTTGTACAGAGTTAATACATTGTGTTTAAATCCATGTGGTAAATACATTTGTTGTTTTTACCCCGATTACTTATAACTTCAAAAAAAGAATCAATAAATGCCACGTAGCAAAATTAAAACGAATTCCAAAAATTCAGCATTATATGAGGGGATATCAAAAATGGGCTAAGTCCACACGTCTATTACAAAACAAGTATATAGATTCGCATTGTATAAATATCAAATACATTTACTCGATACAAATGCAGGTAAAGAGAGAAGAACACATATTTTTCATTGTTAAATATCTCTTTACATAATGTACACTTTCTAGCATGCGGGTGTCCGGGTGGCGTGTTTACAAACCTAAGTCGGCTCCAACGCTTGCATTCGATATCGCGCCGTGATTGGTCGAAATATTATACGCGCACGTATATATCTTCATTACGCTGTTATAAATGCATGCTGGCATCACCACCTCCGTGGTCGTGTGGTTAGCGCATTGGCTTGCGGTGCTAGGGGTCGCCGGTTCGATTCCGGCAGGGGTCTCACTTTTTTATTTTGAAATTTTCACAAGTTTTAATTTTGCCTAACCATAGAGTTATTTTTTTTAAGTTGCCCAGCTTTAATTCTCGCCAGTTCGAATCTGTCTACCCATAGAGAGTTTTATTCCTTAGTCTGCCCAGTAAAACGTATGCGCATCCAGCTTATACGCTGGTATACTGTACCAGCGTTGGAGCAAACTTAGGATTGTAAAGTCGCGTCCGGGTGTCCGTGTACTACAATTGAATTTGATCCACTGGATTTTCAAAACGAAATATCAGCATGAATCTTTATTCATGAGCTTATACAATTTCCCAGGTACCCAATAACTATAAAATATCGTCAAAAAAGCAGAGAATCACAGCTATTCAGCGTGCCATTAACATGGCGGCTGGTAACAATGAGATGACATCACATGCAACCTATAAATACTGGAAAAGGTGCATCTGAAAATTGCATGTATTAAAATTTCATATTTGTTCTATAACATGTGAAAGATTAGCCTTTTATATTTTATAGTTTGGATGTAGTGATCTCTCAAACAGGCTGATTTATTTTGCGCCACCCGGTATATAAAAGCCATGCAATCTAAACAACTTATGAACAAAAGCGTGTCATGGCCGTACTTCTTATTTATTATTATGTCCACGTAACTATTTGCCAGCTTTCATCAATACTCAGTGATTTCTTAGCTTTACTTCAGTTTTCACAATAAGTAGGAATGCTGGTTGGGTAACAGTGATATCGCATCTTCTTAGTAATGTCGTTGTTAAAAAGAATAGAAATACACCCTCACATGGTAAGTAGTTTCATTTAGATTAGATTAGTTTGGTTTAATGGCGCGTCAACGACGAGGTTATATTGCGCACATTAATTGTTATATTTAACTTTGTTGATCATAATTGGAGGGCACGGGGAGGGGTCGACCTAACGGGCCCGATCCGGGAGAGTCCAGCACTGGTGGGAAGGCCAGGCCGGAATGGGGACGGACCGGGGGGTGTAAGGATTCGGGCCGGCTGAACTTGATTTCAGGGGGATCACCATCTCGAGGGGGGAGGCCGGCCCGAGGGGACCGCAAATTCAAGGGAGGGCATGGTTAGGCCGACCCTGGCTGCTCTTGGTCTGGGCCTCACCACTGATCTGTCCGGCATGGGTAACCCTTACACATGAGCATATGCTCGCCGGCGTAGCTGCAATGGATCATTGGCCAACACAAACCCCACCACCGCGATAAGGTGACAGCCGTCGGGGGGAAGTAGTTTCAATAAACATAGCAATTAAATATTCAATGAGCTTTCTTATCTGTCTGCACCTTATCTGTACTTTTAATACAACCATGAAGACAAATCAAGATAAGAGCAATATTTTTGCCAGCGACAATCTTCATCGTCATCTTCCATTGCGATTGTATTGTTTCCATACCCTAATCAAGCGTAGAGCACGGTCCCATGAATCGCGTTATGTAATTCTGTATTTACTGTATGTATCTGCATTTAAATTTGAGTATTATCATTGAGAAATAACTGGCCAGTTGGTAGGATGTATTGTATTGATGTACCTACCTGCAATTTCAACAATATTCGTCTAAACAGGTTTTTGGTCTACTGTCACTAAATATCCAACTTTTCATATCATATTCTGAGCTAGAATTGTGTATATAAATAAAAGAAGAAAATCATGTGCCAGACAATGGGTTAAAGAGCATTGTTTGTTTGTTTTATTTATAATGTTGCCTAACAACACCGGGCAAGGTGGGTAATACCCCCGTAAATAGTAGTAACTCCAACTAATGTTCTTTGCAATCTTCTCCCCCCCCCCCCCCTGCAAATATAGTTCCTACGCGCCTGACCACAGCGGAAACATAACTCATGTATCAAGGTCAAATCAACACTGTCGCAATGCATAACCTACCATTATTTATGCACGCTCAATTCACACTAACCTTCTGAAACAAATGTACAATATAATTTAGGTTAACCTTTTACTCATCCATGAATGATATACTTTGATATAACTTTACTTTGATTGTATGCCACAAAAAGTTCAATCATTCTTTCAGACTAAGCTTTCTTTCAGCATAATATGCTGAAAGAAAATAGTTTTGGTGACCCCTAAATTGATTTCCACGTTAGACATGCGACATCAAAATAGTAAAACAATTTAGCAATAACTAACTTGTTGTTTTATCTTACATAACATCTAAAGTCCCAGCTTATACATAAGTAAAGAGTGGTTTCCCAGCAACCAACACACAACACACATTGGAAGGAAGGTTGTGTTCAATTGGTTTAGGGTAATGTTGATGGATTTAAAGGAGTGGTGTTTGTTAGTACCTAGTTGATTTACGAAATCTAATGGTTGTAATCAACTGTGTTCGGCTATATGTGACAATATACTAACTAAGAAAATCATGTTTCAAAACAACCTTAGTTTGGTAGGCAAGGCGACGAGTTTCGCTTCGAGTGCATGGTGCTCTTGCTCCTGAGCTTAAAGATTGAACTAACAGTGTCGAAATGCCCCTGTTTAAGAGGTCACTACATCTAAACTATTATAGATAGGGTTCTGGAGGGAAATTGTACGTTTTGCATGAAATATGAAGTGAACAAATCAAGAACAAATCTATCTTCAAAAAATGTCTAGCTCAAACGGCTTAAAAGTTAGATGGTAGAATAAAGGCGTACCAACAAAATGTTGTGTTTTTGGACACCCCTTAATTCGGATACCGCTGAAATTAGGTGCAAACAAAAAAACTTCAACGCTCATTTGGGGTAAGAAATATTTCATCAAGTTTCATCGAAAACTGAAAGGGACGTGAAAATGTTTCGGTTGTGTTGAGCTGGAATTACTTGAACGGTTCATTACAGGCTGTCGGGACGCAACGGAAAAGTTTAACTTCCCCACAACAAGGCGCGTAGGATGGGAAGGGGGGTGGAGAGAAATCCCCCCCCCCCCCTGATTCAATTCCCCTCTCTATGTTTTTATACGTCTATGTAACATCAAAATATGCTTTCTTAAAAAGTTTTAAAATTGCTTAAAAATGCTTCAAATTCACAAGTGAAATTTAAAATTTCTCAGTTGTGTGCCCTGGGCCCGTATATCACTAGGGGGGAGGGCCTCCAATCAGCCCCCTCAACTCATGTATCAAGGTCAAATCAACACTGTCGAAATGCGAATAACCTATCATTATTTATGCACGCTCAAATTCACAGTTGAACCTTCTGAAACAAATGTACAATATCATTTAGGTTAACCATTTACTCATCCATGAATGATATACTTTGATATAACTTTACTTTGATTGTATGCCACAAAAAGTTCCACCATACTTTCAGACTAAGCTAAATGTTCATAATTTGCTGAAAGAAAGTTTTGGTGACCCCTTCATTGATTTGCAAGTTAGACATGCGACAACAAAATTGTAGAACAATTTAGTAGTAACTTGTTTTGTCTTACATAACGTATGAACTTTCCAGCCTATACATAAGTAAAGAGTGATTTCTCAACATGCTAGTATCTACGCAGTTGGAAGGAAGGTTGGGTTCGATTGGTTTAGAGTAGCGTGGTCTTTGACCATATCAGACCTTATTGTAAGTAGTTGTCTTACGAAATCTAATGTTGTAATCAACTGTGTTCATTTATATGTGACAATACATCCACCGATGCAGTGATTGAGCGAGCGGAGCGATCGTCACCACGGTACTCTCATGGCACTTTCTCTGTGTGTTTGTTTGTTTTTTGTGTGTTATTTTTTTGCCTGCATAGCCCAGGTCAAACCGCACAACCAACGATCTGAAATTTTGCACACATTTTAACGTAAATCATGCGGTCCCAGGGATCGTTTTTGAACGGGATCCAGTGATTTGTTCAAATTTAAAAAAAATCTTTCGATTTGTTGGTCTGATCTGTTTGAAATTTTGAAAATCATTGCGACCAACATTGTCCTCAATCATACAAAGGTTAAGCCAAATCCCCCCATTGGTTAAAATTTAAACCCATCTTTCCTGTGATTTTTGAAATTTAAACTAGAACCGATTGACCGATCAACTTAAAACTTCGCATGGTCATTGGTATCAACATTTTAGTATTTTTGCTTATTTTGAGTCTAAGCAGTCGTTATTTTCAAAAGTTTTTGTCATTTTTAAGGACATTTTTTTTCCAATATTGAACAAATGTATACTACATTTTCATCCCTGCCTTTTTTAAGCTTCTGCTCCAAGGCATGTACTTATAACAGCCAAGCAGTCCACAATTTACAGTAAAATGAAAGCATTTTTAAGCTAGCGCATATCAAATCGGATGCAGAACGAAGGCCAAGTTTAAATTATATCTTCTGCTTGGTCGACAATCAAAATGTTCCGATAATGTTCAAATTTTGCATGGTGAACAAGACCAACATTAGGTATCTAAAATTTTTCACATTGTAAGCCCAATAAGTCAAGTATTAATTGTCATTTTACGAGTTTAGTATGGGTTGTCAATAGAGATTTCTGGAAAAAGTATGTAGGTAAGTCAAGACACAGTAGAGCTGTTATTCATTCAGAGTATTTATATGAAGATTAAGAAGTTGCAAAGAAAATCGTCTTGTGCCATGTCGTGTATCGTGACTGGGGATGTTGCATGTTCTGTGCTCGCTCATCAACGCGTTACACTGAGCGTTTTCTTAGTTATTGGTACCCCATAAAAAACACTCCGTGTAAAAATGCCAGCCAAGTCTCTTCAACTATAAAAAATAGAAGAAATCAAAAAATTCAGCACTGAAAAGGAGTGATATCAAAAAAGGAGCCAAGTCAACGAATTTTCAAAAATTGAATAGTACCATTGAAATAAAAATATAACCCACCGAGAAATACTTAAAAAAAGGACTTGGCGCATCGTTTTTTTAAATACAATTTTAAATTCATAAGCTTATACCACTCACATACTACGTCGTTTAGAAATTTCTTGAAAAATTGGGACAAAACTGTCAAATTAAATATTAAACATTCTGTGAAATATTTTCAATTTTAATATAAGTACGCAAAGAACTATTTTGCATTTGTCTTACAATCAATAAATACAGAACAATTATGTTTGTGATTGGTAGGTAGTTTCGTGGTAAATTATCATACCTAATGAACTATCATACTCAGAACCTTCTCGTCGTGTAATTAATTGTTATTAATTAACATTTTATACCAATAAGGTCAAATTTTTCAATACTGTGCATTTAAACAATTAATTTACTTAACAGAGGCATTCTAGGAATGTCATTGGTTGTTGCCATGATAATACAGTCCTAATAAACCGTTTAAAAGTTAGCAGAGTATTGAAAGACTGGTCCAAAATGTCATAAATTACGCAACGTGTTACTTTAGATTGTTAGTTGATTATTTGAGCTCAGTGCACTAGTCTCTTAATTTGCACTCCAGAGGCCCGAGCTACATATCCCATTGACGGCCTTCTTGTAATGAGCACTTTCGTGGCTTTCCTCAGTCAAGATGGAATGTTGAGGTCTTCCTAATGATCCTAGAAATAATGGTAATATACGAATATAATAGGCCACTTTCGTGTCAAACAAACCATCTGCAATTATATTTCTTCAACGACATCACCAATAAATCTGTCTTCTTAATATTGACATTAAGTGTAATAGTAATAGTGTAGACAAGTGTTATAGGTATTGTGAAAGGTAGTTTGATTAATCGATAATGAATGTGATTGACCCAGGAAAAGAATTCTTCCTACTTTTAAGAAGTGTCTTTAAAAAAACGATGCGCCAAGTCCTTTTTTTAAGTATTTCTCGGTGGGTTATATTTTTATTTCAATGGTACGATTCAATTTTTGAAAATTCGTTGACTTGGCTCCTTTTTTGATATCACTCCTTTTCAGTGCTGAATTTTTTGATTTCTTCTATTTTTTATAGTTGAAGAGACTTGGCTGGCATTTTTACACGGAGTGTTTTTTATGGGGATATCACTAATTTTTTTAGTTCATTTACACAACTAGTAACACATTCAGAGCAACAATGACTAATTCCTTTAAAAAAATACGCCATTTCCGAATTGGTTAGTAAGAAAAATTGTGAGTGGTTCTAAATATAAGCTGAAATAGATATTCCATGAGAATTTCGAAAGCATCGTTCCAATCGGTCCAGCCGTTTTGGAGATATGGCATCACTTCTGGATTTCAAAATGGCCGCTGAAATTACTACCACCTAGAAGTTATTTCTACAAATGTTATGTATCATTATAAGCCTTCTGAATATGTAGTTATTGTAGTAATAGGTGATTAAAGTATGATTATTTATATTTATGACGTCATTTCCGGTTTCGGTAAAAGAACATTTCTACTTCAACTATTAATATTCCATATAGATGACCGTCTGAATCATTTGGCGCTAGTTTTATTCCGATTGGTTTAGCCGTTTTCGAGATTTGACGTCACTTCCGGTTTCAAAATGGCGGCTTCCGGTTGGTTTTATAAAAAGGCACCTCAGACGCCAAAAGTGCACATGTGGTAAACATTTCAGATCGATCGGTTTAGCCGTATAGGCTGTGGCGGTGACAGCGGTGTTTTCTGACATCTGAAGAAGAAGAAGAAGAAGAAGAAGAAGAAGATACCATTAAAAAAGGGTGTAATATCACTGTTTTCACGGCCCTCTAGCTCGCAAATAAAATAACCTACTGTTCCCACATTTGTTATATGTTGTCAGGTGGGCCATAGCTCGAAATTAAGATATTTCACAACAATGTGAGATTTTCCAATTTTAAGATCCAGTAGGCCGAAAATGCCATGTTGTTGCTTACAGTAAAAGTGTTTGGTCTGCTCCTCAGTTTATTAGGCATTTACGGTATGTTGAGTGAGTGTGAGTGTACAGTACGACTTGGCTGGGTGGAGCGACCGCTCCACTAGATTTGATAATTCCGGGTGGCGGGTGTGTTTTGTTTACAAAAATAAATGTTCTTTGTGTCTCCTGAACAATTTGCTAAAAAGCACTAACGTGGTTTTGCCGCGTCACTGACGATGTGCAAGTTTCAAAAAAATGTATTAAATAGAAAAGAGTAAAAAATTATTGAAGTTACAGTTGAAACGAACGTATAAAAAACCAGATAATTGTTTTTTTGATACTTGTTTGAATAATTGATTCGGAGCTATTTCGTTGAAATTCGGTTTTATCAGGGCTCGAACCCGAGACCTCTCACTTGCCGGACGAGAGCTCTACTAACGGGCTACACGACCGGACATACGGACATTAGATAAAACAAGGCGACCTGATGAGGGTTAGAGATGTCCGAAGTGAATGTAATGAAGACCTGATGAGGGTTAGAGATGTCCGAAGTGAATGTAATGAAGACCTGATGAGGGTTAGAGATGTCCGAAGTGAATGTAATGAATACCTGATGAGGGTTAGAGATGTCCGAAGTGAATGTAATGAAGACCTGATGAGGGTTAGAGATGTCCGAAGTGAATGTAATGAAGACCTGATGAGGGTTAGAGATGTCCGAAGTGAATGTAATGAAGACCTGATGAGGGTTAGAGATGTCCGAAGTGAATGTAATGAAGACCTGATGAGGGTTAGAGATGTCCGAAGTGAATGTAATGAAGACCTGATGAGGGTTAGAGATGTCCGAAGTGAATGTAAAGAAGACCTGATGAGGTTTAGAGATGTCCGAAGTGAATGTAATGAAGACCTGATGAGGGTTAGAGATGTCCGAAGTGAATGTAATGAAGACCTGATGAGGGTTAGAGATGTCCGAAGTGAATGTAAAGAAGACCTAATGAGGGTTAGAGATGTCCGAAGTGAATGTAAAGAAGACCTGATGAGGTTTAGAGATGTCCGAAGTGAATGTAATGAAGACCTGATGAGGGTTAGAGATGTCCGAAGTGAATGTAATGAAGACCTGATGAGGGTTAGAGATGTCCGAAGTGAATGTAATGAAGACCTGATGAGGGTTAGAGATGTCCGAAGTGAATGTAATGAAGACCTGATGAGGGTTAGAGATGTCCGAAGTGAATGTAATGAAGACCTGATGAGGGTTAGAGATGTCCGAAGTGAATGTAATGAAGACCTGATGAGAGTTAGAGATGTCCGAAGTGAATGTAATGAAGAGCTGATGAGGGTTAGAGATGTCCGAAGTGAATGTAATGAAGACCTGATGAGGGTTAGAGATGTCCGAAGTGAATGTAATGAAGACCTGATGAGGGTTAGAGATGTCCGAAGTGAATGTAATGAAGACCTGATGAGTGTTAGAGATGTCCGAAGTGAATGTAATGAAGAGCTGATGAGGGTTAGAGATGTCCGAAGTGAATGTAATGAAGAGCTGATGAGGGTTAGAGATGTCCGAAGTGAATGTAATGAAGACCTGATGAGGGTTAGAGATGTCCGAAGTGGATGTAATGAAGGTAGTGAGTGCATGGTAACTATGACTATTGACCACAAAACAGACAAAGTAAACAACTCCACCAAAAATCCACAATGAAGAATTAGTTTTGAGAATCTTATTGTTATTTAGCCAAAAATACAGAGCGTAATTTTATATGTAGAGTAAATGTTTGATTATTGTAGTGAATATTACTAGGAAAACGCTCAGTGTAACGCGTTGATAAGCGAGGACGGGTACGTTCAAATTCTCGAACCGGAATGCGTACAGAACGCACAGAAAACAAATACATCTATATTGAATTGAAAAATGATCAACTCAGTCATTATAAATGTATCTGCTTTTCATTGAAACGTGAAAAAAGCATCTAACCACAATGGTTCCTAAAGCAAATCAGACCCATGTGGAAGTGGAAAAACAGTTATTTCGATACTTCATCTCGGACAGCTATTAAAAATGTCAAAAAGTTCATACGTTCTTAACTGATAGGGCTGAAAATTTGTAAAATAAGAGACATTGTTGGTCTTAATGACCATGCAAAATATGAGTTTGATCAGTGATCACATTTATCAAAGACCATTTTCATTTTACAACCTATCAGGAGATGTTTATTTAAATTTTAACCAATTTATTGATTTCAAAAAAAATTAGGATCTACAAACAAAAAAGGTTGTCTCTACATGTGTGCAAAATTTTAGCTCGATCGAAGAAAAACTCTGACCTGTATAGCCAAAATATGAGTTTGATCAGATTTATCGAAGACCATTTTCATTTTTCAACCTATCAGGAGATGTTTATTTAAATTTTAACCAATGAATGGATTTCAAAAACATTAGGGTCAGCAACGCCCAGATGATGTCCGAACACGTGTGCAAAATTTCAGCTCGATTGAAGAAAAACTCTGACCTGTATATCGTCAGTAAGAGAAAAACACACACACAAAAAAAAAACAGAGACCCGTGCCAAATTAACCAAAAGGAGACGCTCGCTTCGCTCGCTCAATTATGCAAATTATTAATTAAAAGTGAACATATTTTCTATTGTTTCTTCAATATAGATGTACAACAATAGTTGAGCGAGCGTAGCGAGCGTCACCACCGTACTCTAATGACACTTTCTCTGTGTGTTTTACATTTTATCTAAGTGGTCCCTGGGATCGTTTTTGAACAAGATCCGAAACTTGTTTAAACCGAAATTCTTCACAGTTGGGCCGTCTTATAGTTTTAGGTTTATACATTTAATATAAATCCTTTGATTGGTTAAAATTATGATACATTTATTCTGTATTTTTTAAAAACTGGAAACGTTTGACCGATCAACTGCAAACTTGGCATGGTTGTTGGGACCAACATTGTAGGTATTTTTGCCCAATTTCCGAATAATCTGTATTTATCTTCAAAAGTTATTATCTTTTTAGGGACATTTTATTCTATAAACTTGAATTATTTGAAAATTGGATGTCAGTTATTTCATTTTCTGTATCATCACTTCTTGATGCTTCAGTTCCAAGACCTTTAGAGCAGAAACTTGCATCAAACCGCAAAACAATAAATAATGAGATTGTTGGTGTTGTTTGTAGACGATACCACGGCCAACATAAATCATGTATGTAAATAAGTACGTAGATGATTGGACGAAGATGATGAAGAAAAGGTAAGTCGGTTTGAAAACAAATATAAAATCAATGCACAAACAAATACGTGTTCCTATTAAAATACTGTGTATTTATCTCTTATGACAGGAATCGGATCCACGACCAAATGATTGGGTATGTAATTAAACAATGTTTTGTTATTTAGGGCACAATACCTACTTTTCGAATTAGAAAAGCAGCTACTTTGGAACAAATTAGAATACAATTAAAAATCATGATAGAATAAATTAAGCCAAATTTTAAAACTTTCTCTTTCAAGACGCAAACGCTCTCAGACGTCAATAAATACCGTTCAGTAAGAATGATCGACATTGAAACATAACTTTTAGCTAATTAACTGACTGTCATCCAGCAATGTTGGAAACAATTTATTAACATTAAAATTATTATTACATAATTGAGCGAGCGTAGCGAGCGTAAACACGGTACTCTCATGGCACTTTCTCTGCGTGTGTTTTTTTTGCTTGCACTGCCCAGGTCAAACCGCACAACCAATTGATCTGAACTTTTTCACACATAGTATACTAACGTAATCTATGCGGTCGTTGGGATCGTTTTTGAACGGGATCCTGTGATCGGTTCAAATTTAAAAAAATTATCTTTCGATTGGTTGGTCCGATCAGTTTGAAAATTTTCAAATCATTGCAACCAACATTGTCCCCAATCATACAAAGTTTCAGCAAAATCCTCCCATTGGTTAAAATTTAAAACAATTTTTCCTGTGATTCTTGAAATTTATTATTTAAACTAGAACTGATTGACCGATCAACTTAAAACTTCGCATGGCCATTAGTACCAACATTTTAGGTAGTTTTGCCAATTTTCAGTCTAATCTGTCGTCATTGTCAACATATTTTTCATTTTAAGGTCATTTTATTCCATAATCTTGAAATATTTGAAAAAATGTATAGCCAACAAAATTTTCATTCTGCTCCAAGACCTGTAGAGCAGCCAAGCATATCATAGGCGTGCACAGGAGAAATCATTGGGGGGCCAAAATGGGCGCCGGCTGGATTAATGACAGGGGGGATTAGTCTAGGGAACAAATTGCCACGGGTGAAGGGGGTTGTAGGGGGGGGGGGGGGGCACCCCACCTTGCCCTGCAGGGCTTATTTTTACTTTGAAATCAATTTTGAGACATTCTGAAAATTATTTCGTTTAATTTTGTTTAATTGTTTTACACACGTTTTCACTACAATAAGGTGTGAGAGGCATGCCCCAAAACATTGCCCGGCAGAGCGTTTTTTAGTTTTAAGCACTTCAAAATGAATTTGAGACTTTTTGAGGTGCATTTTGCACACATAATGCAACTATATTTGTTAACACCACAAAACTTTATTTTTTCACAACATATATATATAAATTGCAATGAAATATTCTCTGAAGGTCATACACAATAGATCAATTTTGAGGCATATTAAAAAAAAGGAAAACCTAGAAATTCATGAAAAAATTGTGTTCTTGGAAGGTACATTATTGGCATTGTTTTCGTGGTATTTTCTTCAAAACATTGTGTTATTGAGCGAGCGAAGCGAGTGTCTCCTTTTGGCTCTATTGGCACGGACCTCTGTTTTTTTTTTCTCTCTCTTACTGACGATATGCAAGTCACAGTTTTTCTTTGATTAAGCTGAAATTTTGCACACATGTACTGACCATTTCCGGGCGTTGCAGACCCTAATTTTTTTGAAATCCCCTGATTGGTTCAAATTTAAAAAAAAAATCTTTCGATTGGTTAGTTTGATTTATTTGAAATTTTGACAAGTCATTACCACTAACATTTTACCCAATCATACAAAGTTTCAGCCAAATCCTCCTATTGGTTACAATTTAAAACTATCTTTACTGGGATTTTTGAAATTTAAACTAGAACCGTTTGCCCGATCAAATAAAAACTTTGCATGGTCATTGGGACCAACATTATCTGTGTTTTTGACAATTTTCAGACACATCAGTGTTTAAATCCAAAAGTTATTGACATTTTACAGACATTTTGCTTCTTGCTATGGATCACGGCAACATTGACGCCTCTGTTCCAATGTTCCAAGGTAGTTAGAACAGAACTTTCAAACGCATAATTATTACACTTATAATCAACAGATTGATCTGATATTGTTTACACACACTTATATCATATGAGTGGTCCCAGGTATATTTTTGGAACAAGATCCTGTGATTTTTGAAAATTAACAAGGAACCATTCAATCATAAAGGTTCAATCGATCGACTTAAAACTTTGTATGGTTATTGGGACCAATATTTTTGGAATTTTTGAAGATTTTCAATCAAGATTTCGGTTCGAGGTGTTGCGCGTATCCGTGCTCGCTCATCAACGCGTTACTCAGAGCGTTTTCCTAGTTTATCAACCTAGTACTTGATTCTAGTGATTTGAGCAACTCCAGTCTGCCCCGTAGGGAGATTTTTTTTTTAAACCATATTAAGACAAATTTTTTACACTATGAGGATCACATTTTATAATTTTTTTAGTTCGTGTGCACGCACTGTTTGACAATTTACTGTCAAATGAAAGCATTTTTAAGCTAGCGCATATCAAATCGGATGCAGTACGAAGGCCAAATCCTCCAATTAGTTTAAGTTTAAATAATATCCTTTGATTGGTCGACAGTCAAAATGTTCCGAATAAGTTCAAATTTTGCATGGTGATCAAGACCAACATTGTGTATCTAAAATTGTATACCTTGTAGTAAAGTATTAATTGTCATTTTACAAGTTTACTATGGGTTGTCAAAAGTGATTTCAGGAAAAAGTAGGTAGGTAAGTCACGACACAAATTATTGATCTGTTATTCATTCAGAGTATTTATATGGAGATTGGAAAGTTGCGGAGAAAATTGTCATGTGCGTGTCGCTTATCGTGACAGGGGATGTTGAATGTTCTGTGCTCGCTCATCAACGCGTTGCAATGAGCGTTTTCCTAGTATAACAGCAACTTACGTGGATAAAATCGTCAAAAAAGTTTTATTGTTTTAATCCAAATTCATTTATGAAGTATGTAGGCAAGGTGGGAAGCCAGTAGATACTCAAAGAATGTTATAGTTTGTTTGTGAGTGGATATTATTCCGAGATATGGACTTCTGAAAAATGCGTTGACACCTGGCTTTTGACAGCGCGTGAAGCTAAATATTTCTTACTGTCTAGATTTATGTAAGCAGTCTATAGGTATACTAAATAGGAATAATTCACTGGTAAACGTTATTTTTATTACGGATGTTTATTATTCACGGATTTATTGACGATTTGTTGTTTATTTCTACTACCTACCCATCCACTTGCCTACAAACAGATTGCTGGTGGTATTTTTTACTCTTGTAGGTCTAAACTACCTAAAGAAGTAAATATTTTCGTCTAGGTATGAAGGTAGTGTATGGATTGCACTTGGAAATCAGTAATCACATATAGCAGCATGATCAAATGAGTCGCTTACGCTTTGCCAACACACAGCCCTCGTATGACATCAGAAAAATATTTCATTTCATATTGTTCTCTTTGATCGCACCATATAAACACATTCAGATTTTGTAATTGATTTCACGTGTTTCTATTGTTTATACTCATACAAATGTAGAAGGACAACTAAAGGACAACTTTTCATGGAGCGCAAAGAATTTACGCCAGCGCCTAAACCTCCAGAACTGCAACATGCTCAGAGGCCTCAAGATCTTCTACCTGCCTCAGCAGAAACCAAGACCAAACGGTCAAAGATGGCTGCGGTGCGCGCGCACGTCGAGGAGTACTGTCAAAGCAGCTCACTGCATGGACTGCAGTACATAGGAGACAACAAGAGATCCAGAACTGAGAGGTAAGTTAGCAGTACATAGGAGACAACAAGAGATCCAGAACTGAGAGGTAAATAGCAGTACATAGGAGACAGCAAGAGATCCAGAACTGAGAGGTAAATTAGCAGTACATAGGAGACAGCAAGAGATCCAAAACTGAGAGGTAAATAGCAGTACATAGGAGACAGCAAGAGATCCAGAACTGAGAGGTAAATTAGCAGTACATAGGAGACAGCAAGAGATCCAAAACTGAGAGGTAAATTAGCAGGACATAGGAGACAGCAAGAGATCCAGAACTGAGAGGTAAATTAGCAGGACATAGGAGACAGCAAGAGATCCAGAATTGAGAGGTAAGTTAGCAGTACATAGGAGACAGCAAGAGATCCAGAACTGAGAGGTAAATAGCAGTACATAGGAGACAGCAAAGATCAAGAACTGAGAGGTAAATTAGCAGTACATAGGAGACGGCAAGAGATCCAGAACTGAGAGGTAAATAGCAGTACATAGGAGACAGCAGGATATCCAGAACTGAGAGGTAAGTTAGCAGTACATAGGAGACAGCAAGACATCCAGAACTGAGAGGTAAATTAGCAGTACATAGGAGACAGCAAGAGATCCAGAACTGAATGGTAAATTAGCAGTACATAGGAGACAGCAAAAGATCCAGAACTGAGAGGTAAATTAGCAGTACATAGGAGACAGCAAGAGATCCAGAACTGAGAGGTAAATTAGCAGGACATAGGAGACAGCAAGAGATCCAGAACTGAGAGGTAAATAGCAGTACATAGGAGACAGCAAAGATCAAGAACTGAGAGGTAAATTAGCAGTACATAGGAGACAGCAAGAGATCCAGAACTGAGAGGTAAATTAGCAGGACATAGGAGACAGCAAGAGATCCAGAACAGAACTTGAGATCCTGCTCATCAAACTCATTGGCTATTTAAGCCCGTTAAAGATTACATTTGCATTTTTCATTGCATTTGTATTTGATTTGTAATTTTAGATTTTAATAATTGTATATTATTTATTCATTAAGTGTGTAAATTGGTTGTGAAACTAGCGCGATATTCTATTTTCACCAGGTTTTAGCACAATTTCTTCAATCATTCAACACACTGTTTCATTGATGTAACCCATATTTGTACATTTTCTCCATGCACGGTGTGAATAACAATCCTCCAAAGTAGATATATATATTTTTTTTTAAATTAAACAGAATTGTGTAATGTTTGACTCGGGGTGATTTTAATCCCATAGTCCGTGCGAAGGAGGTACAAGAAAATTAAATTGTATAGGTAACTAAAAAAACAAGTAAATGATGAATAGAGCTCGAATATGCAATAATACAAAATAAAAAAGTAATACTATTACTGGAATCAAACTCGGGTCCCCAGGATAACGCGCCGGCATCATACCTAATCAACCAACTGTGCAATAATGAATTGAGAATTATACTGCCAATACAGCCCAGACTCGTGCTAAAACCACTCAATATAAGCTAAAAAATTATAATATATTAATAAATCATTTCCATAATCTAATCATAATAATAATAATAATAACTATTTTGTATTTCAATTGAATGCAATTTCATTTAAAATGAAGCCGGTATATTTTACTCTTGCGCACTTTTAAAAAACCTAAAGAAAATAGTATCCCCATAAAAAACACTCCGTGTAAAAATACCAGCCAAGTCTCTTCAATTAAAAAAAAATAGAAGAAATCTAAAAATTCAGCACTGAAAAGTAGTGATATCAAAAAATTGGCCAAGTCAAAACTTTTCAAAAAATACTTGGCGCATCGTGCATATAAATAGTATAGAAGTAGGCAGGAAATGAAATGTACTCATCTACACATGTCCTAAAAAAAAACGATGCGCCAAGTATTTTTTGAAAAGTTTTGACTTGGCCAATTTTTTGATATCACTACTTTTCAGTGCTGAATTTTTAGATTTCTTCTATTTTTTTTTAATTGAAGAGACTTGGCTGGTATTTTTACACGGAGTGTTTTTTATGGGGATATCACTCCTTTTTTCAGTTTATTATTACAACTTGTAACATATTGTGGCACCAAAGATTATAATTCTTTTAAAAAATAAGATTTTGTGATTTGGTTGCTAAGAAAAGTTGTGCTTGTTACTGTGTTAATGCTATAAATAATATGTTACAAAGTATAGCAAAAGTTTCGTTCCAATCGGTCCAGCCGTTCTCGAGTTACGGCATCACTTCCGGTTTTCAAAATGGCGGTTGACATCACTGCCACCTAAAATTTGTATCTATAAATGTTATGTAACATTATAAGCCTTCTGAATATGTAGTTATTGATATAAGAGATGATTTTAGTCAGATTTGTCATTTTTATGACGTCATTTCCGGTTTAGGTTATAGAACATTTCTTCTTTCACTATTGGTATTCCTTATAGATGACCTTCTAAATCGAATGGCGCTAATTTCGTTCTAATCGGTCCAGCCGTTTTTGATATATGACGTCACTTCCGGTTTAAAAATGGCGGCACAAAAAATTTATAAGAACAAAGGTATCATCAGACGCCAAAAGTGCACATGTGGTAAAATTTTCATATCGATCGGTTCAGCCGTTTAGGCTGTGGCGGTGATAGCAACGTTTCCTGATATCTGAATCATCATCATCAGATAGCTTTTAAAAGGGGTGTAATTTCACTGTTTTCACGGCCCTCTAGCACCCAAACGGCATAACGTATTGTTCCCAAATTTGGTATATGTTGTCGGGGGGGCCATAGCTCGAAATTAAGTTATTTCGCAACAATGTGAGATTTCCCAATTTTGAGATCCAGTAGGCCGAAAATGCCATGTTGTTGCTTACAGTAAAAGTGTTTGGTCTGCTCCTCAGTTTATTAGGCATTTACGGTATGTTGAGTGAGTGTGAGTGTATAGTACGACTTGGCTGGGTGGAGCGACCGCTCCACTAGATTAAAGATATTTTTACCCCCTGGTGAAAAATGTCACTCCGATTATGGACTATAAACAACTTTTTTCCTGTAACACTGTTATTTATGACATTTTATATTTTTTCAATTGTTTTTTTTATTTTAAATTACTTTTTTGAGTGCCTTTCTTGTATAAATCCGAAAAAAATTACTTGATTAGATATTTCCTTCATATCAAATTCAATTATATTTTTGTTTTGTCATTGACAACAATTCATATAACGATTCATATAACTTGTGATTTTTTGGTCCAATTTCTGGACCAATTTCTGGACCAACTTGAATTTGTATTAAAAAAAAAACTAAGGAGCAGAGAGTTGACCGTCTAAATTGTTTCCTGATATCCGATTAATAATAACCTCATAAAAAACACTCCTTGTAAAAATACCAGCCAAGTCTCTTCAACTGTAAAAAATTGAAGAAATCTAAAAATTCAGCACTGAAAAGTAGTGATATCAAAAAATGGGCCAAGTCAAAACTTCATTTTAAAAACCAAAATATACTTGGCGCATCGTTTTTAAGGACATTATAGGTATTTAGGTAGGTACATTTAAATTTTGGCATATGCCATATATGCCATATGATTTGGTTTATGCTTCTTATGCTTCGTGTATATACTATGAGTACTACAATAGTACAATAGTACTAATACTACAATAGTATATACTATTGTATATACACGATATTTGGTCATCGTTATTAGTGCATTATAGGTATGTATAGATGTAGGTAGATTCTATGTTGTTTTCACATCTGCCATTCACTTCTAAACTATCTATATGCACTATGCGACATGTATATTTTGGTTTTTCAAATTAAGTTTTGACTTGGCCCATTTTTTGATATCACTACTTTTCACTGCTGAATTTTTAGATTTCTTCTATTTTTTTGGAAAGTTGAAGAGACTTGGCCGGTATTTTTACCCTGAGTGCTTTTTTATGGCGTTATGTTATACTGTCCGCGCCAAGTAGGCACTTCTTTTCATTTGTAGTTTTCGTGCCCATCCCTTGGCCTGTGCCTCGTTACATATTTGCCTTATGGATCTATTTTCTTTCCTCTTCTCACCCTTGTTAATGCGCATTTCCAGTTTCCCTTTCACGGCGCATTAATACTTTCCCACCGCAGTGCATTTGATTCTTTACAATTAGTTACAAACGTACCGTGCTACCGTCAACATCGCCTTGCCGCTCAGTTACAGTTATTTAGCCTAGCTCTTGATCGTTAAGTCATTCTCAACTCATACGCGTCCACGCTACTGTCATTAGTGCATAAATAACTACCTCCAGCCAGTCTCATACAAGCTTTACGTCCTGCGTGAAGTGCGATATTTCCATCTACGCATTCCATTCTCTTTCTGAACTCTTTCCCAATCAGTGGCGTGCCGTGACATTTGAAGTGAGGGAAGCAATTTGCCAGGAAAGAAATTTGCCCAGACCCGGAGGGGGGGTCTGGGGGGCTTGCCCCCCAGCTTAGCCCCGCAGGGAATTTTTTAAAATTTGACTAATTTTAGATGGTTAAAAACGATTTTGAAAGTACCTTTTTGGAAGATTACTTGAATTTAAGAAATGGTCAAAGGAGGATTTTCAGACTAATTTTTTATATTTTAATCATTAGTTTTTTGAAGGCAAATACGAGGGCAAATACAGATATACAAAAACTTTGTAGAAATGCGTTAACTGAACTGAGAATCCGAAACTGCAATATTTTGTAGATATTACAAGTTTAGACATTCAACCGCTCTTGAGCACTGTCACCGACCGATCACATGTTCGTTCCAATCGTGTCAACTCGGGAGTAGTTCGGCTGCGTTCGGACTGTGGATGCAACTCTCCGATTTGCTTCCCTTGGCTAGAATACGCCTGCAGAAATAGACGCATTTTACACAGAAATGCTTTGTGTTTAGACCGGCAAATAATGTTATTATCATGGCAAAATAAGTTTTTATTATTGACAATACTTTCAGGTGGCTGCAGATTAACATATTTGATTGTAGGCAAATCACCTAATGCATGCGTAACTCCCGTATATAGAGCGAGGGATTGGAAGCAATTCGAAATGTGAATCCCTTGGAGCCGGCCGACTGCCGAGCCGAGGCAAGTGTATGCGTGCGCACGCGCCTTGCCCACCTCCTGTCTTAGAAACCGCGTTTACTTTGAAATCAGAGCGAAAGTGGTGACATTTGTGTTCGTAATAAGAATTCTATAAGTAGTATTAAGTGATGAATATTTTTGTAAAAAGATTAAATTATTATACATATAATTATTATATTTTAATATTGTTGGAATGGAAAAGGAAGGGGAAGCAATGCTTCCCTTGCTTCCATTGAGTGCACGCCACTGTTCCCAATGCTGAACTCATTCCTTGTCACCGCCTATCTTTCTCCACGCCGAGATTCGGGAGGTCGACTGGTTCTTGTTCACTGCACTGGTGAGTACCTAACTGTCGAGTAATATTAGATGCACTGTTCCGTATGGCCCTTTTAGCCATTGGTACCTTGATCCGTTTTGTCCAACACTCGTGCTCGCTTTGGGTTGCCGCAGCTCCCTCAACGCTGCTCCATCCTATAGACTCCACTATCTGGACCCAAACTTATACTAAAGATGGACCTCAATGGTGCATATGGTGTAAAAATTTGGTTCGTAATTAAAGTGTAAGTGATGAAAATTTTAATCACAAAATTATGCGTCAAGTAAATATTTTTTTATTTTTAAACTATGAAAGTGAGAAATTCTCCGAGGTCTATTTTATTAATTATATAAGAAGCAATAGTACTGCAAAATTTCAGTCAAGTACCTTCAATAGCATCAAAGAAATATGTTCCTAAGTAGATACAATTTCGCAAGTTAATCCTTCGTGGCTATGTCCCCTTAATTCCACTTTAATTTTGCATCCATCCTCACCTCACTGGTATAGTATCACTTTCCAGATACCTAAGCTTCCTTGCCATATTCCCGACTAAATATCAAATCATTTTGATGTTCCATTGTTGCAACATTCATTCTACCCTCTGTACTCAACTTAAGCATTAATCCAAACCTATTCATCTCAAACATGTGGTGTTTCTCCTCAACGTGAACACTGGTAAGGAATACACGTACAATGATATACTTTAATAGCGTGTATATTATGGCGGTAAATACATAGTAACGAGGCTGGTCGCCATCTTGATGATAGAACTCCAGCGCCTTCTAAAGTCCTTGCGCATGCGCGCCAACGCTACAAAACACATCCGACTTTTCTTCCCTGACAAGGAAAACAATTTCCATGTGCATGCCAATTCCACTCGTTTTCTCTCGAGGAATTTCTCTCGAGGAATTTCTCTCGAGGAATTTCTCTCGTGGAATCGTCTACTCTCCCCCCACAGGCTGCTCTGGGTGTTCTTCGTCTTACTGAGCATTGGCGCGTGCTCGTGGTTGATTCTACGTCTGTATGAGAAGTGGGACACGGCACCTGGGATCGTGTCTTTTGCCGACAACGACACGCCGATCTGGCAGATTCCCTTCCCAGCAGTCACGTTCTGCCCAGCGAGAAAATACACCGATGAGATTTACAACATGACGAATGCTGTGGAAGAATTTGAAGATCTTAGTCCAGAGGAGTAAGTTTGTTAATAATTGATACTGTATGTTTGGTGAAATGTCTCCTATCTTAACGTGGCGCGATCACTCGATAGAGCACATTTTTATTTATTTTTGAAATTACCATTTCAAAAAACGTTTTACAACAGTTCAACTATATTTAAGTATAAAAGGCTCATTTAATGTCCTGTAGTTTGTGACTCCCGCCCAATAATGAGTTTTCAATTTTATGTCTTTTGAGAATGAACACAACTTTAACATGGGAGGTATAGGAAAATCATTTCGAATTTTGTGTAAAACTTTTAAAATAGCACACGTTGGTATCTGTGTGCGTCACGTTTTTCTGGTCTATCAGAAATTTTTTTTTTGTTAAAATCTAACAGAACAAAAAAATTAAAACTTTATTTTAGCTTAAAAATGACACGAATTTACTTGACTGCCATAAGATAACATGGGGGAGAAAACTCAAATTATCTCAGAAACTAGACACGAGAAGTGTTTAATTTTTTCAGGGATTGTGTATGGCTTGATTATCAATAAGTACACAAAAATGTATGAAGATCTGCGACTATGCCTCGAGTGATCGCGCCACCTTAAGGTACCATCTACCACTTGAAAACAGCAAATTTTGTAAAATAATTTTTTTTCAATTTTAATTTACTTAAATAGCTGTGATATTTCTCTTTCATCTCCTTTTTTTAGTTTCATTATATCTATAATAGTTATTTTAAAAAAAATGGAATATAAGTCATGTAAGACGAACATCCCTATCAATTTGACAGCTTTGATGCTTGTATCTCAGAACTGTATTTTCCAGCGTTTTTGAAGTTTCAAAGTGTGATATCTCTGTTTGCATAGCAGCTATAAACTTGATTGTTGTTCCTTTGGGTAGATTATAACATGCTCTGTGATTTGAAGTAGAATGATAAAATTGGAGTTAACAGGGTATTTTTCATGAGGTGTTGAAAATAATTTATATTTTTGATAATTTAAAAAAAAACGTATTCAATATTCTTTGATAGTAATTATTTTTTTAGAATACTGATTCTAGCTCAAATCATTGACCATATACCTACCTCCATACAAAAAAAAATTGGGTGCCTCAGACCAACCGTGACTTCTGAATCACGTTTTGAATAAACACCAATTTTTCCATTGTTAAAAATTCCTAACAATGGAGCTTCCACCGAAGAACCGACATCCAGTAACTGCAACGGCTCCCAGACTCTCAGTCAACTTAATGTATTTTTTATTTTTTTTAAGTTTTTTTCCACAATTCTTTTAATTTAGTAACAGGGAATCTACAAAAAATATCTTGGCATTCTAAACACAAAATTGCAAAAAAAATGTCAAGAGGTATATGGTACCTTAAGATGAAACCAAACCACTCAACGAAAGATTATGAACAAATTACAATATCATTGTTTTCTTTGATAGGTGTGTTTTCTTGATAGGTTCACTACACATTATTATCTAGTGGAGCGGTCGCTCCACCCGGCCAAGTCGTACTGTACACTCACACTCACTCAACATACCGTAAATGCCTATATAAACTGAGGAGCATTCCAACCACTTTTACTGTAAGCAATAACATAGCATTTTCGGCCTACTGGCTTAAAATTGGGAAATCTCACATTGATCGAAATTTTCCCAATTCTGTAGGCTAAAAACGCGACATATTAGAGTAGTTTGATAATGTTGTAAAATTTATTGATTCTCTCACTTAGGGATGGTGTTTCAGAGGTAACCTGCGAAATAAAAACGCGCACCCCGACTGGGAATCGAACCCAGATCCTTCGGGTTTCCGGCCCTATGCTTTAACCATTAAGCTATCCACTCCTAGCTCAGAAGTTTGAGCATAGCCATTCGAGAGAGATGTATTCACGTTGTCAAAGGAAGTCGAAGTGCTTCAGTCTTCGTGTATAGGTCAGATACTCGGACTCGCAAGAGTTGTATGGCAACTCAACCTGCTGATTAAGAATGCGTCCCGATAGCATACTGGTTAAAGCATAGGGCCGGAAACCCGAAGGATCTGGGTTCGATTCCCAGTCGGGGTGCGCGTTTTTATTTCGCAGGTTACCTCTGATATTAGAGTAGGCCGAAAATGCATAAATGCCATTTGTGAGCTAGCGAGTCGTAAAAACAGTATACACCTCTTTTAAAAGCTATCCCCATAAAAAACACTTCGAATAAAATACCAGCCAACTCTCTTCAAACATGATCATGACACTAGAAATAGTAATAACTTTTACTTAACGGGTCATTCCAGACAAACGTGTTGTAAATAGCTGTTTTATGTAGGAGTAAGAAATTACAATAAGTTGCCTGTGTCAATGAAAAATGCTGTTTCCCTTCAAGAATTCAAACGTGAGCTGGCGGTGAGGTTGCTGGGGTTATTGAGCGAGCGTAGCGAGCGTCACCACGGTACTCTTATGGCACTTTCTCTGTGTGTTTGGTTGTTTTTTTTTGTTTTTTTTGTGGTCACACCCCAGGTCAAACCGCTCAAGCAATCAATCTGAATTTTTGTACACATACTAACGTACTCTATGCGGTCCCTGGAGGCCATGTCTTGAAACTTACGCCTCCAGGACGCAAACGCTCTAGGACGTCATAAAGTCCCATTTACTGTAAGAATGATGACCTTGAAATCTACCTTTAACTGTTTAGCTTAATTTTGAATAAGGTTTTATGACTGTATAATATCCGTAATAATAATTATAATGTTAATAAATTGTTTGCAATAGATTGCTGGATGACAATCAAACAAGTGGCTTGACTATATGTTTCAATGTCGATCACTCTTACAGTGAATGGGACTTTATGACGTCCGAGAGCGTTTACGTCCTGAAGGCGTAAGTTTCAAGACTTGGCCTCCTGGGATCGTTTTTGAATGGGATCCCGTGATTGGTTCAAATTTAAAAAAAATTATATTTCGATTGGTTTGTTTCATGCAAAGTTTCAGCCAAATCCTCCCATTGGTTAAAATTTAAAAAAAATCTTTCATATGATTTTTGAAATTTAAACTAGAACCGTATGACCGATCAACTTAAAACTTTGCATGGTCATTGGGACCAATATTATCTGTATTTTTGACAATTTTCAGACTTATCTGTGTTTAAATCCAAAAGCTATTGACATTTTACTGACATTTTGCGTGTTATCTGTCAAATTTCTCGAAAATGTTGATCACGGCTTCTTCAACTCTTTATAGTTCCAAGGTAGTTAGAGCAGAAACTTTCAAACGTATGAAACTGATATGACCGTTCAAAAGATCGTCTAATACTGTGTAAGTACACACACTAATATCACATGAGTGGTCCCAGGTATATTTTAGATTTCTTCAATTTTTTTAGTTGAAGAGACTTGGCTGGTATTTTTACTCGGAGAGTTTTTATGGGGATTGTGTAAGTACACACACTTTTATCATATGAGTGGTCCCAGGTATATTTTTTTTAAGTATATCCTATGATTTTTGAATTTTAACAAGGAACATTTTAATCATAAAGGTTCAATCGATCAACTAAAAACTTTGCATGGCTATTGGGACTAATACTTTAGGAATATTTGGAGATTTTTATACCTACAATTCTGACGAATTTCAAGAATTATTGGCTTTTAATGATATTTTCGATAGACATATTTTCGGTTCGAGGTGTTGCGCGTGCCCGTGCTCGCTCATCAACGCGTTATACAGAACATTTTCCTAGTTATGTTATGAGGTGTTGATGTATGATGCCTATTGCTGTGTTATTTTAATCTGTTTCTTCTTGATTTTTATAATGATGACTATGTATGTCTATGTATACCTATGTAAGAATGTAGCGCTAGTCGCTTAATAAACACTTATTATTATGATGTGTGTTACGAGTTGTCAGAATAATTAAGCGAGCGCAACGAGCGTCTCCACTTGAAACGTATGGCTCGAATATCTGTTTTTTTGTTTTTTTATCTGTGCATCTGGGCGTCTTCTGCTAAACGAAGTAACGGATCAGGCCAAATTTTTTCTCAAAAATTATATTACTATTCTGGTTGTAGTCAAAATGATTTTCAGCAAGTTCGCGGTCCATTGGTTTGATTGGAAATTTAAAGTGTAGTTGATACTGTGCTTGGCAATGGGGATGAAAGAATCTCTGTGTGTCAATATAACTGCAATCGTTTGACCGATCAACACCAAAATTTGCATTGTCATTGGTACCAGAATAATTAGTATTTTTTGACAAATCTGTAAATATCTATAATGAACTTCAAGAGTAATATAAATCCCCATAAAAAACACTCCGTGTAAAAACACCAGCCAAATCTCTTCAACTATAAAAAAATAAAATAACTCGAAAAATTCAGCTCTGAAAAGTAGTAATATCAAAAAATGGGGCAAGTCAAAACTAAATTTTAAAAACCAAAATATACTTGGCGCATCGTGTACATATAAATAGTATAGAATATGCCAAAAATCAAATTTACGTGAATATATATAATATACCTACAATACTCTTAAAAACGATGCGCCAAGTATATTTTGGTTTTTAAAATTAAGTTTTGATTTGGCCCATTTTTTGATATCACTACTTTTCAGAGCTGAATTTTTAGAGTTATTTTATTTTTTTATAGTTGAAGAGACTTGGCTGGTGTTTTTACACGGAGTGTTTTTTATGGGGATATCACTAATTTTTTTAGTTTATTTACACAACTTGTAACACATATCGGAGCAAAAATGACTAATTCCTTTGAAAAAATAAGCCATTTCCAATTTGTAAGGGAATGTTGCGTTTGGTACCAAAATATGCTTAAAGTGATATTACATAAAGAAAAGAGAAAGATTCGTTCCAATCAGTCCAGCCGTTTTCGAGATCACTTCCGGTTAGCAATATGGCGGCTGAAATCACTGCCACCTAGAATTTACTTATATAAATGTTTTGTATCATTATAAGCCTTCTGAATAATTATGTAGTTAATGTAGTAAGAGGTGATTAAAGTCAGATTCTTAATTTTTATGACGTCATTTCCGGTTTCGGTAATAGCACACTTCTTTTTAGATTATTAATGTTCCATAAAGATGACCGTCTGAATCATTTTGCGCTAGTTTCATTCCGATCGGTCCAGTCGGTTTTGAGATATGACGTCACTTCCGGTTTCAAAATGGCGGCTTCCGGTTGGTTTTATAAAAAGGCACCTCAGACGCCAAAAATGCACATGTGGTAAAAATTTCAGATCGATCGGTTAAGCCGTTTAGGCTGTGGCGGTGATAGCGGTGTTTCCTGATATCATCTGAAGAAGAAGAAGAAGAAGAAGAAGAAGAAGAAGAAGAAGAAGAAGAAGAAGAAGATGAAAGTGATGTAATTTCACGATTTTCAAGGCCCTCTAGCTCGCAAATGGTATAACCTATTGTTGGCTCACTTGGAATATTTGGTAGGGGGGTCCATAGCTCCAAATTAAAATATTTCTCAACAATGTGATATTTCCCATTTTTGAGATCCAGTAGGCCGAAAATGCTATGTTGTTGCTTACAGTAAAAGTGTTTGGTCTGCTCCTTAGTTTATTAGGCATTTACCTATGTTGAGTGACTGTGAGTGTACAGTACGACTTGGCTGGGTGGAGCGACCGCTCCACTAGATTTTATTGACATATGTACGCTTAATTTAAAATGGCCTGTAGCCACACCACCGTTTGACCTATCAAAATGGACTTCAATATATCTGACTAATATCATATTTTGCATTCCCAACATTGTCAACATCCTCTTACATAATGTACACTATTCACGCATGCGCATATCGCGTATGTCCGGGTGTCCAGGTGTCCGGGTGTCCGACAATGGAAGTGAATCGAACTGTCATTTCAAAACGTTAAAATGTCAGCACGAATCATTATATCCACTTTTAAGTAAGTTATAACAATAATTCGTTCAAATAATATACGAAATCACATTCTACATACCAGATCGATGAATAACTCCGTTTCACTAACGTTTGAAAGTATTTTGAGAGAAATTACATGAGAAGCAAGAGTGTAGCCAACTTGCCAAGACGTGTAGCCCATGGAAGAACAGACAAGTTTCGAAACTTTCAAATTTGCGAAGTATAGGCCGTGATTATTTTACATTGAACGAAAATTGGATTTCACTCTTGGGACCTTGACTTAGTAGAACCACGGGTAAAGCAATACCCATAAAAAAACACTCCGTGTAAAAATACCAGCCAAGTCTCTTCAACTATAAAAAAAATAGAAGAAATCTAAAAATTCAGCACTGAAAAGTAGTGATATCAAAAAATGAGCCAAGTCAAAACTTAATTTTAAAAACCAAAATATACTTTGCGCATCGTGTATATAAATAGTAAAGAAGCATATGCCAAAAATCAAATGTACCTAAATATATATAATATACCTATAATGCCCTTAAAAACGATGCGCCAAGTATATTTTGGTTTTTAAAATTAAGTTTTGACTTGGCTCATTTTTTGATATCACTACTTTTCAGTGCTGAATTTTTAGATTTCTTCTATTTTTTTTTTTTTATAGTTGAAGAGACTTGGCTGGTATTTTTACACGGAGTGTTTTTTTATGGGGATATCACTTATTTCTTTAGTTTATTTACACAACTTGTAACACACATCGGAGCAACAATGACTAAATACTTTAAAAAAATACGCCATTTCCGAATTGGTTAAACGAAAAATTGTGTTTGGTGCTCAATATACCTAAGCTTAAAGTGATATTCCATGAAGAATTGCGAAAGCTTCGTTCCAATCAGTCCAGCCGTTTTCGAGATATGGTATCACTTCCGGTTTTCAAAATGGCGTCTGAAATAACTGCCACCTAGAATGTATTTCTATAAATGTTATGTATCATTATAAGCCTTCTGAATATGTGGTTATTGTAGTAAGAGGTCATTAAAATCTAGTTCTTCATTTTCATGACGTCATTTCCGGTTTTGGTAATAGTACATCTCTACTTTAACTATTGATATTCCATATAGACGACCGTCTGAATCATTTGGCGCTCGTTATATTCCGATCGCTTGAGCCGTTTTCGAGATATGACGTCACTTCCGGTTTCAAAATGGCGACTACCGGATGGTTTTATAAAAAGGCACCTCAGACGCCAAAAGTGCACATGTGGTAAAAATTTCAGATCGATCGGCTAAGCCGTTTAGGCTGTGGCGGTGATAGCGGTGTTTCCTGATATCATCATCAGATAGGTTTTAAAAGGGGTGTAATTTCACTGTTTTCACGGCCCTCTAGCACGCAAATGGCATAACCTATTGTTCCCAAATTTAGTATATGGAGTGGGGTGGGCCATAGCTCGAAATTAAGATATTTCACAACAATGTGAGATTTTCCAATTTTATGATCCAGTAGGCCGAAAATGCCATGTTGTTGCTTACAGTAAAAGTGGTTGGTCTGCTCCTCAGTTTATTAGGCATTTACGGTATGTTGAGTGAGTGTGAGTGTACGTTACGACTTGGCTGGGTGGAGCGACCGCTCCACTAGATAGTACAGTCAGTTAGGTGAAAAATTAGGGGTTTGATGATAAACCTGTAAAAATGTCATCATATACTCAGAAAAACTAGCTTATCAACATAGGCTACGGTGCATATCGAATTTTTTCATATTTGGGGGGGTAGGGGGGGTCAAAATTTTATTTTCAATATTAAAATAAAAATGGCGGAGTTGGTGATAGCAACTCAAAACTTTCACAAAATCCTCATTAAACTCATCTTATAATAATGTGCCTTTGTGCATGAAAATATTCTCATTATTTTGGGGTGGAGGGGGGGTAGACGATATTTTTAATTGTTGGCATAAACACTAGGGGTTTGATGATAAATTTGTAAAAATGTCACCATATACTCAGCAAAAGTAGCTTATCAACATAGGCTACGGTGCATATCAAATTTGTTCATATTTGGGGGGGTAAGGGGGGTCAAATTTGTATTATTAATATTAAAATAAAAATGGCGGAGTTGGTAATAGCAACTCAAAACATTCACAAAATCCTCATTAAACTTATCTTATAATAATGTTTCTTTGTGCATGAAAATATTCTCATTATTTTGGGGGGGAGGGGGGGGTAGACGATATTTTTAATTGTTGGCATACAAATTAGGGGTTTAATGATAAACCCGTAATAATTTTACCCCATACTCAGCAAAACAAGCTCATTAACATAGGCTACGGTGCATATCAAATTTTCATATTTGGGGGGGTAGGGGTGGTTTCATTTTGATTTTCAATATTAGAATAAAAATGTCGGAGTTAATGATAGAAATCTATAAAGTTAACAAAATACTCTATATACTCATCTTATAATAATGGGTCATTTTGAATGAAATTTTTTTCATTAATTTAGGGGGGAGGGGGGTAGACGATATTTTTAATTGTTGGTATAAACATTAGGGGTTTGAAGATAAACCTCTAAAAATTTCACCATATACTCAGAAAAACTAGCTCATTAACATAGGCGGCGGTGCATAGCAATTTTTTTCATATTTGGGGGGTAATGGGGGTTAAATTTTATATTTTTGTTGTTGCAATAAAAATGGCGGAAACTTAAAAAAAAATCCTGCACAAGGGTCGATTATTATAAGATGAGGTAACGAGTGTTTTGTAAAAATTGTATGTTTCCATCATTAACTCCGCCATTTTTTTATAATATTGAAAATCAAAATTTGACCCACCCCACCCCCCAAATATGAACTTATTCGTTATTCACCGTAGCCAATGTTGATAAGCTAGTTTTGCTGAGTTCAAGGTGACATTTTTTCAAATTTGTTATCTAACTCCTAGTGTTTATCACAACAATTTATAATATCGTCTACCCCCCCTCCCACCCAAAATATTGATTTTATTTTCATGCTGAAAGCCCTATCATTATAAGATGAGTATAAAGAGTATCCTGTGATAGTTTTGAGTTTCTATCACTAACTCCGCCATTTTTATTCTAATATTAAAAATAAAAAATTTACCCCCCCTACCCCCCCCAAATATGAACAAATTTGATATGCACCGTAGCATATGTTAATGAGCTTGTTTTGCTGAGTATGGGGTAAAATTTTTACGGGTTTATCATTAAACCCCTAATTTGTATGCCAACAATTAAAAATATCGTCTACCCCCCAAAATAATGAGAATATTTTCATGCACAAAGAAACATTATTATAAGATAAGTTTAATGAGGATTTTGTGAATGTTTTGAGTTGCTATTACCAACTCCGCCATTTTTATTTTAATATTGATAATAAAAATTTGACCCCCCTTACCCCCCCAAATATGAACAAATTTGATATGCACCGTAGCCTATGTTGATAAGCTACTTTTGCTGAGTATATGGTGACATTTTTACAAATTTATCATCAAACCCCTAGTGTTTATGCCAACAAATAAAAATATCGTCTACCCCCCCTCCACCCCAAAATAATGAGAATATTTTCATGCACAAAGGCACATTATTATAAGATGAGTTTAATGAGGATTTTGTGAAAGTTTTGAGTTGCTATCACCAACTCCGCCATTTTTATTTTAATATTAAAAATAAAATTTTGACCCCCCCTACCCCCCCAAATATGAAAAAATTCGATATGCACCATAGCCTATGTTGATAAGCTACTTTTGCTGAGTATATGCTGAAATTTTTACAGGTTTATCATCAAACCCCTAGTGTTTATGCCAACAATTAAAAATATCGTCTACCCCCCCTCCACCCCAAAATAATGAGAATATTTTCATGCACAAAGGCACATTATTATAAGATGAGTTTAATGAGGATTTTGTGAAAGTTTTGAGTTGCTATCACCAACTCCGCCATTTTTATTTTAATATTGAAAATAAAATTTTGACCCCCCTACCCTCTCAAATATGAAAAAATTCGATATGCACCGTAGCCTATGTTGATTAGCTAGTTTTTCTGAGTATATACTGAAATTTTTACAGGTTTATCATCAAACCCCTAATTGTGACCTAAAATTGATCTAACTGACTGTACTAATATAATGTAAATAGATGATATTTCTGGGGTTGCAAATGGTGAGGGGTTGGGTGGGGGGGGGGGGGGGGGGGCGTAAGTGAACTTTTAAGCCCGAGTATACATACCTAACGTCGCAACTTCTCATTAGTTTATTGACAGTTACGTTTTGGGAATCAAAATTGTACTAAACCGATCGATCGTTGATGTTTCAATTTCAATTTCGATTATCTTTATTTGCATCATTAAGTACAAAAATGCGACATTCAGCAATGTGGGAATCGACTGAGTAGCTCAGCGGCTCCCTGCTGATCTGCCATGTAACTTGATGTGAATTCCTGATGTTGATGGGAATTGTGCAGAGATGCAGACTTTTATTTCATCAGGAGGCAAGTAAGATCACTTGACAGATATTTCAGTCAATGAGAGCTGCTCTGGTTTTATCTAAATTTGATATGAGTATTCGATTTTTTCTTAGAAACTTTTTAAAAATCTTTTTACCCAATTTTTCATTTTTCATTTCTTATGTACTCATTGGGCCGTTATTTTTTTAAGTTGCGTATAATTCACTCATTTATGATTTCAGATTTGTAACTTGGATTCGTTAAGAAATTTTAATCTGTAGTGTAGTAGATTTGTAATTTCCATGTAGGTACCTATTTGTTTTAGTAGTGTATAACGTCGCGCTGTTCTGCAGCTAACATATTATGATGATGGGAGATGATGGTGAATAGGAGGTATAGATGGAAGGTGGGAAAGAGGCGGTCGTGGCCTATTAGTTGGGTATACCTTCCCAGCATTTTCCTGTTCACTGAGGTAATACCACGAACAAAACCGTCAGGAAGGACGCTTTTTAACAATTCCCTAACTTTGGTAGTTGGTGATAAATTAATCATAAATGCGAATCAAACGACTTACAATTTGTAAGCGGGTCCCTCTAGTTGTCTATTATTTTACACATTTTCAGCCCAATCAGTCAAGAACACTTATTGACAGTTTTAATAACTGTCTGAAATTAAGTATCGGAATTAAGACGGCTGGGTAGTGAGTTTGACCTTGAAGAGTTTTTTAATCGATTATTATCAATATCTTTTTCCAGTGTAATTGTTAACAAAAAAGGGCTATGGACGTGAATTCAGAACAGTTCAATGAAAATAAATTTCCAACAGGTCCAACAGGTGTTTAGAACCTGAGGTGTTCTTGACACCTGATAGACACAATAAAACTAATAACTTATTCCAAACTATGAAATTATTTTCATTGAACTGTTCTGAATTCACGTCCATAGCCCTATTTTGTTAACAACTAGGAAAACGCTCTGAGTAACGCGTTGATGAGCGAGCACGGATACGCGGAACACCTCGAACCGAAATTATGTATATCGAAAATATCATTAAAAGCCAATAATTCTTGAATTTCGTCAGACTTAAATAATAATCTCTAAATATTCCTAAAATGTTAGTATCAACCTTTATGATTGAACTGTTCCTTTTGTTTATATTCAAAAATCACAGGATATCTTTAAAAAAAATATACCTGGGACCACTCAAATCATAATGATATTAGTGTGTACACAATATCAGATCAATCTGTTGAACGGTCATTATTAGTTTCATTTCGTTTTTAAACTTTCTGCTCTAACTACCTTGCCTTGATCTGAAGATTCGAAGTCGCCGTGAATTTGACAGCCAACACGCAAAATGTCCCTAAAATTACAAAAACTTTTGAAAATAACGACAGATTTGACTGAAAATTGGCAAAAATACCTTAAATGTTGGAACCAATGACCATGCAAAGTTTTTAGTTGGTCGGTCAATCGGTTCTAGTTTAAATTTCAAAAATCACAGCAAAAATGGTTTCAAATTTGAACCAATGGGAGGATTTGGCTGAAATTTATTATGATTGGGTACAATGTTGGTTGCAATGACTTTGCTAAATTTCAAATTGATCAAACCAACCAATCGAAAGATAATTTTTTTTAAATTTGAACCAATCAGGGGATTTAAAAAATATTAGGGTCTGCAACAATCAGAAATGTTACGTACTTGTGTGAAAAATTTCAGCTCGATCGAAGAAAAACTCTGACCTGTATATCGTCAGTAACAGAAAAAAACAAACAAACAAACAAACAAAAAACAGAGGTCCGTGCCAAAAGAGCCAAAAGGAGACGCTCGCTTCGCTCGCTCAATTACACTGGAAAAAGATATTGATAAAAATCGATTAAAAAACTCGTCAAGGCCACGCTCACTACCAAGCCCTCTTAAAGTTATCGTGATTAAATTGATTTTGCCATTATGTGGCATGAAAATTAATTATTCGGTTTATTCTTTATTCTCTATTTTATTTATCTAATTTTCGCCGAATTCATTAAGAATATCCATAAGATATAAGATAGCATTACCATCGATACCATCCATAAGATAGCATTACATCGAAATTGATTTGTTCGAAATAGAATGAATAGAGATTTAGAATAGGCACCCTGTTGATGTAAATATTTGAGTGTTCTGCTAAGATTTAAAATGTTGATGTATTTCTTTTGAGGCGGCATAGAGCTGAGAGCATTTACTTATCATGCCCAAATCGAATAAACATTGGAGGCACCGAGAATCTTGGCGATGGTCTTCTGGATGAATTGTACAAGGTAAACCGCCACAGCTTTTAATTTTCCAATTATAAAATGGCAAAACTGAAGAATTTGCGATTCATGGGAGCATTACCTAAGGAACCAATTTTCTCTAGCTAGTATGGGCTATTGTGCAGATATCGAAACCTTAAGGTCGCCACCCCCCTACCCCCAAAGGGTTAATAACGTGATCCATCCATTTTTAATTTAAATGTCCATAATATGAACAGGTACATAATCAACTGCAACCTCAAAACACGAAAACCCTGAAAATGGCAGTCATTTTAGAGCTTACCCGTCGACATCATTAATTTCTTGACTAAATGCAACTTTGGTTAGACTTAGATTTTTTTAATCGTACCTTCCTGACACGTCGTTTATTATACAAAAACAACAAATTGACAAAAGTTTTATAATTTCACTAAAATACACATTTTTGGCACTTTGGACAGCCCCGGAGCCCAAAATGGCCCTCCGATTTTTTGAGGATCTCGAAATTATGAAAAAGTGGAAAATGTCCTATAAAACTGCCAAAGGAAATATTCTTATCACATTTTGCACTATTTTTGTGCTTATAGCCCTGACTACTCCCATAGAGACTGTTTTTACTTTTTAAGTTTGGTAGATAAAAGGATGGTATAATATTGAGCATATGTGAATACTGTTGAACTTTCTTACCTTCAGTCCACAACATATTGTATATTTAACTCTTTTGCAGCACGGCATTCGATTTCATAGTGAATTACTTCTAGTAGTTTATAATGAAATTGATGAAGATGTGACGAGCTCATTTCGTCCAGTCTTGACCGAAGAAGGAATTTGCTTTACGTTCAACATGCTGAGCTACACCGAGCTATTCAACGATGCATCATCGATGTAAGTATCATGTGTTTACTGTATACTGCACACTTGGATCTGTTCCAGTTCTTCCAGAACCAGTATAGGAAATTGTTCAGCGAGCGTAGCAAGGGTCTCCATTTGGTTCTTTTGGACACTTCCCATGTCGTTTTTGTTTTTTCCAGACTACACATGCCACATTGTTTTTCATTTCATTTCATTTCATTTTATTATACTGTTTAGTTTCCAGTAATAATAGGTATTAGAATTCATTCACTTTATTTCACAGAAAATCCTTTAAATACAATATTCCAATCAAAACTAATTTCTCCAACCACAGGCTAGAACAAAACTACTCTTAGCCTCATTGAACACACCCACCTTGCTAAGAAGCATTGCCTCAACACCAAGGCCAAAGTGAGATCCAGGAATAATATTATTCGAAAACTTACCAACTATTCATGGGGAGCCCAACCAGCCACGCTGAGAACATCTGCTCTGGCACTGTGTGTCTCAGTAGCTGAGTACGCTGCACCTGTCTGGAACGCATCCGCACACGCGAAACAAGTGGAGATCGCGGTCAACGAAGCAGTGCGCATAATAACGGGTTGCTTCAAACCTACACTAACTGGCAATCTGTACTCTCTCGCTGGCATCGCCCCACCTAACGTTAGGCGGGAAGTAGCAGCAGACATTGAGAGATCCAAGCAGGAGAAGGACCCACGACACCCGTTAAGCAGATATGTGCCTCAAGGTCGTCGGCTCAAGTCCAGGAAGAGTTTCATCTCAAGAACAAAATGTCTCGAGGGCGCTCCAAAAGCGAACCGGCTAAGGAAATGGAGCAGCGAACTTAACGACCTCGGAATGCCGCTAAAGGAGGAAATTGCTGCCGGAAGTGACCTCAAATATTCGGTTTGGAGATCACTCAATAGGCTGAGGGTTGGAGTTCCTAGATGTAAGACGAACCTACTCATGTGGGGGATGTTTGATGACGATAACACGATGTGCGACTGCTGAGCATTGCAAGACCCGGCACACCTGTTAGTATGTCCACTACTCTCCAAACCCTGTACTAGGGCTGATCTTTCGTAAGCCAATGAAATAGGTATTAAGGTGGCAGAGTATTGGAAGCAGAAAGTTTGATCTGGACACGGAAACGAACAAACCTTGCTAAGACAGCAAGGTTGTTGGGAGGAAGTCCTAACATACCCCTTCCCCCCCCCCCCCCCCCCACCCTCTTTAACATGGCGTCGGCGGTTAAGTTGGATGCGGGCCAGTTTGAACCACGGTGGTGGTGCCTAGCGAAGCTGCGTACTTGCGAACTTGTGTCGCAAGTCGAACCTTATCGGCAAACGCGTTGTAGCAGCCATTTTGTTGTTACCACACCTCCAACTCCTGAACTTCTTCGTTCGTCTCCTCCTTTACTTCCTCCGTCAACTCTTCTGGACGAGAGCGAGAAAATGATTCTGTTCATCGAGCGAGCGAAGCGAGCGTCTCCTTTTGGCTCTTTTGGCACGTACACTCCCCCAAATAATAAACGGTACTTGGTACAAAACGTATTGGCTGCTGGGCCGGTTCCTTGACAATCAATCCTTGTTATTATCAATGAAATCAGAGCTCACCTAAAAGAGTTAGATAATGCGAATTAGCACTGACTTCATGGGATGATGCCATCAAACCTTAATCAGTCAATTAATTTTCTTCCGAGTACCGTTTATTATTTGGGGGAGTGTACCTCTGTGTTTTTTTCTGCTATTAACTGATACACAGGTCGCACCGTTTTACCGATCGATCTGATATTTTGCACACATGTAAAACCAACCTTCTCTGTTTGCAGAGCCTTATTGTTTTGAAATCCATTCATTGGTTAAAATTTAAATAAATATCTCCTGATAGGCTGAAGTATGAAAACGGTCTTCGATAATTCCGATAAAACTCATATTTTGCATGACCATTAAGACCAACCTTGTCTCTTATTTTACAAAAATTCATCCCAATCAGTTAAGAACGTATGAACTTATTGACATTTTTAATAGCTGTCAGAAATGAAGTATCGAAATGAATGTTTTCCAGTGCCAATTGAATTGAATCTGATTTGCTATATTTACCAGGGTGCTTATATATGCTAGTTTCAAGTTTCGATGAAAAGCATATTACTTTTATGTTGATTGATTTCCGTGTCCGGTCATACGGCATTCATCCAATAATTAGCGGCGGCGATGGCCTTGTCGTTTGCTTGCATCAAGTCTTCTGTTGTGCAGGGATGGTTAAGTAGGGGACAGCTCAGTAGGTGACTCGGATCCTGCACAACACCGCAATCGCACAGGAATCAGCATCGGCTGGCAGGAAGCCCCACTTCTGCAGGTTGGTCTTGCATCGCGGTACCCCGACTCTCATGCGGTTCAGCGTTCTCCACACTGCATAGGGCAGGTCACCACCAGGGGCCAGTTCTTCCTTCACTGGAATTTCAGGGTTGTCCAGCTCGCTCCTCCACTTGGCGATGCGGTTCGCTTCCTGAGTTCCTTCCAGGACACGTGTTCGTGAAAGGAAGCTCTTCCTGGACCGAAGCCGCCGTGCCGCTGGCTGATGTCCGTGCAGCGAGTGTCGGGTGTCAATGTCCTGCTTCATCCTCTCCACATCTGCAGCGATGTTCCGTCGGACATGAGGTGGAGCTATCCCGATGATCGGATACAGTTTATGAACGGGAGTCGGCTTCAGACATCCCGTCACAATCCGCACGGTTTCGTTGACAGCGACATCCACCTGACTAACGTGTGCAGAGGCGCTCCACACTGGTGCGGCGTACTCCGAGGCAGACAAACACAGTGCCATGGCAGAGGTTCTAAGTATCCGGGGGTTGGCGCCCCAGGATTTGCTCGTCAGCTTCCTAATGATGTTATTTCGAGCACATACCTTACCCCTGGTGTTAGCACAATGTTTCCT
Organism: Leuctra nigra; assembly: GCA_934045905.1. NCBI lineage: Eukaryota > Metazoa > Arthropoda > Insecta > Plecoptera > Leuctridae > Leuctra > Leuctra nigra. Next base: position 1,255,098 of record OW203765.1, on the reverse strand, counting down.
GAAAGTCAGAGTACGATCCAACGTGACACCAAGGTATTTCAGCGTCGGGCAATGTTGGAGTTGGTCGCCTCGCCACGTGACGTCCAGCTCTCTTCTCGCTTCCCTGTTGTTTAAGTGAAACGCACAGACCTGCGTCTTGCTGGGATTCGTCCGGAGGTAGTTTGTGTCGTAATATAAAGAGAGCTTTTATGTTGATAAAATGTTGACTTTTATGTTGATGAATGTATATGCATGGAGTTGGAATATGTTGTCCGTGCGTTGTGTACGCATTTCCGTTCGAGAATTTGCACGTACTTGTGCTCGCTCATCAACGCGTTACACTGAGCATTTTCCTATTTTTGTTCACGAACTCTCGCTCTCAATCCACCTAACTCGTGTACAACGACAGCGTTCCTCGCCTGAAGCTCGCTGATCACAGCCGCATTCGCCTCCAACTCCCGCCCCTGAAGCCACAGCTTTACGACCAATTGATAGACTTTCTCTTTAAAACCCGGATGGGCGAGTCCTTCTGCTCGAACACATATCCTTGGACTCTAGCTGCTGAAAGAGGGTCATGTCACTGATCTTGACCTTGGTCGTTCCAGGCCAAAGCATCAAATCGAAATCACATGTTTGCCTTTTTCAGACAGGTATTATTGAGCGAGCGTAGCGAGCGTCACCACGGTACTCTTATGGCACTTTCTCTGTGTGTTTGTTTGTTTGTTTTTTTGTTTGTATTTTTTTTTGTGGTCACAGCCCAGGTCAAACCGCTCAAGCAATCGATCTGAAATTTTGTACACATACTAACGTACTCTATGCTGTCCCTGGGATCGTTTTTAAATGGGCTCCCGTGATTGGTTCAAATTTAAAAAAAAATATCTTTCGATTGGTTGCTTTGATCAATTTGAAATTTAGCAAAAACATTGCAACCAACATTGTACTTAATCATAAAAAGTTTCAGCCAAATCCTCTTATTAGTTCAAATTTAAAACCATTTTTCATGTGATTTTTGACATTTAAACTAGAACAGATTGACCGATCAACTTAAAACTTCGCGTGGTCATTGGTACCAACATTTTAGGTATTTTTGCCAATTTTCAGTCTAATCTGTCGTTATTTTCAAATGTTTCGTCATTTTAAGGTCATTTTATTCCATAATCTTGAAAAATGTATACTAAATTGTCATCCCTGCCTTCTTTAAGCTTCTGTTCCAAGGCAAGGCTTGTAGAGCAGCCAAGCTATCCACAATGTACAGTAAAATGAAAGCATTTTTGAGCTAGCGCATAAAATCGGTTGCAGTACGAAGGCCAAATCCTCTAATTGGTTTAAGTTTAAATAATGTCTTCTGATTGGTCCACAATAAAAATGTTCACATTAAGTTCAAATTTTGCATGGTGATCAAGACCAACTTAATATTAATTTTTACATATTGTAAGCCCAATCAGTCAAGTATTAATTGTAATTTTACGAGTTTAGTATGGGATGTCACAAGAGATTTCTGAAGAAGGTATGTAGGTAAGACTTCACGACACAATGGATCTGTTATTCATCCAGAGTATTATGGAGATTGAAAAATTGCAGAGAAAATCGTCTTGTGCCGTGTCGTGCATCGTTACTATGGGGATGTTGCATGTTCTGTGCTCGCTCATCAACGCGTTACACTGAGCGTTTTCCTAGTTTAATTGTGTCTCGTATATCGGATCAATGTCTCGATCGGATTCTCGTATTCCGATCGAGTTTAAATTTTGCACAAATAGTAATACCATTCTAACTTAGTTTAGGATTGTTTTTGAGAGCTGCCCTCTGATTGGTTCAAATTTTAAAACAAATATCTTCTGATTGGTTGATTCAATCAATTTGAAACATTGCATTGTAATTCAGATCAACATTTTATTAACTTATACAAAGTTTCAGGAAAATCCTAATATTGGTTAAAATTGATAAAAAATATCTCCCGATTGGTCGAAAATCTAAATGTTCCGATGAAGTTCAAATTTTGCATAGACATTAGGACACCCATTTTTTCTTATTTTACACGTTTTTAGCCCAATCAGTAGAGAATATACAGGATTTCCAGTACAGCTTTGATCCGATTTTCTTTATGCCACCAAAGTGTATAGATGGCTATTCTCAGTTTCAATTAAAATCCGGTACTGGATCGTATTTCCATGGTATTACAACTCCATTGTATTTCAATTCAATATGGGTGTGTAATATGTTTTCTGTGCGTTAAGAAATTCTAGATGGAGATGTTGCGCGTTTTGGTGCCCGCTTATCAATGCGTTACACTAAGCGTTTTCCTAGTATTTTACCAATCAGACATCTGATCACACCTCATTGTTGTTCTCAGCAGGAACGATGAGAAGTTTCTGTCAACTGGGCAGACTTCCACGTGGAGTCCTGACGGCGGTTACACAGTAGACGCTCCGGTGGAGACGTATCCACGCAGAGCTCTTGGGCAAGGTCCATCCGCTGGTCTTGTAATAAGCATTGAAGCTGTTCCCGGTTATAGTGATCAATGGTGCCTCGATCGCGGTGAAGCAAACAAGGTAGGACTCAGCAACACTTAAGGATATACGAGGTGCAACCCAAAAGTTCGTTCAAAATGACTAAAAAACAAAAAAAAACTTAACGAAACTCCTAAATGTCACCATTTACTATACGATAGAGTTCATTTCGGCAATTATGCAGTAATTTTGTTGTTATTTCAATTATTCCATGCATCCTTAGACATCTGACCTTGCCTGACCTAGTGGTGGCGGAGAGACACCACTAGAGGTCAGGAGAGGATACTTCCTCTGCTGCTACGTGGCAAAGCTAAAGGCTATAACGACACATCGAACACACGTCCCCATATTCCACCCAGCATACGAGCTGACCTACTTAAACACGAGACGAAGCAATCTCGAGAGGAAGGGTTCCGCAGCATCGCTGGCTGATTGGTCGATTTTACAAGGTTTTAAGCGCCGAATTCTAATTCGTAATCTCGTGGAATCTCTATTTTTATTCCAATGAATCTATGTCATGTATTAATTGTAATAGGTATTTAAAAAAATCTTTTTAAATATAAGTAGGTATGTTTTTTCTTCATACCCACATATATAGATTAGTGCTGCGATTACTGTAGACACATAAACAAAATAGATAATGATAATACCCAAGATGATATTTGTAGTATTGTGTAGGGGAAGGGAACATTTACAGTTGGCAGCCGTGGAGGCGCTGCTAACTTCATTGTGCTGTGGGACCATAGACTAGAGAGCCAATCCGTCAAGCAGTCAATAAAGAACCACTGAACCTACCAGTTGTCTATTCTCAGAACCCTGACTTCCTACGACAAATGGCGACGAGGATGAGATCAAAATTGTGAGTAATTGAATCGGTCATCATCGGGGAGCAGGATGTCTACTCTTAGATTTAGAGAGTTTAAACCAGAAGAAGAGGAGGTCGATTTATATTTATTGCAATTCAAGCATTACTTAAAGGCCTGGGGACTGGTAGATGAGGAGGACAAAGTGTCCAGTTTTATCGTGAATGTCGGGACGAAACATGTGGCCTTGCTTCAGGATATCATATCGCCCTTGGCTCTGGATAATCAAACATATGAATATTTAACTACTTTATTAGCCGAGCATTACAGGCCGAAGAGGATATTAGTAGCGGAAAGGTATCGATTTCACTGCAGAATGCAACATCCTGGTGAAACGATCAAAGACTATGTGGTAGCTCTACGCCATTTAGCATCAACATGTAAATTCGGCCTATTCTTGAACGAAGCCATCAGAGACAGGTTAGTGTGTGGCCTGTCTAACGAGGTTATAAGAAGAGATCTTCTCAGGGAAGAAAGGGACTTAACACAAACGGTAGAGAGGGCTAGTACCATTGAACTAGCCGAGAAGCAAGGGTCTGCTTTGTCACAAGCTTCAGCTACAGCTTCAGTAAATTTACCGCTCGTGTCGGAAGTCAATATTCTTTCTAAGGGGCCGCGCTGCCCTCCGAAAAAGACCATGCTATGTTACCGATGTCAGTCGTGCCAACACGAGTCGCAGAGTTGTCCCTATAAAAATTTCAAATGTCATAAGTGCCAGAAAGTTGGGCACATTGCGAAGGCCTGTCGACAGAAAATGGGGAAGAGAGGAACAGTACAAATGGTTGAAGAGGAGGTTCTCTCGGAGGAAGAGGAAGACATTGGATTCAACACTGTGAATTACGCCAAACGGAATGCTGGTAAGACAACGGCATATACCGTACAGTTAGATATAGAAGATCAACTGGTATATTTGGTTCTGGATACGGGCGCGGGAGTGTCCGTGATCACGGAAACGACGTATGCAAAACGTTTTGGGCATCTGCCGATCCAGCCCGTGGAACTGCGTCTTCGAACCTGGGATCGAGGTCCGCTCAAGGTTATGGGACAGGTATTGTTCCGAGTACAACATGGGGGGCAGTTACATCGCCTACCCTTGGTGGTGGTCGACACTAAAGGACAGCCGGGACCTCCGCTTCTGGGTAGGACGTGGTTAGAAACACTACATCTGGATTGGAGCAGCATGATCAAGAAGGAAACTGCTGGGAAGGAAGTACCACGAGACCACATCGATCGCGTTACGGAACCAGGCGGAACGAAGAGGATTCTGGAGCAACGCATCTCGGAGCTGCAGGTAAAATATGCACCAGTGTTTGAAAAGGGGGTAGGAAAGATTGAAGGGAAAAGCGTGAGCCTGCATCTCAAAGATAATGCTATTCCCAAGTTTTGCAAGAAAAGACCGGTGCCATATGCATTACAATCCTTGGTAGATGCAGAAATAGATAGACTAGTGAGCAATAAGTTGTGGCTGCCAGTAAATAGAAGTGAATGGGCCACACCCTTAGTTGTAGTTCCCAAGAATGGCGGGGTGCGAATCTGTTCGGATTACAAGGTAACCTTAAATCCTGTCTTGGATGTCGATCATTACCCCCTCCCCACGACTGAAGAGCTTTTGCATAGTGTGGCTGGTTCTAAGATATTCACAGTTCTAGATTTGTCGTCGGCCTACCAACAACTGGAGGTGGAGCCCCAGTCACAACATCGCTTGACGGTAACTACTCACCGGGGCCTGTTTCGTCCAACGCGCCTACCGTATGGAATTGCCTCAGGACCGGCCCTATTTCAACAAGTGATGGATGATATTCTGCAAGGCATTCCATTAGTGGGGTGCTACATAGACGACGTGCTTATTGGAGGGCGGAACATGGAAGAGGCGGCGAGGAACTTGGAGAAGGTGCTCAAGCGTTTGAAGGAACACAATATTCGAGTGAGTAAGGAGAAATGTCAATTTCTGCAAACATCAGTCAAGTATTTGGGATTTTCTATTGATCAAGAGGGAATGCACCCAACAGAAGACTTAGTGGAAGCCATTAATATGGCTCCAGAACCTCAGGACAAGACGCAACTCAAGGCTTATTTGGGCTTGTTAAACTTCTACGGGAAATTCATTCCGAACTGCTCAGGGCAGTTAGTGCCATTCTATAATTTGACTAAAGAGGGGGTGCTCTGGAATTGGACGAGGGAGCATGCAGCACTTTTCAAAGAGACTAAGAAATGGATAACGGCAGCCAATCTGTTAGTGTACTACAACCCCGGTTTGCCATTAATAGTCACCTGTGACGCGTCAGCGTATGGAGTGGGGGCCATCTTGTCACACCCCAATGAAAATGGGGGAGAAAATCCCATTGCATTTGCATCAAAAACATTAAATACTGCAGAGAAAAACTATTCACAGATTCATAAAGAGGCCCTGGCCATTATATTTGCCGTTAAGAAATTCCACAAATTTCTATTGGGAAGGAAATTTACTTTGTACACCGACCATCAGCCTTTGACTACAATATTGGGGGCAAAACACGGGATACCTCCACTGGCAGCTGCTAGGTTACAGCGATGGGCAGATCTGCTAGCACCGTACCAATATGAAATCAAATACCGGAAAGGAAAGGACTTGGCAAATGCCGATGCATTGTCGCGATTACCGTTGCCAACAGAGGAGCCAGTAGAAAAACCACGGAACTATTTCTCACCGGAAAAACATTTGCAAACAATCATCGCACAACTCGATAATCGACCGGATCAGCCGTTAACAGCCAAGGAAATTGGAAAAGCGACAAATAAAGATGGTGTGCTCACACGAGTCAAACAGTTTGTGCTTCAAGGTTGGCCAAGGAATTCGGCAGAAGAGCTTCTGCCTTTTGCGAGGAGGAAGGACGAACTGAGCGTGGACTGCGACTGCCTTACCTGGGGAAATAGGGTGGTAATTCCAGAGTATCTACAAGAAAAACTGCTGCAACTGCTGCACGAGGGCCATCCTGGGTGCACCCGGATGACATTGTTGGCGAGGAGTGTGGTGTGGTGGCCGCAGATGGAAGAGCACATTGAGGCCAAGGTGGCGGCCTGTCACATTTGTCAGAGTGTCCAGACATCAGCCAAACCTGCCTTGTTTCAACCATGGCCCTGGCCACAGAGGAAGTGGGAAAGAATTCACGTTGATTTTGCCACCGACACAGTTACGAACTCCGGAAAGGTATTACTATGCATAATTGACAGCCACTCTAAGTGGATCGAGGTGTTCCCAATGAGTTCCATAACAACCTCCCGAACTATTGATACATTACGGACCCTGTTTGCATCCTATGGGTTGCCGGAGGTGTTGGTGTCAGACAACGGTACAAATTTTACAAGCGAGGAGTTTGAAACGTATCTTCAGGAGAACCGTATCAAACACATTCTGTCACCACCGTATCATCCGGCCTCAAATGGAGCCTGTGAGAGGGTAGTCCAAATCGTAAAAAAAGGTTTAAAGAAACTAGTCTTAGAAGAAGAAAGAGGGGAAAGCGAACCTCGCTCCTTGCAACATAAATTGGACAAGCTGTTAACCGCCTACAGATGCACCCCACACTCCATAACCAAACGCACACCTGCGGAATTATTCCTGGGTCGAACGACCCGAACCTTGTTGGCATTAATACGACCCAGTTTGGCAGAATACATGGGGAGTCGACAACAGACAGAAAAGGCAAGATTGGACCAGCATCGGCAGAATCGAGAATTCATGGTGGGACAACTAGTGTGGGTCAGAAGTGTACGGGGGGAGAAAATCAATTGGTTCTCAGGGGAAATAATGCAGATTTTGGGAAGGAATACTTACAGGGTACAAGTGGGCATGGAACGTCGAGTCTGTCATGCGGATCATTTGCGAAGAAGGGTGTCCACAGGGGGCGAGCCAGAGGGGAACCATTCCACATTACCCGAGAGGACCCCGGACAGGAGTTTCCGACAACCCGGGACGGAACCAACACCGAGCCCAGGGCCTGGGCCTTCTCAAGGATCTCCAGCTACCGGCCGTGGTGCTGCCGGACTGTCGTCTGCTAGTCCTGCATCACAGAGGACGTCTCCGTGGGCCCGGCCGCCTTCGGGTTCTACTTCTCCGACAGCGGGTGACCATGGAGAGGAGGGTCGACCTCAGCGACAGTGACGCCGTCCAGAAATTCTGGATTTATAATTGAATTGAGAAAATTGTGTTTGAATATATTTTGGAATGTTTCCTGATATTGTATTCTTGTGATAATTTTATAATTGTGGTATTAAAACATGGAAGAGGAAGGAGTGTAGTATTGTGTAGGGGAAGGGAACATTTACAGTTGGCAGCCGTGGAGGCGCTGCTAACTTCATTGTGCTGTGGGACCATAGACTAGAGAGCCAATCCGTCAAGCAGTCAATAAAGAACCACTGAACCTACCAGTTGTCTATTCTCAGAACCCTGACTTCCTACGACAATATTGATGCTATTATTGATAATGATAATATTTGTTAAGTAGTAGTTAAATGAAATGGTTTAGTTTTGAATCTAACCCCCTCACTGACCTTCTGAATACAGGTAAATAACTTCAACCTTTAATTTTTCATAATCACCTTCTATCAGCTAATTTATTTGTTCAAATTCCTCGAATGTTATTATGCTCCATGCGTATACTCTCCATTAAGTGCTAGCCACGTTGTGTTCAAATTAGAGGTGAATTCGTGAGTGGATTACCACTCACATCGGGTCGCGTGGTAGTAAAATGTCACAGGGTGTATATCACATGTCACAAGCATCTTGCCCTGAGGCATTGCACTTTTACCTGTAGAAGATTGCCAGGGTGTCGCCAAGAATAGAGACCAGACTATCCACGCAGCTCAGTACCGCGGCGCTGTGACAATATGTGGTACTAGTCTTAAGAGTGACAATGGCTCACACAAACGTGGCAGGCAGACGGTCCATTGGGTTACGTTTCTTTCTAACGAAGCTTATTTCTAGGCAAACGCTCTGTGTACAGCGTTGATAAGCGAGCACGGATACGTGCAACACCTCGATCCTTAATTCCTTAAAACACTGCAATAATATATCTGAAGCAACTAAAAGCTAGAAGCACGATCCACTAAATTATATAAAATATAACTGCATTTGCGTCTCATTGAAAGTTAGTAAAAGTCACATACTCATTTCATGTGTATTTATTGGAGTATTATAGGTACCTAACTAGGGATTTATTACAAATAATAAATACAGAGATTGAAACTCACAAAATAGGCAACATAACATAATTTAAGAAATATTATCCAAACAGTTACTTGCCATTCCGTACAATAGATCTTATACCTTCACCCAACACATTTTAACTATAAATAACCATATCGACAAATTAAATAAAATAATTCATAAACGTAATTTCAATTATCAACCAAACAATCAATTTCTGCAATCAAGTAGACATTTTGCCGGTCTACAAATAATTTGCTTAGAATTTGAATGGATTGAATTGAAAAAGTAAGACTGCATGTTAAAACTCTCGTAAGGATAGACAGTTGATTGCTTCCGAGTTTGTTTTGAATGGGGCGCAACGAGCGGCCGCAACGGACTCCTCGAACCTACAATGCTATTTATATGGAAAAACATTTTTTTTTTTATTTATGGACGGATCTTTCTCAAAAACTATACATGTCTAAGTTAGTATAAAATGAAGGTGTGTGCTAAATTTCAGATCGATACGTTGCCCGGTGCGACCTGGATTGACGCGACAAAAAAAACACACACACAGAGAAAGTGCCGCAAGAGTCAAGCGGATACGCTCGCTCCGGTCGCTTAATTAATTCCATCTTGTTAATCGTGAACTCTCTTTGCAGATTCTAATCCACAGCCCCGCAGAGGTCCCGCAGGTGAATAGTAAGTTCTTCTACCTGCCGAAGCAAGGACAAATTATGATTTCTGTGAAACCAGTGGCTATGTCGACATCCGAAAACCTGGCCAAACTTTCTTCACACAAGAGAAACTGTTTCTTTTCCGATGAGCGACGGTTGAAGTTCCACAAGATTTACACGCAAAGTAACTGCCAACAAGAATGTTTTGCTGATTATTTGCTGGAGAAGTGTGGCTATGTGGAATTCTACATGCCAAGTGAGTAGGTACTTGGAAAATATTCAGTGCTGACTTGAAAGTTTTATTTCATGTATTTCAGTGCTCACTTTGTGCTTGGACTCATACAATTTGAACCAGAGAGTAACACTTCTGTTCTGAACTGCAGGGACGAATACGACCCCGATTTGTGGTACTCATGACTTGCAGTGTCCCAAAAAGGCTCACGGTAAAGTATTAAATTATTACCCATTTCAGTAGATCCAGAGCAACGGCTTCTTTTGGTTTATAGTGGAACGGTCGCTTCCCTCAGCCAAGTCGTATGGCGCGCCCACTTTCAGTCCGGTCCGCATTAGATATTTGCGGATGTCAGTCCTCAACACCACAAGACCGTGTGCAAATAATCTTATGGACGGAATCCAGTAGACTCTTGGCAATTGCTTCGATAAAATTGAGCATGATACTGAAAATGCATCTAAAAAATAGGATCTAAAAAATAGGCAATCTCATTGTTGTACAATGCTTTAATTTGGAGTGATATCCCCATAAAAGCACTTCGTGTAAATATACCAGCCAAGTATCTTAACAGTTAAAGAAATAAGAAAATTACCGGGTGGCGCAAAAAACACACAATTGGTGAGACATCACTGTGACGAATCTACCACATACATCGGGCTGAACATTTTACATGTTATAAGTATCATATTTAGGTTCAATGTGTGAAAGTTTCAAAAACATTACTTGTGTAGAAAAAAAGTTGCAGCAGTTCGAATTTGGTTGTCTGAAAGTCGATTAAATAGCGCGCGTCAGGAAAACGTATGGATCGCGCCTGATAACAAGCTGAACAGTTCAAATTGTATACAAAATATGTTGCCATCCTTGGTGTAATAATTTGAATAAATGTTAACAAATGGAACGAAGTTATGGTACCTTGTAACTACGCTTAAACGCAAAATGTTAGTGAAAAAATAGCACTTTTTGATATTATCTTGTGTAATATAAAACTTCAAAATTATATTCTGGTTTTAGGTTCAACTTGAAGACATCATAACTTTCGTTCCATTGATCCAAATGTACTGACTTTTTTTTACATAATTGATAGCAATATATTATGCATAATAAGTACGGCAAAAGAGCTTTAAGGTATGTGGTTCCAGCTGTGGTTTCGCGGGGGGAAACCGTCCCGAGGGGCCCGCGAATTTAGGGAGGACATGGGACTAGGTCAACCCTGAACTGCATTTAGTTGGGACCTACTCGTAATGTGAGTTGGCCCGTCAATCCTCACCACCGCGTCAAGGTAGCAGGCTATTGTTGAGGCTTTTTATGGAATTGAAATTACAATGTAGGTACATGTGATTCTTTAATGAGTCGATGTTGTTTCCACTCTTTATTATTTATTCCTCGCCACTTGATTGTAATAAATTAATATCAATATTATGACATAATATTATTGTTTCTAGTTAGGAAGAATTTATTTGGTTCCTATGTTACGTGTTATTGACCAATTTATTGTGACAAACTTTACCCCACACAAGAACCTCCAATGGACTTGTGCCTTATCAATGTTTTCTGTTGTTTTTGTTTTCTGCGTTTTGTTTCTCTAAACCAATATTAGAGTAATCAGATGTATTTCCTTGCAGCTGAGTTAGTGCATCGCAAAATCGCGACAATTCTGAACGGATCCAGAGCTAGTTGCGATTGCCTTCCCAGTTGCAACGACCTTCGATATGAAATCGAGACAACGCAATCGTCTTTAAGGTAAGAGCTTTGGTCCAGAAACAAAACCTTTGGAGCTGAGAATGCTCTCTTTCAGAAAATGTATAAGTGTTCTTTAAAACAGCTGATCCATCGCATAGCCTCACTTCGGGTGCATTCCAGTTAATCGTGTGACGTCAACATAGGATTTACGGGTTAAATCAAACTTGCCGCGTCACACAGTTCATTCAGCGGAGGTCGAAGACAGGATAGGAAAAATGATTGTCAATAAACAACCAGGGCATGGATGGAATACATATAAAGGATTCTCAATATTTGAGTAAAGAGATAAGTGTTGTCATTACGCACCTAATTAACCTTTCATTAAAGTCGGGAATTGTACCAGATAATCTAAAAACCCCTACTGTCCGTCCTATTTATAAAAAAAGGGGAATATCTACAATATGCAAATTATAGGCTAATATCTTTCTATCCAGTTATTGAGAAAATTTTAGAAAGAGTAATTGTTACGAGGTTGACAAATTAGCTTGAAGAATTTGACATTATTAGTAAATATCAGTGCGGGTCTCAGAAGGAGAAAGTTATACACAAATGATTTGTTGAACACATTCTCCGATTTCGTAAACACTTATTTAAATAATAATTTTCACATAATAGCTTTGTTCATAAATTTTTCAAAAGCGTTTGGCACCATAAATCATAGAACATCTCTTAGATTCGTTACAAAATATAGGTATTGCAGGCCCATTATTATATAGTGTGGCTTAAAAATTATTTGAGAAATCGCAGAATAATTGTTAAAGTGTCAAATGCTTATAGTTTTCCTAAATACATTGTCAATGGGGTGCCCCAATGCTTAAATTTGGGGCCCATTTTGTTCATTGTTTATGTAAACTATGTATTTACGTTACGAAGAAAGTAATATCTTCATGGTTGCTGACGACACTGTCTTGCTAGCGGTGCATTAAGACATTGAATGTGCAATTGAAGAGATACAACTTAATTTTAACAGTTTACTTAGATGGACTCAAGATAATGATTTAGTTATTAATTTCGATTTGTATTATTATTAGGTCTATTCTCAACAGAGCCGAGGCTCCACTAGTGAGAATGTAATATAAAGAAGGGAGGAGAGGAAACCCGGTACCCAGTGGCGGTTTTGGGCATGAGGCAAGGGAGGCACAGCCTCCTCGGAAAAAAGAAAGAGAGAGGAAATGTCATAACTATTATTATAAAATAATTATCTACTTAATTTATTGTCTTCAAATTGTCTAGAAATATATAGAAGTGAAATAATGTTATTAAATATAAATCCCATACACTCCGATGTCGATGCGAAAAGAAGCTGTTGAATTAGCCGTCTTCAACATAGCCCCTGAAAGCAACCTGCGCGACGCTAGGCGGCTTGCCTCTCGCAGTATTTGGGGGAGGGGTGAGGGGTAAGTACCTCTTCCCTCCCCGCCTATCGCCTGTGCTACAGTAAGCGACAGGGCAAGTTGGACCCCAGGTATAATTTCCACCCCTACTGAACCTTCCCCCACCATGCTACCACGCTGGCTGACTGCAGTCTCGGCGAACAATCAGACCTGTCAAAACAAATTGACATGGGTCGATATCCAACCACCTCATTAGTTACAAATATTATTTTGATGCGTTTTTGCTCAAAATGATTTAGTTTTTGTCAGATTATTATCCTGCCTTAAAATTGAATGTCATACCTCTTTTAAATTTAAAAAATGATCAATATTTGACTAAACTACGGAAAAAGGTGTATCACTGCAAATACAGTTGGAAATTCGATTTGTCATGGTTTATAGCCCATAATAAAGTTGCGTTTGTTTGTTTGTTTGTTTGTTTCATGAATTTATATAAACGATCGACCAGACAGTGAATAATTGCTAGATTGTATGACGCAACTCCAATTGCATTCATTCAATATTATTGGACAAACATTGATTCTTCAAATCAATAGTTGTGCATGAATAATTCAAATTATAGTCGCAAATTTTAACAACGAATGAAGATGAATGAATCGCCGTGTTTCCAAGCAGTTTGTGTGCAGCGTCTGATGATTTATGTTACAATACACAATTTGAATATCATGATGTTCAAATAAATCATCAAAGAAACGTAATAATTTGACAGCTAATTTATTAGTTTATTTGTGGTAAATAAAGTTTTATCTTGCAAGATGGTCTAATATCTGATCATTGCTAAGGGATGAGGATGTGACGGCGGATCTTGAATGACTCGATAGTTATAGCGATATTCAGGTAATATTATCACCAATGTTTACCTTTTAGTACAGCCGACTCTTATTGACTGTCATTAAATTTGGGGGTTGAGATTCTACTCGAGGACGATATTGTCGACAATAATTTGCATCAGTGGGTGTTTTTCACTCGCCATGGCAGACCATTAAGCTCGTGACCAATCACCCGACAAATATTTGAGTGCTCGATCGAAAGGGGAGCCAGTGTCAAGCCAAGAGCGTCGTTTAGTTTTGACAGTGTATGCAAACTTGCGTAAGCAGAATCCTGGACTTGGTGTGAAAGACGTGATAGTGAAGGCAGCCGCGTTGTGCGGCATTTCTGTATCTTAAGCTTAAAGCGAATTCGAAATGAAATTCGACATGATATTCAAATTGTGTATTGTAACATAAAATCATCAGACGCTGCACACAAACTGCTTGGAAACACGGCGATTCATTCATCTTCATTCGTTGTTAAAATTTGCGACTATAATTTGAATTATTCATGCACAACTTTTGATTTTAAGAATCAATGTTTGTCCAATAATATTGAATGAATGCAATTGGAGTTGCGTCATACAATCTAGCAATTATTCACTGTCTGGTCGATCGTTTATAATAACTTCATGAAACAAACAAACAAACAAACGCAACTTTATTATGGGCTATAAACCGCGACAAATCGAATTTCCAACTGTATTTGCAGTGATACACCTTTTTCCGTAGTTTAGTCAAATATTGACCATTTTTTAAATTTAAAAGAGGTATGACATTCAATTTTACGGCAGTATAATAATCTGACAAAAACTAATCATTTTGAGCAAAAACGCATCAAAATAATATTTGTTACTAATGAGGTGGTTGGATATCGACCCATGTCAATTGGTTTTGACAGGTCTTGTTGTTCGGCGAGATTGCAGCTCGGCAGCGTGGTAGCATGGTGGGGGAAGGTTCAGTAGGGGTGGAAATTATACCTGGGGTCCAACTTGCCCTGTCGCTTACTGTAGCAACGCGCTAGGTCACGTTGCAACCTGTGAGACTGGCAGGACGGTAGCGCTGCGTCTTGGCTTGCCGCTGCTGCCAATCTGCATAATGTGTGTATTGTTATACACAGTTACACACAGTGTTTGTATTGTGTGTGTGTTACGGTGGCGTAGGAACCGATAGGGGGGGGGGGGGGGGCAAAGGGGGGAAAATAAATTGTATTTATTATAAATTAATTGGAAAGGAAATAAAAAATTAGTGTGTAAAAATTAGTTTAATATTGTGTACAAACGCGTAGAAAGGCACCATATACATTTATGACGGTCAAAATTTTCCCGGGGCTATGCGCCCCGGACCCGCATTGTCTTGGGGGGCCCTCCCCCAAAACCCCCCATTGTATTCGTAAGCAAATACGTTTCCCTTGACAAATACTTCATGTTTTACAAATTAACAGCTGCTTGCCTCCTCACTTTGGAACCCCTAGAACCGCCACTGAGGTACCGGCATGTAGCCTACTCCTGACGAAAGATACCAAGGGGGCCAACGTCTTAACGTCCCATCTGAAGGACGGTGTAACATTCACAGCGCGGGCCTCCACAACCCGCGCCGTCGAGAGCCTGATAACAGGTGGAGGGAGGTCGTCACACTGATCCAACCGCTGACCGCGCTCAATGTTGTTTAACCTCGGTGATCTCACGAGAACCGAGGTATGAGTACCGAGGCGACCGAGGCAACACACCAGCCGTTGGGTTAAAACAAAATTCATTCATATATGTTCCCCATTTAATGTATACAGAAACATGACATATTAATGTTAATTTTCACACGCATAATTGTTTACCTAATTAGGGATCAGATATTTGTAGCGAATGCATAACAATGATTGAAGTAGTTGATTCTATTGTGTACTTAGGTGTTATAGTGCAGGTTCAAGTGTAGAAAAAATGCTTTCCGCTCGATTGGAGTGCCGAAATTTATTTTTTAATAATTAAAGATTGTTTACATAATTCTTAATATTACCTGATGTGCCTTCAATTTTGTGGGTGGCCATCTTGGAAAATATGGCGGAAAACGTTCATTTTACAAATTATTTAATTGTTGGTAGAGGAAAGGTTGAAAAATTATGAAATAATTCACTAAAACTAACTCAAATATGGGGATTGGAAAAAAAAACGGCGTGAACGAATTTTATTTTTTCATTGTTGGAATTGACCAATCACGTTTCTGTGTTTTTTTGCTCTCAATTTATTATGAAACGCGCAAACTTAGACTAAAATATGTAGAATTAAAATTTGTAGACAATTTCATTTTTAACAATATGCGTTTTAAAAAAATTATGTTTTTTTAGAAAAAAAAATTATGTTGTTTTAGAAAAAAACTTTTTTTTTTAAATTTTAAATTTTTTGTTTACGGCGTATTTTTTTTCCAAGTCACTATATTTGAGTTAGTTTTAGTGAATTATTTCGTGATTTTTCAATCTTTCCTCTACCAACAATTAAATAATTTGTAAAACTTACGTTTTTCGTTCGTTTACCGCCATATTTTCCAAGATGGCCACCAAAAAAATTGAAGGCACGTCAGGTAATATTAAGAATGATGCAAACAATCGATACTTATGAAAAAATCAATTTCGGCACTCCAATCGAGCGGAATTACATTTGCTCCCCTACTACCATAGATAGACATTTCACTTGGAAGTCATATATTAATTTACTTTGTAATAGACTTAAAGCCTGTAACTATCTTTTATACAATTTAAAGTATGTTTGCCTATCAACCTACCGTTAGTGGAATCGTTGCTGTCCTACGGGTTGTTGGCATGGGGAAACGCTTCCATTGGACACTTATATAAATTAATATTTACAGTAAAAAAAAAAAAAAAAAAATTAAAAACAATAGCTCCACCACATATAAAATATGGTTTAAATGTAGGAAAATATTTGATTAATTCACTGAGTTTTTAAAGTATTCATTGAGCGAGCGAAGCGAGCGTCTCCTTTTGGCTCTTTTGGCACGGACCTCTGTTTTTTTTTTTTTTCCGTTACCTGACTGTATACAGGTCAGAGTTTTTCTTCCATCGAGCTGAAATTTTGCACACATGTTGAGGCAACCTTTTCTGTTTGCAGACCCCAAATTTTTTTGAAATTCTTTCATTGGCTAAAATTTAAATAAATATCTCCTGATAGGGTGAAAAATGAAAACGGTCTTCGATAATTCTGATCAAACTCATATTTTGCATGATCATTTAGACCAACATTGTCTCTTATTTTACAAAATTTCATCCCAATCAGCTAAGAACGTATGAACTTATAGACATTTCTAATATCTGTCAGTAATGAAGTATCGAAATGAATGTTTTCCAGTGCCAATTGAATTGATTCTAATTTGCTTTACTAGGAAAACGCTCAGTGTAACGCGTTGATGAGCGAGCACGGGTACGTGCAAATTCTCGAACCGGAAATGCGTACACAACGCACAGAAAACATATACAACCATATTGAATTGATTATGATCAGTGCTCGAAGTAGGAATTAAATAGTGGCGGTATGGTAACATAAGAATACCACGTGCGGAGGGGGAGGGGGGGGGGGGTACGATATAAGATGAGGGTCCAGATTCCAGAATTACACTGACAACCATTGTCATGTCATTAGTTAGATTAGTCTTTTACCTTGATGAAACAACTAAATTAAATAATGGATTTTACTTTATCTTGTAGTGGATGTTCATAGTTCATAGTTATGCTTGAAATATGCAGTCAAAAGATAACCATGAAATACGAGTAAATTAGAATCTAAAATTACGTAAATTTCCAAGAATATCTGATTTTAAGCATTCCGTTTTTTCTGAGATGTAACGATATGAAATCAAATGTGTAAAGAAGTACCGGTATATCATACCGTCCCATACCGGCCCACTTCGAGCACTGATTATGATATCAACTTAAAAGTAGGTATTATGCTTTTCATCGAAACTTTAAAATAGCATCTAAGCACCTGGTTCATAAAGCAAATCAGAATCAATTCAATTGGCACTGGAAAACATTCATTTCGATACTTCATTACTGACAGATATTAAAAATGTCAATAAGTTCATACGTTCTTAACTGATTGGGATGAAATTTTATAAAATTAGAGACAATATTGGTCTTAATGATCATGCAAAATATGAGTTTGATCAGAATTATTTAAATTTAAACCAATGAATGGATTTCAAAAAAATCATAGTGTGCAAACAGAGAAGGTTGGTTTTACATGTGTGCAAAATTTCAGCTCGATCAAAGAAAAACTCTGACCTGTATAGCCAAAATATGATTTTGATCAGATTTATCGAAGACCAGTTTCATTTTTCAACCTACCATCAGGAGATGTTTATTTAAATTTTAGCCAATACATAAATTTCAAAAAAATTTGGGGTCTGCAAACAGAAAAGTTTGTCTCTACATGTGTGCAAAATTTCAGTTCGATCGAGGAAAAACTCTAGACATGTATAGCCAAAATATGAGTTTGATCAGATTTGTCGAAGACCATTTTCACTGTTCAACCTATCAGGAGATGTTTATTTAAATTTTAACCAATCAGTAGATTTCAAAAAAATTAGGGTCTGCAACGCCCAGAGAATGTCCAAACACGTGTGCAAAATTTCAGCTCGATCGAAGAAAAACTCTGACCTGTATATCGTCAGTAACAGAAAAAATAAATAAATTAATTAATAAAAAAAAAAAAAAAAAAACAGAGGTCCGTGCCAAATGAGCCAAAAGGAGACGCTCGCTTCGCTCGCTCAATGACACCGCAATATCCAAGGCATTTTAAAATAAGATACCTTCTAACATATCATTTAATGGAATTTAACACTTTGGATTAATGTATTAAAGTCTTATTAACACTGTCTTCTTAACCCATTATTTGCTAAATAATTAAGTTTGAAAAATATACCAGCCACATGAAAAAGCTCTCTACCACAAATATGCACGTAAACAGGAAATTACTCTGCATGAAAAAGCAGTAACGAGGATTGTCCAAGCAATGTATCTCTCTACAGATGCTGTCTGCAGCCCATCACAAAGAATACATCGTATGATTCTTCAACAGAAAGATTATAGGAGACGCCTATTGACTATCAATCAGCCAATAAACAAAGTAATACTCGATAATCTGTAGCTGGAGGCACCGATCTGCCCATTACTTACTATATATACCACATAAATTATTTCTAATTGCTAGGACATTCTTGGACAATGTAACGTAAGATCTTTCCACCACAGAGATTCGAGCAAAGGAACAAACCACGCGTGCATCGAGTGGATGAGATTGAGGTTGAAATAGTTCCAATAATATATGCACGGAGGTTTCAAGAAATCTGAATACTTATGAGGGCCATTCAAGGTCAAATTTTATCTATGCTGTACCCGAGGGATATAAATGCTTTTTAAAATGCATTGCAATGCAGCGCCAAACAGATCGACCGAAATTTCTGCAGATGTCGCACTTACGTATTATGTAAATTGTGTCATTGGTGGTGATAATTTTATAACATTTAGATTAATACGTTAAATGTGATGGCCTGAAGTTGCGAACATTTTGAGCATTTTCATCGTTTACCAGAACTCTGCCAGTCAAAACATTCATAACACACAATCTACATCTGTAATAACCTTGAAAATACCTACCACCACCACACTTTACCATGTCAATAATTTGTGAAATGCTGCATTAGTCCTTTGATTAGTCGTTTGCAAGTGACAGGAGAACTAACAAAAGAGACATTCACTTTATTAACAAAATCTAGAAATCTGGCGTAAGCTGCCCCTTACCTAGAAAATGTTTTTAAAAAAATCACGTACAAATGATTTTAATATTCATCCACATTTTTATACGTATAATAACTATTTTTATCTTTTACAGTAATTCAAGAACCTAGCTTAATCTAACTTTAGAATCTTAATAATGTATTCAATTTTAAAGTGAGATTCCTGTACATTATTGTTATTTTTAAGGAAAGTATATCCAAACGTTGTTGAGACCGCGTTTAAACATAACCTATTATTGCCATCCAGTTAGCTAAAACAATACGCTATTTATCACGGCCACAAAACTGTCAAACTTTGACATCAAGTAAATTACTAGGAAAACGCTCTGAGTAACGCGTTGATGAGCGAGCACGGATACGCGGAACACCTCGAACCGAAATTATGTCTATCGAAAATATCATTAAAAGCCAATAAATCTTGAATTTCGTCAGACTTGAATAAAAATCTCTAAATATTCCTAAAATGTTAGTATCAACCCTTATGATTGAACTGTTCCTTGTTAATATTCAAAAATCACAGGATCTCTTTAAAAAAATATACCTGGGACCACTCAAATCATATGATATTAGTGTGTACACAATATCAGATCAATCTGTTGAACGGTCATTATTAGTTTCATTTCGTTTGAAACTTTCTGCTCTAACTACCTTGCCTTGAACTGAAGATTCGAAGTCGCCGTGAATTTGACAGCCAACACGCAAAATGTCACTAAAATTACAAAACCTTTTGAAAATAACTACAGATTTGACTGAAAATTGGCAAAAATACCTTAAATGTTGGTACCAATGACCATGCAAAGTTTTTAGTTGATCGGTCAATCGGTTCTAGTTTAAATTTCAAAAATCACAGGAAAAATGGTTTCAAATTTGAACCAATGGGTGGATTTGGCTGAAATTTATTATGATTGGGTACAATGTTGGTTGCAATGTCTTTGCTAAATTTCAAATTGATCAAACCAACCAATCGAAAGATAATTTTTTTTAAATTTGAACCAATCAGGGGATTTCAAAAAAATTAGGGTCTGCAACAATCAGAAATGTTACGTACTTGTGTGCAAAATTTCAGCTCGATCGAAGAAAAACTCTGACCTGTATATCGTCAGTAACAGAAAAAAAAAAAAAAAAAAAAAAAACAGAGGTCCGTGCCAAAAGAGCCAAAAGGAGACGCTCGCTTCGCTCGCTCAATGAACCAGGTGCTTAGATGCTATTTTAAAGTTTCGATGAAAAGCATATACTTTTAAGTTGATATCATAATCAATTCAATATGGATGTATATGTTTTCTGTGCGTTGTGTGAACGCATTTCTGGTTCGAGAATTTGCACGTACCCGTGCTCGCTTATTAACGCGTTACACTGAGCGTTTTCCTAGTAAAGATTAATTGAGCGAGCAAAGCGAGCGTCTCCTTCTGGCTCTTTTGGTAAGGACCTCTGATTTTTTTTGTTTTTTTTCCGTTACCTGAGGGTATACAGGTCAGAGTTTTTCTTCGATCGAGCTGAAATTTTGCACACATGTGGAGACAATCTTTTCTGTTGCAGACCCTAATATTTGTTAAATCCATTCATTGGTTAAAATTGAAATAAACATCTCCTGATGGTAGGTTGAAAAATGACAATGGTCTTCGATAAATCAGATCAAACTAATATTTTGGCTATACAGGTCGGAGCTTTTCTTTGATCGAGCTGAAATTTGGCACACATGTAAAATCAACCTTCTTTGTTTGCAGGACCTAATTTATTTGAAATCCATTCATTGGTTAAAATTTAAATAAATATCTCCTGATAGGCTGAAAAATGAAAACGGTCTTCGATAAATGTGATCAAACTCATATTTTGCATGATCATTTAGACCAACATTGTCTCTTATTTCACAAAATTGTATCCCAATCTTTTAAGAACTTTTGAACTTATTGACATTTTTAATATCTGTCAGATATGAAGTATCGAAATTAATGTTTTCCAGTGCCAATTGAATTGAATCTGATTTGCTATATTTACCAGGGTGCTTAGATGCTATTTTAAAGTTTCGATTCAATTCAATTCAAATAGATATTTATTTAGCAATTTGCTACTATAATACTACATGAAACATTTATAATAACTAATTCTATTTACAATCTCTGTTCTTTTATAGAACTAATACATGCTACTTTGAAAATACTATAATTACATTTTCTTATATTTAATGGAATCTTATTATAATCTTTAAGGCCGTTATGCGCAATAGTTTTACAAAGTTGATTTAATATATACTTTTATGTTGAGGGATCATATTTCAATTCAATATGGATGTATATGTTTTCTGTGCGTTGTGTACGCATTTCCGGTTCGAGAATTTGCACGTACCCGTGCTCGCTCATCAACGCGTTACACTGGGCGTTTTCCTAGTTGTAAAGTATTATTTCAGTGATAATTTTAAATTTAAACAAGACAGTGAGAAAGATACGAGAGCAAAAACTAGAGGTATTTACAAACTTCCATCTCACAAAAACAAACATGGTAAGAGAAGGATAGCGTATACTGTGCCAGAATTTTTAATAGGATACCACCAGAGTTAAAAGATTTGAGTAAATATGAGCATTTTAAAATGAGAATTAAAATGTGGTATTGAAGTGAAATTACCAGTTAACCTGTCTATGTTTTGATTGTATGATTGTAAGTTACTATACTTTTTTTTATTGCACACAATTAAACACAATACAATAAATACACAAATCTACAAACTATCCCACATAGCCGAATGGCTAGTCTGTGGGAGACAAAATAATGTAAATAAACAATAAGCATACAGAAACAATAAAAATAACCAACTGCGTAAACAATAAAGTAACATCAGATTTATCAGCATAGTAGAAATACGGAAGTAAATACACATTGAAACAATCCACAATTAAAAATAAGTCATCATTAGGTAACTTGATCAATAACCGTTCAACCAAAATCATTCCTAGTAAATAGCCACATCTTAATTTATTTTTTTATACAATTGTATGTATCGAAATTTCTTAAATTTTGAGGTAAATTATTACAAACTGTGGGTACTTCATAATTAAGCTGTCTTTGTCCATACTTATTAATACATTTAGGTATTCTAAATTTTCCTTGAGATTTAGACCGTATTTGTACTTCACAATCATATAGAATTTGAACTCAGAGCTAAAATATTGTTTAAAAATTAATTTATACTCAAAAAGATCCGAAATATCTAAAAATTCTAAATACGAAAAATACTTACTCTTTGATAAATTTTTATTCTGTATAACAGATGAAGATATAATGATGAAAAGATATAATGTATAAGATGGAACCATATAAAACTAGGAAA
This sequence comes from Leuctra nigra, assembly GCA_934045905.1. NCBI lineage: Eukaryota > Metazoa > Arthropoda > Insecta > Plecoptera > Leuctridae > Leuctra > Leuctra nigra. The sequence goes on along the minus strand of OW203765.1, from coordinate 1,232,612 downwards.
ACGCTCAGTGTAACGCGTTGATGAGTGAGCACAGAACATGCAACATCCCCATAGTAACGACTAAACGATGCACGACACGGCACAAGACGATTTTCTCTGCAATTTTTCACTCTTTATAATACTCTGGATGAATAACAGATCCATTGTGTCGTGAAGTATTACCTACATACCTTCTCCAGAAATCTCTTGTGACATACCATACTAAACTCGTAAAATTACAATTAATACTTGACTGATTGGGCTTACAATATGTAAAATTTAATATTAAGTTGGTCTTGATCACCATGCAAAATTTGAACTTAATGTGAACATTTTTATTGTCGACCAATCAGAAGACATTATTTAAACTTAAACCAATTAGAGGATTTGGCCTTCGTACTGCAACCGATTTTATGCGCTAGCTCAAAAATGCTTTCATTTTACTGTACATTGTGGATAGCTTGGCTGCTCTACAGGCCTTGCCTTGGAACAGAAGCTTAAAGAAGGCAGGGATGACAATTTAGTATACATTTTTCAAGATTATGGAATAAAATGACCTTAAAATGACAAAACTTTTGAAAATAACGACAGATTAGACTGAAAATTGCCAAAAATACCTAAAATGTTGGTACCAATGACCACGCGAAGTTTTAAGTTGATCAGTCAATCTGTTCTAGTTTAAATGTCAAAAATCACATGAAAAATGGTTTTAAATTTGAACCAATAAGAGGATTTGGCTGAAACTTTTTATGATTGGGTACAATGTTGGTTGCAATGTTTTTGCCAAATTTCAAATTGATTGATGCAACCAATCGAAAGATAATTTTTTTTAAATTTAAACCAATCACTGGAGCCCGTTCAAAAACGATCCCACGGACCGCATAGAGTACGTTAGTATGTGTACAAAATTTCAGATCGATTGCTTGAGCGGTTTGACCCGGGCTGTGACCCCAAAAAAAAAAAAAAAAAAAAAAAAAAAAAAACACACAGAGAAAGTGCCATAAGAGTGCCGTGGTGACGCTTCTACGCTCGCTCAAAAAAGAAAAAAAAAACGAAATAAAAAAAAAATCTAAATTTTACACTGCAATTGATATACTTTATTCAAGTGCACAGCAAATTCATTTCCCCATGCTAAAATTCCGTAAGTTAAAATAGACTCGACCAACGCAGAATATAATAACTTCATGAGGCTCATAGGTAAAAAAGAACATAAATTATAAAAATTATAACGTAATAACAAATGTAGACTGCTAAAATTTTTAGACGCTTTTAATATCCTATCGCCAAATCAATTTGGTTTTCGAGCAAAACTTAGCACTGATGATGCAATATATGCTGTCACCAAACAAATATACGAAAGTCTTGATGAAAGTGAAAAGTGTATAGCAGTATTTTTAGACCTTGCTAAAGCATTTGACACCGTGGATCATCGAAAGTTACTTACTAAACTAGAAAGTGTCGGAATAAGAGGAGTAGTACTCAATTTGTTCACTACTTATCTTGAAAATAGAAAACAAACAGTAAAACTTGGACATATTCTTAGCCATGAAAGAACTGTACTCTGTGGTGTGCCACAGGGAACAGTGCTGGGCCCTGTTTTATTTATAATATATATTAATGAACTATGTAACTTGAATATTGAGGGAACAGTTATTACTTATGCAGACGATACGGCACTAGTGTTTAGGGGCCCAGATTGGTCAAGTGTCTACAACAAAGCCAATAGCGCTCTCTCTATTGTATCCAATTGGCTAAATTCTAATATTTTAACTCTAAACCAATCAAAAACAGTATACTTAGAATTCAGTATATACAAGCAACTGGAGACCTCGCAAGATAGGAAATTATACCTACATTGCCCGACATGTACTTTGAATGGTCCTTGTGGTTACTACGAATTGAGGAAAGAGCGTATTGTTAAATATATCGGAATTATTATTAATGAAAATATTAAATGGAATGACCATGTTATAAATTGTGTCAACAAAATAAGAAAGTCATTATACATATTCTATAGACTCCGAAATATTCTGCAAAGGAAAATAATTTTGCAGGTGTATACAGCCTTAGCTCAATCTATTATTCAATACGGTATTATTGGCTGGGGTGGAATTAAGAAATCAAATTTAAAACCACTTGCTAATATACAAAGCTTGCTATTAAAAATAATCCTCAAAGAAAGGAAAAGTTCTTCAACTAAGCAAGCGTTTATGACCACTAATATGCTGACAGTCAACCAATTGTATTATAAAATAATTATAATCCACACCCATCGACATTTTAAATCTTATAAAAAACAGCATCAACCTCTTTTACAATTTACCAGAGCCAACAATTCTAGTAACTTTCAGTATACACTATATGCCCCTAAAAAGAATAAACTCACTGGCCGAAGGCACGTTGACTACCTGGGCCCCTTCCACTACAACAGAATTCCAATGGAAATTAGGAAAAATAATAACATGTATATTTTAAAAAAAACTCTGTGCAAATGGATGAGAAACTCATTCATTTGCTAAGGTTATTGTCCTTGGGTTCCTGTTTGTTTTAGTTTGTTTTAGTTTGATTAGTATGTATTTAATATGTATTTAATATTTACATTACATTACATTATTAACATGCACAGTATTATTATTTATTATTATTATAATTTGCTATTAATGTCTGGTATTATTTATTTTTTTCTAAATTTATTTTCTTTATTGCTAGGATGTGAGCAAGTATTGTTTGCTAATATAATTTATTTCATTTTCTATTTAATTTAATTTATTCTCACTCCCTTGTTTGATGATTATTTATTTTATTGTGTTTATTATAGACAGCCCGCACACAAGAATATATTTCTCATGCGGGCTTCTCGCCTACGCATTACTTGTTTATTATATTACTATGTACCTATGTAAAAAAGAGAATTAAAATGATTTACAAATTGAAAAATTGAAATAACTGCATAAGCGCAATCTGTTACATACATTATTAATATGATCACTCCAAGAGAAATGCCTGTCAATAATTAAGCCTAGATACACATGTGAATTCACTACCTGAATTTTGGTTGAACACGTATTACACATCCCATCACCCAATGAATGCAAACACTCTACACTGTGGCATAACATATCTACTGGTAAATTCTTATTAATGTTATTAGGAGAGCAGATATGAATTATTTTAGTTTTATCATCATTATATTAATCCATTATCATGTGTCCAACGAAGCAAAGTATTGAAATTATTTTGCAGTTCTACCTGCGCTTCATCTAAATTTCTATTTGCGGCTAATATTACAGTATCATCAGCGTACATGTACACTTTACCCTTATCAAATAAATTGGCTATGCGTTCTCGATAGCTTCATTCTGTTTCATATTCATTCAATTATTTATTTCCTTCATGTATCGATATTGTATTAAGTGCATTTGGTATCACTGATATTTTTGTATTGCTTTTGCTTTTCAAGCTTATTATTTGTTTGTTTGATGATGAGGAAGAGATGACATATCTGTATTAATTTGTACTTGGCCGCAGACTAGCCTTTTGGCTACGCGGCATATTGTTGTAGTGTGTTTTATTATTTCTGTGTATGTATTCTTTATAACAATAAAAAAAGAGCTCAAACCAATGCCCAAGATGCCTCAACTCAAAAGCCTGGGCTTTGTGATCCATGTATTTATATTCATTCGACCATGATTCGACTCAAGGTCATGCCCCATCATAACGGTGCGATGTTAAAGCCCTAGGGAAATAGTGGGTCTATTCTCGAAACAGTTATCACGTCATAACTCCAAGTTATGATATCATAAGGAGGTTTGTCCTATCTCTCAAGATGTTAATATTATGACTTAAAGTCATATCATAACTTATGACGTGATAACTGTTTCGAGAATTGGAGCCCGGGGGCCGTATTCTAGTACCTTTAAATTCCCAATTCAGATGGAATCCGATTCGGTGCAATGTTAATTCTTATGGCCATGACCGGATTTCATCAGGAATGGAATTGGGAAAACGTTCTAGAATACGCCTCCAGGCGGCCTATTCGGATTAAATATTTGGAAATGTCATTGACTTGGCTTCTTTTTTGATATCACTCCTTTTCGGTGTTGAATTTTTTTAAAGTAAAGAGACTTGGCTGCCTTTTTTACACGGAGTTTTTTTTTTCTGGGATCATCATTCCTTGACATTCAATCCATGTTGAATGTCCAGAGGTAGATGACGAGTTAGCATACTTCATCGTATGACATCAAATCTTTTTCAGACAATCCGTGTCTTTCCAATATCGTTAATCCTTTGTTGGGTGTACATATAGAATGCGTATAACAAAAAAACGATTTTTATGTACTCTTGCATTTTACAAATACTCATCATTTCTTCGTAACGATAATTTAATAGCCAGGAGGTCCGGCTTTTTTGTCTTCCACCAAAAAATATAGAGAACAGACGATATAGATAGAAGCAAGAGAATAGGAGAAAGTTAAGGACAACCAAGCAGGTCAACGATATCTTTATCAGTAGAGTAACCTCTAATTGTTTAATTACATGACATAAGGGTTGAGTTCATTTGGTGTGTATAATAGACCATGGCTGACCGTATGCAATTCAATACAGTAGAGTTTTTTTCTAGCCGTCATGGCAGATCACTTGAAACTTGTCGACAACACCAGGAGAAAAGGGGAACGCACCCTAAATTCAAACTTTAATTTTTAAATTCTTTAGAACTCATTTCGTATTTTAGTTGATTGTATTAATTGCTCTGTTTCCAGCTAGTTGTGGCGGTTTGCTGGGTCTGTTCATGGGCTTCAGTCTTCTCAGCGCAGTGGAGTTGATATATTACTGCTCACTGCGCATCTTCTGCAAAGCGTTCAAATAGATCACCTAAACAAATATTCTCAACATTGTATCCTTAGTTACCAAAAGCATAAATGGGGACAAAGGAGGTGAACCCCAAAACACCAAATACTTTTATACTACACATGAAGGGCCTAGTGTCACGAGGAAACATGCCTGTCCTCTGCGAAGAGTTTTCGCTTTCATCTCTCATTATTCTGACTGTACCTATATGTGTTTTTTTATATTCTTATGTAACAATTAGACATTCTTATAAATATTGTACTAGGTATTCACATTATGATGGTTAGTTTAAATTGAAAATTTACTACTAACTGGGCAACGTTCAGTCTTCATGTAGCCATGTTATGCTCAAAGAAATATTCTTGTCAGGAAATAAGAAACAATATATTTGTTCTCGGGGCACATTGGTTCATTATGCGATTTAGTATGGGAATTTGCCCCTTAATGTGAATTTCTGTACATTCCTATTCGTATGATTATTGTTGAATGTTGTGTAATCGGAGAGTTGTGTGTTATCAGAGAGGATGGGCTCTCTGTTCTAAGTGCTCACTGTGTGGTTTGTGTGGGATTTATGGCGATAGACGTTTCAAAGTGTTTATCTGTTATAATAAGTGTTAGATCAGCCAAACACGTCGCTCCAGGGCTACAGAGTACGTAGTGGAGTAGATACCGGGTGGCGCAAAAAAAATCCCCGTGATTGAGAGACTATATCGAAACAATTATAGATAGGAGTCTGAAATTTGAACATATTAGAAAACATACCAAAATTTAATATGTGCAAGTTTCAAAAACATTACTATAGTAGGACAAAAGTTACAGCTGTTCAAATTTGGTTGTCAAAAACTTGATTAAACAGAAATAGCGCGCGTCGAGAAACTTCCAATGGCCGGGACGCTGTTTCTTCAAAACTACTTACGATATCAAGCTGAAAATTTCAAATTATATTTAAGATATATTAAGATCGATTGTGTTAAAATAACAGTCAATTTGAATGAATGGAACGAAAATTATGTAATCTTGAAGTTGAACCTAAAATCAGAAAATGGAGATTATTTCTAAACTTTTATTACACACGTTATAAAAGTGATTCTTTTCCCACTATTCTGTTTTCAAGCTCAACTTCAAGATTCCATATGTTTCGTTCCATTCATTCAAATTGATTGAAGTTTGTACACAATCGATCCTAATCTATTTTGAATATAATTTGAAATTTTCAGCTTGATATCGTACGTAGTTTTGAAGAAACAGCGTCCTGGCCATTGGAAGTTTTCTTCAAGCGCTCTATTTGAGCTCCGTTTAATCAATTTTTTGACAACCAAATTTGAACAGCTGTAACTTTTTTTCTACAATAGTAATGTTTTTGAAACTTGCACATATCAAATTTTGGTATGTTTTCTAATTTGCGTACAAATTTCAGAATCCTATCTATAATGTTTCGATATAGTAACCTCTCAATCAGGGGGATTTTTTTTGCGCCACCCGGTATATTACTGCATACTGCGCATCTGCTGCAAAGCGTTCAAATACCTAGATCATGTTAACAAATATTCTCAACAATTTGTACCCTTACCAAAAGTATAAAAGGGGATAAAGTAGGTGAACCCCAAAACCCCAAATACTTATATATTAAATACTAAGGGTACATGGGGAAGAACGCTTTTGAACTTGTGAATGCCTGAGGCCCCTTAACACTGCCAACTCTTACACCTTACTTCTATTGCATTTGGCCGCATCGTCCATATTTCCTTCTGAGACGGTATACAAGTTACAAAGTGAAGGACTGCTGTGACAAATTGAAGATTTTTAAGTACTCTACCTCATTAATTTTCCTAGATGTGTGTTAAAATATTTGTTTAATGCCAATACTCACATTTACAAATTTTTTTCCTTTCGGAAAATATTTCTCCGGATTATGTCAACATTATTGTATTATTATGGTCGACGTATAAGTGGCAATTTTTCATTCAAATTTAAAATCTTTTACCTTCATATTGTGTTGTAACATATTAAATATATCATTAAATACTCTTCTTGTACAGAGCTAATACAGTGTGTTTTAAATCCATGTGGAAAATATATTTGTTATTTTTAACCCGATTACCTATAACTTAAAAAAAGCGCAGCACAATTTAAATTAATTCAAACAATTCAGCAATATAATGAGGGGATATGAAAAATAATTGAAGTCAGCACGTTTATTACAAAATATGAATATAGATGCTGAGCAAAAACAGGATATATAAGAGCAGGTATAAGAGCAGGTGTGAATGTCCGACAGGCTTTTGTTTTGACTGTTTATGTTTTGTTTGTTTTTACCCTGCCAACTTCTCCAAACAATTCTAATTTGTATATTAATTGTTTGTGAAAACTTTTTCGCGACGACCTCTTATTTTGTTTGGTGGAGTATGACCCAGTATATATCGATAAGTTTTATGAATAATTTTCATAGTTTTTTGGACGCGATCTAGGAGTCAAACGAGCATTTTAGTTAGCTTTCCAACTCAGAATTTCAGTCTGCCGGTACTGGATTATGAGTTATCCGGACGAGACTCTCCCCCACACCCCACCAATGAAGTTTTAAACATGGTTTTAGATACGCGAAGGTACGCACATTATAATATTACTTGTTTGACATTTTGGCTTAGGGGAAAAGCCCCCCAGAGGGCCGCAAAAGGTCATTTTTGTCCCTGATGTGAAACAATTGATTTTATTGTGGGCCCACGGGGCTAGACAAGTCTCAGCTTACATATTTGAAAATTGCATGCCATTTGCAAATTTATTCATCTAAGGGCCAACACCTTCAAAACAAAATTTTTGAAATTTTGGAATAGAGTAGTTGCACGGTAAGATCCGTGTACATATAAATCCATAATTGTGGGTAAAGTATTGGATACGTAATACCTCACTTTGAAAACAAATAATAAGAATATAATAACATAATCATAGTACATAAAATAATACATAAACACATTCAAATGCCTCCTCTGGCTTAGAGATGTCACATCTGAGAGCAACCGGGCGCGATGAGACTGATGAGGATCGGAACAATCATCAGCAGCTCTCTGACCTTGTTCAGAGCAGCGCGGATTCTCTTCTTGTTGGCGTGGATCAGGTACAAGAGACCACAGTACTGTGCCGCTCTCATGATCACGTGCACGGCCCACAAGCTGCAACAACAGATATGCGTATCATCAGCAGCTCTCTGACCTTGTTCAGAGCAGCGCGGATTCTCTTCTTGTTGGCGTGGATCAGGTACAAGAGACCACAGTACTGTGCCGCTCTCATGATCACGTGCACGGCCCACAAGCTGCAACAACAGATATGCGTATCATCAGCAGCTCTCTGACCTTGTTCAGAGCAGCGCGGATTCTCTTCTTGTTGGCGTGGATCAGGTACAAGAGACCACAGTACTTGGCCGCTCTAATGATCACGTGCACGGCCCACAAGCTGCAACAACAGATATGCGTATCATCAGCAGCTCTCTGACCTTGTTCAGAGCAGCGCGGATTCTCTTCTTGTTGGCGTGGATCAGGTACAAGAGACCACAGTACTGTGCCACTCTCATGATCACGTGCACGGCCCACAAGCTGCAACAACAGATATGCGTATCATCAGCAGCTCTCTGACATTGTTCAGAGCAGCGCGGATTCTCTTCTTGTTGGCGTGGATCAGGTACAAGAGACCACAGTACTGTGCCACTCTCATGATCACGTGCACGGCCCACAAGCTGCAACAGCAGATATGCGTGTGCTCTAGGACAGAACTAATCGCTATATATTATCATTTCAAATAACATAGATTCAGAAAGCGTTCACGAAACAATAATGTCCCTTGGCGTTTATATAAGTTGATAATTTTTTAAGTGAGGCCGTAATAATAATAATGCGCAGGCTATGTTTATGGTAAAGTGTTTGGTGTTACGGTTCATGTGAAATGGATTATAGGTTTAATGTGATATGGTTACAATATTAAGCAATATTTAGTGTTTATTCACAGTGAAAAACTATTGTTTCTTATCAGAAAATTCTTTTACAAGCTCTTCAGAAAAAGGTATGATGCTACTGTCCCACAGTGCTGCTGAAATACGCTACAACAACATTAAACATTGCGTATTGGGGTTGAAATCTAATCTTATTTTAATGCTTATTACCTATAGATAACGTACGAACTTTCGTATAGAAAGATTTGTATTTGAAATTAATCTTCAAGAGGTTCTGGAAATGACATTTCAGGGAGAATAGTGCACTCACTGTACTCCTCACTCATCGCACTCACTCAGGGGTTTCAGAACATTATAGTTCGTGTTGGTGAAATAATCCAAATAGGCATTAAACGTTATGCAATAAACATTACGTATAATGACAATGTTGCCTCAACTTTAGTTAGTAGAAATGATCTATGCAGTTATCAAAGAGTCACTGAGTGACGCATTCAGTAATTTTGGATTCATTTTTATTTTTTTAAGTCAGTAACGGTTTTTGATATTGTTGATTGATGAGGAGAGAAGTGAGTATTTGAAACCCGGAACCGGAATGTAGCCTACTCCTATGAAAGATACCAAGGAGGGCAACGGTTTAACGTCCCATCCGAAGGACGGTGTAAAGTAAAGTCCATATTCGCCTATACAATTTTAGTTGGATAATTTGAAATTCTAGCCAATGAAATATTGTTTTGAATGAAACTCTGAAATCCAATTGGCTAATGATTGAAATGGACTTATTTGAATTATATAGGCACCGAGTGTTCATACCCCCAGCGCCACTAGCGAGAGGAATTGGCAAAACTGTACGTAGAAGAATCTTTAGTTTCATCAACTCTCATTGGTCGTGGCCATAGCAACCGATAAAAATCAACAGAAAACTCAAAATAGCTCAGAATTGGTAAAAGAGAGGAGCAAACTAATAATTTTATCAGATTCAGTGGAATTGTTTACACTTCATACATTTTTACAGCGAAATAACCTGTTGCGTATTATTGTTAGAATGCATGCAATCAGTAATATTTACTAACTGCTGCAACTAAGGGTATGAAGATCCCGTAAAGAGTTGCTAATTTTTGCCACCCATCGCGCTGTTTCTCATTTCCAGAAACAAAAGAGAGTCAACACTCGGTGCCTATAGTGGAATATGGACTTAACATTCACAGCACGAGCCTCTACAACCCATGCCATCGAGAGACGGCTAACAGGTGGAGGGAGGTCGTCACACTAACCCCCAAACACCCCAGTCTCTCTGGCCCAACGGCAGCAACTAGCAGGACAGAGTAGAATGGTCACCCATCCAACCGCTGACCGCGCTCAATGCTGCTTAACATCAGTGATCTAACCAGAACCGTGGTATACTTACCTAATACCGGCAAACGTTGATGCTACGATGGTGCTGAGTTCAAGGTACGTGCTGCTACGGACTTTTATGATATAGCACGGTTCTAAGTAACACCGTGCTATCAAAATGTGCGAATGACCCTCCGTTAAGTAATGCCCTTAGGTCTATGTTTGGTTTGATGGGACATGTTTGGGTCCACTCTGCCTTGCAATACTCACATCTTCATGTTCCTCCTGCACCTGGGAAGTGACGTCAGAGGCTCCTTGAGACAGTACTGTCTCACGCCCAGCATACACTTGACGAGGTATTCCTCAAGGTCGCCGGTTTCAAAGTCTATCTTGAAGTTCTCCTGGTCTTCTGCGCACCTCATCCTGCGCAACGCCATGAACTTCTCGCTTTGCAACAGGCCCGGCCGCGTGGTGAAGTAATTCATCGTTTTCATTCCCTCATGGATGCGCCACTGGATGTTCACCATGCTGCGCACAACAACGATATCACGTCATTTCATCGGCGCGGTCAATTATTTACCTGACATGTGAGAAGGTTAGTTGGAAACCTATCAATCCCCCCAAAAAGTTAGTTTCGTGATGATGTACAGTATTTAATTCCCTATCTTCTAAATATAATGTGAAGTGCAAGAAGAATTATTCGGATGAAACTGAAAAAAACGAAGATTTTTGTTAAAACTTGTATCGATATCTTCCATACTAATCGATATTTCAATCGCGTTTTTCAAGACAATATTGTGACAATATTTTATAAAACCCGAGGGTATATTCTGAAAGCTCAAAAATATTACTGCAAGCTTACACTTCAAACTGATTTTTTCAAAAAATTTACTCATAGCGTTCTTTCCCTGTTCAAGTGGTTTCCCGGTTTTTCTCCAAAGTAATCTATCAAAGTGGAGATGTCTAGGTTGTGCATCCGACCGGAAAGTGGAAGAGTAATGCCACACCATCTGAACAAGATGTGAATACAGGATGATACGAAGGATCAATGATAATCGCAATCATCGAAGAAGTGCTGTAGAGGCCACTTCCAAATAACAGTGTTTTTTTAGTTTTTTTGTTTTTCACACTTAGTAAAATATCAAGAAGTAATGCAGATTTTAGGCTCACCATACTAAACAATGCCACACACGGGATTACATTACGACATCTGATAAGACAGCAAATTGTTAAATACGATAAGTTAACAGATAATTCCGTATTTAACACTTTAAAGTTGTGTCAGAGGTCGAAATGTAGTCAATGTGTGGCTTTAATGTTATAGTTTAGAGTGTCTGGTAGTTTTGTTAATGTGCAAATAAAACTTTACATACAAAATTGAATAACCACTTGCGTCCCATTACCTTGCAATTGCTATGGTATGCTATACATTAAGAATTTCTGCCAAATAATTTCGCTCGCCATACATATTTTTAAAATTGTTATTTCAAAAATACTTCTTCTGATATTTCAACTATACTTAAGTGTAAAAGACTCGTTTATAGTCCAGTAGTTTCCGACCATCCAACTAAAACTGTGATTTCAGTAATGTATTTCACAAACGAATAACTAGGAAAAACTAGAAAAAATACTCTAGAATCTAGAAAAACTAGGACAATCGTTTGATTTGCTTTCCAACTATTAAAATAGAACACAATGTCATTGTTTTATTTTTGTCAGAGTGTATCCATAACATAAAAAGTAGCAGGAAGTGCTACTGTCTATCTGTCTGCTGTGTGTGCTGTCTGGCTAGTGGTTTCACGTGAACACTTACAATCTCCTCTGCCTGAAGACGAGCATCACGAAGTCTATGACGTATGCGGGCAGGAAGTGCAGGAAGATGACGTACATGTTGTGTACCAGCTTGCTGTCGCGCATCTTGCCGTCGGGATACCAGAGCGTCATCTCGAACGGGAACTCGTCGATCTTCGAGCGCGCCACTTCCAGGATCTTCTCGAATGTAGCGACTCTCACGGCGGAGCAGGTGAGGTGAAAGATGGGGATCTCAGCGGGGCTGTCAAAGGTCCGTCGTATGCGTCATAAGGTTCAGGCGTAGTGACAACAAAATGCTAACATTTTCACTTGGAAGGGGTCAGTTTGGCAACTTTGCTTTAGACTTCTCCCACATCCAGATAATTTAAGACACTTCTGTTGAAACTAATCTACGCAGAAAAGAGCTGCCAAAATAACTTTGAAGATTATTTTACTTCCTTGCACCTTAATATTCAGAATTGCAGTAGACGGAAATCCTTCGAGCAACCAAGAACGGCAAACTTTACTCTAATAAAAGAGCACGTCTGCATCACAGACCTTACACAATTTTGTCATCAAAACAAGCGCTCTTTCTTCGTCTTTCCAATACAATGTTGTGATATTTAATTATATCAACTATTATAATGTAATATTTAACATTCAAGCACTTGGTTTTGAGAGTTTTCACATGCGTATTTATACAAGAGATTTATAATTCTGTTTATTAATAAATCACTGCAAAATCAACTTTTATTGACTGAAAATATTGAGAAGCTCCAGTATGCAGTGAATGTCCTTCATAATTTGTCTTTTATAACTCAACATGCACGATGTAAGGAGTGTTCTCATTGGTAACTATATTTTTTGATCAAATGTAGAGAATACCCTCCCCCACCATGCCCATACCCTATGCCCTCCATTGATTTCTGGTCCCCTCGAGACGGACTTCCCCTGAATCGGGTCCCACGGCCCTAGCCCACCGTTCGGTCCCCATTCTGGCCTGGCTTTCCGACCACTACTTGATTCCCCCGGACAGGCATTACCTGGTCTCCGCCGTCCCGGTCTTCCAGGCGATGGTGATGAGCGCGTTGATGGCGTGGTCCACAGCGATGACCTCGGGCCGATAATGCGGGTCGCAGTGGAGCGATCGGATCACACCTTTACCGGCCCCCACCAGCAGGCCCACGGGCCCGTTCAGCTGGTCCACCCACCCAGGCAGAGGCTCCTCGTACGCAGGCATCACTAGGACAGGCGGTAAACATTCAGACTTCAGAACCAATCTTGGATTCACAAGCTGTTGGCATTCTTGTATACGTATTGCAGGTTTCAATGCAAGTCTTGTTTCTGTTTAAATGTCTTGAAATCGTTGCACATTGGCAATGTAGACAACAGCAATAAGCTTAAATTACGAAATCCTTTATTAACTACAGCCGTTGGATGGTCCACTGAGATAGATAACAAAATGTACAATTCCAGAGAATACATTTAAAAAAATACAAGTACATGATTCATTCAAACGGAGAATGCGGATCTACCAGCAATTACTTGTAATCAATTAATAAAGTTGCAAGCACAATATATTATACTCGTTTCTCGTTTAATATATTCTCTGAATTAACAAATCAGAGTGTCGTTGATCTATTATTTTCACATGTGAACCCCGCTCACAAACCAGCTCTTGCGCTATTCTGATTTCCCTATGCCGATAAAAACGAATTAATTGTGTAGGTATATCATACGTTCATTCCGATTGCTGGGGTGTTTGGGGGGTTAGTGTAACGACCTCCCTCCACCTGTTATCAGTCTCTCGACGGCGTGGGTTGTGAAGGCCCGTGTTGTAAATGTTAACCGTCCTTCGGATGGGACGTTCAGCCGTTGGCCCTCTTGGTATCTTTCGTCAGGAGTAGGCTACATGCCGGTACCAGGTTTCCTCTTCTCCCTTCTCTATTACATTCTCACTAGTGGAGCCTCGGCTCTGTTGAGAATATAGACTTAATAAATCTACCTGTCAACTCACCCATGGCAGGTCTCACTATTGTTACGGGCATGTTCTGGAACTCGTCAATGATCAGCTTCTCTGCCAGCCGCTTGGTATATAAATAGCAGTTCGGATGCGGAGATATCATCCTGAACACAGATTATATGTTGATTATAATGATTTAAATAGTTTATAGCACTGAAAATGTCTATGTAGTGTAACTACTACTGCTGAGACATGCGCCAGCTCCTCCAGATTGATTATACATAATTGTGGACAATAAAGTTTTAACCCCAATAATGGACTGACGCCTTCAAGAGGTCCCCTTTCGTCCGAAACTGACGCGTTCCCCCTTAGAAATTAAAATTAACATCCTTTTGCAATCGGGCTCCATCAGGATTAGCCCTAATACTCCAATGGTTCGTCATAGTTTCGGAGTGACCTTTCCACCAGTACCTGACCCCCGGATAGATGGGGGGTACCTGAGCTGTAGATGGGTACCTGACCCCCGGCCCTAAGTTGACCCCTCCAAGACTCCTTATCGGAAATAATTGTTGAGATTTGAATAAACAAAACACGATAAATGTGCAAGTAGTACAACACAATACCTCAAAAAAAATCTTCCCTTTCAAACGATGATTGAAATCTTATTCTCCGGTCAATCGACAGCTGCTTTTCCTGTTTATCCCTGAAGCATTAGGTCACCTACCTGGATAGTAATGAAAGTTTGGTGAACAAATTGGCCCGATACGTTACTTCGTTTGAAATGTAATGTGAAAAGAACGCCCAGACAAAAAACAGAGATTCGAGCTATAAGTTTCAAGTGGAGACGCTCGCTTCATCAGCATCTAGACGAATGATTAAGATCTCACTTGGCTGTAATCATCTCGAGTGACTCATCGTCCATCCACTCAACCAAGCGCATGATGTCGTGAGGGTTGTGGTCAGTGGGCAAGTCGTAGACCTTCTCCTGCAGCTCCTCTTGATCCACATGACAGTACGCAGTGGACAGATGCACGAACACCTGTTGGACATATAACACTATTGCTGTATACCACTGCTTAAATATCAATATATTTAAATGGGGACACTGAAGAGAAACGATAGAAACGAGCGTAAGGAAGTTCAAGGTATGTGTCTTATGTGATCATGAAGCAACACAGTTAAAGAAATAATAAAACCTTATTAATGAATATTCTCTGCAAATTTTTTAGAATACAGACATGTTCTCATGTTTGGACGGAGCTGGTTAGACACTACACAAGAGCCGACGAGATCACTGGAATGAATAAGGACGAATAAGCCTATATCGAACCACCAGCATTAGACTGTAAAAGTTCACTCTACATTATTAAGAATTGTGGAACGGTTTAATTATGAAGCAAGAGGTGGAAGAGAGTGACCTGGAAGAGGTGTCAGTAAAACTTTTTACCGACCTGTCTAACAGATTGAGACAATAGCCCCGTTGTGGTAAGACAGACAATGTATCATGTAATGTATCTATTGTCTACCCCTGACCCAAATGTTTTGGAACCATGTTTTGTTCAAATAAAAAAATATTAAGCGCCTGTCCGCGCCGAGTAGGCGCGTGAATATTTAGTATTAGTTTTCCTGTCCGTCCTCTGTCCATGACTCATACCCAGCTGATCATGGAACTACTTTCCTCCCTCCACCCTTGTTATTGCGCTACCCCTTTTACCTTTCACCGCGCAATAATACTTTGCCTACCAGTGTATTTTGATTTTACCGGTGGCAGGTCAGTTACAAGTCTACCTTCATACTGATAATATCGCTGTCAGTCGCAGGTTTCCTGCCTGATGTACGATCGTCAACATCGTCACATTTACTTAGCTCAGCACAGTGAGTTAACACTCAACTCAACTGCGCCCACGCGTTTACATTATAAGTGCATTTAATGTTAATTGTGTTCACTCAATCTCAAGACAGTCTATTCTAGTGGAGCGGTCGCTCCACGCCAGCCAAGTCGTACGGCGCGCGCACACTCTCATATAAAGGCTGGAGCAAACCCACTTTTACTGTAAGCATCAAAGTGGCATTTTCGGCCTACTGGATCTTAAAATTGGAAAATCTCACATTGTTGCGATATATCTTAATTTTGAGCTATGGCCCACCCTACAACATATACCAAATTTGGGAACAATAGGTTACGCCCTTTGCGCGCTAGAGGGCCGTGAAAACAGTGTTTTAGGGCGGTTTTCATAATAATAATAATAATAATAATAATCTCAGTAGTAGTAGTAGTAGTAGTAGTAGTAGTCTCCTGGAATTCAAATCCGGTAAACAGGCCACAGCCTAAACGGCTTAAACGATTGATCTCACATTTTTACCACGTGTGCACTTTTGGCGTCTGATTTAACCTAGACACCATGAATTTTTTGTGCCGCCATTTTGAAACCGGAAGTGACGTTATATTTCAACAACTTCTAAACCGATTGGAGCGAAAATAGCGCCAAACGATTCGGACGGTCAACTATATGGATTATCATTAGCTAGAGACTAAACATTATGTTAACGAAACCGGAAATGACGTCATGAAATTTGAAATACATCGATTGGCATTTCGGCAACAAATGTTGATCCGATTATTTTGATATTTATGTATCGTATGTACTTCTGATATCTCATTTGACTTGTTATAAAACCAACCGGAGCCGCCATTTTGAAACCGGAAGTGACATCATATCCCAAAAACGGCTAAACAGATTTGAACGAAACCAGCGCTAAACGATTAAGACGGTTAACTTTATGTTTTATCGTCAGTAATATTTGCAGTTTCCTATACCAAAACCGGAAATGACGTCACACATTTTAAAAATCTCACAAATTTACATTTTGATACAATTAATACTATTTGAGACAGCTTATAATAATATGTAATCATGTTTAAATTAAATTTCAAGGGGTCAGAGATTTCAGCCGCCATTTTGAAACCAGAAGTATCGTCGTATCTCGAATACTGGTAGACTGATCGGTACGAATCTAGCGCTAAACGATTCGGAAGGACATCTCTATGGAATAGGAACAGTCAAACTAGAATTTTCCTATTCATGAGCCCGGAAATGACGTCATTAAAAATTAAAAATTATTATACCTAATCCCCATTCTATAAAATGTATACATATTCAGAAAGCTTAAAAAGATACACATTTGTAGATATATATTCTAAGCAGTGCAGTAATTTCAGCAGCCATGTTGAAAACCGAAGTGTTGGCATGTCTCGGAACTGGGTTGACCGATTGGAATGAAACCTTTGCTATTCTTCATGAAAGACCATTTAAGCAAATATATAGCAGATTTTCATTAGTAGTAACCAAATTGTAATGGCGATTTTTTTACAGGATTTAGAAATTGTTCATTCGATTTAACTGTCACAAATTTTAAGAATAAACTAAAAAAAGGAGTGATATCCCCATAAAAAACACTCCGTGTAAAAATACCAGCCAAGTCTCTACAACTAAAAAAAAAGCTATGAAATCTTAAAATTCTGCACTGAAAAGTAGTGATATCAAAAAATGGGCCAAGTCAAAACTTTATTTGAAAATCAAAAAATACTTGGCGCATCATTTTTTTAGGGCATAATAGGTTTACTATATGTATTATGTATATTTAATGTATATTTTCTATCTGGTCTCTACTTCTAAACTATGTATACACGATGCGCCAAGTATTTTTTGATTTTCAAATAAAGTTTTGACTTGGCCCATTTTTTGATATCACTACTTTTCAGTGCAGAATTTTAAGATTTCATAGCTTTTTTTTTAGTTGTAGAGACTTGGCTGGTATTTTTACACGGAGTGTTTTTTATGGGTACGATTTACGTGAGGTGCATTCCCCTGCAAACATTCCATTCTCTTCCTTTACCTTGAATGCCCAATTATTGCCTCGCCACGCCTACCCTTGCTACCGCACCGAGCGCAAGAGATCGTCTAGCCGTTGCTACGTTTACATGGGTGAGTACCTGCCATTGGGTAACTTTTGAATGCACTGTGGTGTATGGCCTCTAGCCATTGGTCCCTTGAAGCCCTATTTCCATTACTCGTCTGCGGTGTAGCAGCTCTCTTAACGCTGATACATACGCTTGTCATCGATAGGTTCAGACTCCACTATCTGGCCTCCACAGCGCCCATATCCTCAACGGAGTGAGAACTTTCTCCACTAGTGAAAAAGTAATATAGAGAAGGGATGAGGGGAAACCCGGTAGCGGCCTACTCTTATTGAAGATACCGTCCGAAGGACGGTGTGACATTCACAGTCACGAACCTCCACAACCCGAGCCGTCGAGAGACTGATATCAGGTGGAGGGAGGTCGTCACACTACCCTCCAAACACCCCAGTCCCTCTGGCCCAACGGCAGCAACTAGCAGGACAGAGTAGGAAGGTCACGCATCCACTACTGACCGCGCTCAATGCTGCTTAAAGAACCGTGTAAATAGGGGTAATGTTCAATTAGATATGCAGTCAGAAGCCAATTCAGAACATTTGAATCACTTATTCAAGAAAGGGCGTCAGTCCATTTGTTGTGATCCAGAGAAAACCGTGATAACTGTCCTGGGATGATGCCTTTTCCTGCCAAAGTTCGGGCGGATTTTAGTAATCAGGAGACTGCGACTGACGCACTTTCTTGCTGAAATGTGAGTCTACATGCTAAGAGACGATTTTTCTAAAAAAAATTAGTATATTTCACTGTTTTTGGACTGACGCAATTTCTTGAAAAAGTGATTCGTTTGATTGGTTAATGTATTATTATGTAGTCATCACTCACTTTGAGCTGTGACATGTGACGACATCACTCACCTTTAGCTGTGACATGTGACGTCATGAGCACTCACCTTGAGCTGTGACATGTGACGTCATGAGCACTCACCTTGAGCTGTGACATTTGACGTCATGAGCACTCACCTTGAGCTGTGACATGTGACGTCATGAGCACTCACCTTGAGCTCTGACATGTGACGTCATGAGCACTCACCTTGAGCTGCGACATGTGACGTCATGAGCACTCACCTTGAGCTGTGACATGTGACGTCATGAGCACTCACATTGAGCTGCGACATGTGACGTCATCACTCACCTTGAGCTGCGACATGTGACGTCATGAGCACTCACCTTTAGCTGTGACATGTGACGTCATGAGCACTCACCTTGAGCTGTGACATGTGACGTCATGAGCACTCACCTTGAGCTGCGACATGTGACGTCATGAGCACTCACCTTGAGCTGTGACATGTGACGTCATGAGCACTCACCTTGAGCTGTGGCATGTGACGTCATGAGCACTCACCTTGAGCTGTGACATGTGACGTCATGTGCACTCACCTTGAGCTGCGACATGTGACGTCATGAGCAAACACCTTGAGCTGTGACATGTGACGTCATCACTCACCTTGAGCTGCGACATGTGACGTCATGAGCACTCACCTTGAGCTGCGACATGTGACGTCATGAGCACTCACCTTGAGCTGTGACATGTGACGTCATGAGCACTCACCTTGAGCTGTGACATGTGACGACACAACTCGACCACTCTCCACGTGGCCGTGGTGTTCGCTCTCACGGCGTCCTTGAGCGTCGCGCGCACACCCAACAGAGCTGCGCAGTGGAACACCACGGACACCTCCTTGCGCAGGCGCTCTCGACTCTCAGGCGACAGACCGAGTTGGTCCTGCGTGACGTCACCAGACAGCGCCACCAGCTTAATCATGGCGGCGGGATTGCAGGCGCTCAGGCGCTCGAACATCTGCAATAGTACCTTCTTCATTAATCACATCAACATGCTCATTGCCTGACAACATGAGCACAACAGTTTCCGTGTTAGTCTCCTTCATATAGGTTTGTGATCCACTGCAGCTAGCCGGCGAGCATATGCTCATGTGTAAGGGCTACCCATGCCGGACAGGTCAGTGAGGAGGCCCAGTGAAGAGCAGCCAGGGTCGACCTACCCATGTCCTCCCTCGAGTTTACAGTCCTCTCGGGCCGGCCTCTCCCCTCGAGACGGACGTCTCCCCGAATCGGGTCTCACCGGCCCGAACCCTCCCGCCCCCCGGTCCGTCTCCATTCCGGGCCTTCCCATAAGTGCTAGACTCTTCCGGACTATGTCCTTTAACTTGACAGCTATAATGACCTACATTATCAAAACATCAACAAAAAAATCATGCGAGCAAAATTACCAAGTTTGCTTCGAAGGTAAACATTGGAGGTATTATTTCCTTAAAATGTGGATTTATTCAAATTATGTTATATTTGAAGGGCATAGTTTTAAGTCGATTATAGCAATATAAAAACCAACTTATGAAGACATAATTTTTCCCAAACTCGTGGAAAATCTAAAAAGTAGAGATATTTCACTTTTCCACGAGTTTTTGAGCGAGCGTAGCGAGCGTCTCCTTTCGGCTCATTTGGCACGGACCTCTGTTTTTTTGTTTTTTTTTTGTTTTTTACTTGTTTGTTTTTCTGTTGGGTGAGGCTGTACAGGTCAGAGTTTTTCTTCGATCGATCTGAAATTTTGCACACATGTAGAGACAACCTTTTCTGTTTGCAGGCCCCAAATTTTTTTAAAATCCATTCATTGGTTAAAATTTAAATAAACATCTCCTGATAGGTTGAAAAATAAAAAGGGTCTTTGATAAATCTGATCAAATTCATATTTTGGCTATACAGGTCAGAGTTTTTCTTTGATCGAGCTGAAATTTTGCACACATGTAAAACCAACCTTCTCTGTTTGCAGACCACAATTTTTTGTGAAATCCATTCATTGGTTAAAATTTAAATAAATATCTCCTGATAGGCTGAAAAATGAAAACGGTCTTCGATAATTCAGATCAAACTCATATTTTGCATGATCAGTAAGACCAACATTATCTCTTATTTTACAAAATTTCATCCCAATCAGTTAAGAACGTATGAACTTATTAACATTTTTAATATCTGTCAGTAATGAAGTATGAAAATTAATGTTTTCCAGTGCCAATTGAATAGCATCTGATTTGCTATATTTACCAGGATGCTTAGATGTTATTTTCAAGTTTCTATGAAAAGCATAATATGTTGTGTTGATGAGTGATCATATTTCAATTCAATATGGATGTATTTGTTTTCTGTGCTTGTGTACGCATTTCCGGTTCGAGAATTTGCACGTCCCCGTGCTCGCTCACCAACGCGTTACACTGAGCGTTTTCCTAGTAGGCACAAATGTTGTACTATTAATATAGTGTTAATGCTTAGTTCGACTCAGAAAAATTAAATTATTTTTGTTAAATTGAATGGTGAAAATGTTAACGATATTTAGGACAAATTCTCCATCATGGAAGAAAAACTCCTTCAAGTTCTCCTTGGAAACCTTCGAGTTTCGCCTACTCTGTAGCTCCATTATTCTACTACTAAGTGAATTGACACCTACCGGCAGTTTGAACATCTCCTTCACTCGCGTCTCCACGGACTTCTCTCTCTTTGGCCGCATCAAGATGAAGATCTGCGCGATGTCAGGACAACTGAACAGCAGCTTCTCCACCAGGACCTTGCCCATGAACCCAGAGGCGCCGGTGATGAACACAGACCGCTCCCGATAGAACTCCGCTATGCCAAGGTCAGAAGACATCTTCACGCCGTGAGGTCTGCTAGAGAGGAGAGAGGTTAGAAGGTCACATCATGTCACCTTGTCCATGAACCCTGTGATGAACACAGACCGCTCCCGATAGAACTCCGCTATGCCAAGGTCAGAAGACATCTTCACGCCGTGAGGTCTGCAAGAGAGGAGAGAGGTTAGAAGGTCACATCATGTCACCTTGTCCATGAACCCTGTGATGAACACAGACCGCTCCCAAAAGAACTCCGCTATGCCAAGGTCAGAAGACATTCTTACGCCGTGAGGTCTGCAAGAGAGGAGAGAGGTTAGAAGGTCACATCATGTCACCTTGTCCATGAACCCTGTGATGAACACAGACCGCTCCCGATAGAACTCCGCTATGCCAAGGTCAGAAGACATCTTCACGCCGTGAGAACTGCAAGAGAGGAGAGAGGTTAGAAGGTCACATCATGTCACCTTGTCCATGAACCCTGTGATGAACACAGACCGCTCCTGATAGAACTCCGCTATGCCAAGGTCAGAAGACATCTTCACGCCGTGAGAACTGCAAGAGAGGAGAGAGGTTAGAAGGTCACATCATGTCACCTTGTCCATGAACCCTGTGATGAACACAGACCGCTCCTGATAGAACTCCGCTATGCCAAGGTCAGAAGACATCTTCACGCCGTGAGGACTGCAAGAGAGGAGAGAGGTTAGAAGGTCACATCATGTCACCTTGTCCATGAACCCTGTGATGAACACAGACCGCTCCCGATAGAACTCCGCTATGCCAAGGTCAGAAGACATCTTCACGCCGTGAGGTCTGCAAGAGAGGAGAGAGGTTAGAAGGTCACATCATGTCACCTTGTCCATGAACCCTGTGATGAACACAGACCGCTCCTGATAGAACTCCGCTATGCCAAGGTCAGAAGACATCTTCACGCCGTGAGGACTGCAAGAGAGGAGAGAGGTTAGAAGGTCACATCATGTCACCTTGTCCATGAACCCTGTGATGAACACAGACCGCTCCCGATAGAACTCCGCTATGCCAAGGTCAGAAGACATCTTCACGCCGTGAGAACTGCAAGAGAGGAGAGAGGTTAGAAGGTCACATCATGTCACCTTGTCCATGAACCCTGTGATGAACACAGACCGCTCCTGATAGAACTCCGCTATGCCAAGGTCAGAAGACATCTTCACGCCGTGAGGACTGCAAGAGAGGAGAGAGGTTAGAAGGTCACATCATGTCACCTTGTCCATGAACCCTGTGATGAACACAGACCGCTCCCGATAGAACTCCGCTATGCCAAGGTCAGAAGACATCTTCACGCCGTGAGGTCTGCAAGAGAGGAGAGAGGTTAGAAGGTCACATCATGTCACCTTGTCCATGAACCCTGTGATGAACACAGACCGCTCCCGATAGAACTCCGCTATGCCAAGGTCAGAAGACATCTTCACGCCGTGAGGTCTGCAAAAGAGGAGAGAGGTTAGAAGGTCACATCATGTCACCTTGTCCATGAACCCTGTGATGAACACAGACCGCTCCCGATAGAACTCCGCTATGCCAAGGTCAGAAGACATCTTCACGCCGTGAGAACTGCAAGAGAGGAGAGAGGTTAGAAGGTCACATCATGTCACCTTGTCCATGAACCCTGTGATGAACACAGACCGCTCCCGATAGAACTCCGCTATGCTAAGGTCAGAAGACATCTTCACGCCGTGAGGTCTGCAAGAGAGGAGAGAGGTTAGAAGGTCACATCACGTCACCTTGTCCATGAACCCTGTGATGAACACAGACCGCTCCCAAAAGAACTCCGCTATGCCAAGGTCAGAAGACATCTTCACGCCGTGAGGTCTGCAAAAGAGGAGAGAGGTTAGAAGGTCACATCATGTCACCTTGTCCATGAACCCTGTGATGAACACAGACCGCTCCCGATAGAACTCCGCTATGCCAAGGTCAGAAGACATCTTCACGCCGTGAGGTCTGCAAGAGAGGAGAGAGGTTAGAAGGTCACATCATGTCACCTTGTCCATGAACCCTGTGATGAACACAGACCGCTCCCGATAGAACTCCGCTATGCCAAGGTCAGAAGACATCTTCACGCCGTGAGGTCTGCAAGAGAGGAGAGAGGTTAGAAGGTCACATCATGTCACCTTGTCCATGAACCCTGTGATGAACACAGACCGCTCCCGATAGAACTCCGCTATGCCAAGGTCAGAAGACATCTTCACGCCGTGAGGTCTGCAAGAGAGGAGAGAGGTTAGAAGGTCACATCATGTCACCTTGTCCATGAACCCTGTGATGAACACAGACCGCTCCCGATAGAACTCCGCTATGCCAAGGTCAGAAGACATCTTCACGCCGTGAGGACTGCAAGAGAGGAGAGAGGTTAGAAGGTCACATCATGTCACCTTGTCCATGAACCCTGTGATGAACACAGACCGCTCCCGATAGAACTCCGCTATGCCAAGGTCAGAAGACATCTTCACGCCGTGAGGTCTGCAAGAGAGGAGAGAGGTTAGAAGGTCACATCATGTCACCTTGTCCATGAACCCTGTGATGAACACAGACCGCTCCCGATAGAACTCCGCTATGCCAAGGTCAGAAGACATCTTCACGCCGTGAGGTCTGCAAGAGAGGAGAGAGGTTAGAAGGTCACATCATGTCACCTTGTCCATGAACCCTGTGATGAACACAGACCGCTCCCGATAGAACTCCGCTATGCCAAGGTCAGAAGACATCTTCACGCCGTGAGGTCTGCAAAAGAGGAGAGAGGTTAGAAGGTCACATCATGCCACCTTGTCCATGAACCCTGTGATGAACACAGACCGCTCCCGATAGAACTCCGCTATGCCAAGGTCAGAAGACATCTTCACGCCGTGAGGTCTGCAAGAGAGGAGAGAGGTTAGAAGGTCACATCATGTCACCTTGTCCATGAACCCTGTGATGAACACAGACCGCTCCCGATAGAACTCCGCTATGCCAAGGTCAGAAGACATCTTCACGCCGTGAGGTCTGCAAGAGAGGAGAGAGGTTAGAAGGTCACATCATGTCACCTTGTCCATGAACCCTGTGATGAACACAGACCGCTCCCAAAAGAACTCCGCTATGCCAAGGTCAGAAGACATTCTTACGCCGTGAGGTCTGCAAGAGAGGAGAGAGGTTAGAAGGTCACATCATGTCACCTTGTCCATGAACCCTGTGATGAACACAGACCGCTCCCGATAGAACTCCGCTATGCCAAGGTCAGAAGACATCTTCACGCCGTGAGGTCTGCAAGAGAGGAGAGAGGTTAGAAGGTCACATCATGTCACCTTGTCCATGAACCCTGTGATGAACACAGACCGCTCCCGATAGAACTCCGCTATGCCAAGGTCAGAAGACATCTTCACGCCGTGAGGACTGCAAGAGAGGAGAGAGGTTAGAAGGTCACATCATGTCACCTTGTCCATGAACCCTGTGATGAACACAGACCGCTCCCGATAGAACTCCGCTATGCCAAGGTCAGAAGACATCTTCACGCCGTGAGGTCTGCAAGAGAGGAGAGAGGTTAGAAGGTCACATCATGTCACCTTGTCCATGAACCCTGTGATGAACACAGACCGCTCCCGATAGAACTCCGCTATGCCAAGGTCAGAAGACATCTTCACGCCGTGAGGTCTGCAAGAGAGGAGAGAGGTATTTCCTGTTCAGCCAACCGCAACTAACTTGCCATCAACTGTTTAAGCCGTATATGGACAATAAGTGATATAACATGTGTTGGACGGTTTTTAGTCTCCAAACACTGCGTGAACAGACAAACATTTTATAAATACGAAGAATCCATTGCAAGATCTGTATCTAGTGGAGCGGTCTCTCCACGCCAGCCAAGTCGTAAGGCGCGCACACTCTCACACAACATACTGTTCAAACCTAAAGGCTGGAGCAACCCACTTTTACTGTAAGCATCGAAGTGGCATTTTCGGCCTACTGGATCTCAAAATTGGGAAATCTCACATTGTTGCGAAATCTCTTAATTTCGAGCTATGGCCCACCCCTCCATATATACCAAATTTGGGAACAATAGGATATGATGTTTGCGAGCTAGAAGGCCGTGAAAACAGTGAAATTGTACGGCTTTCTTCAGATGATTATTATTATTATTATTCTTCATCATCTTCCAATAAATTCCGCGGTCTCCTCCACAGCCTAAACGGCTGGGTCGATTGACCCGAAATTTTCACCACATATACAGCTCGTCTGCCTGATGATACCTTGTTCTTATGAATTTTTTGTGCCGCCATTTTGAAACCGGAAGTTACGTCATATCTCAAAAACGGCTTTACCGATCGAAACAAGATTTGCGCCAATCGATTCAGACTGTCCACTTTATGAAATACCAATATTCGAAATATACATTTACTATTACCAAAACCGGAAATGACGTCATAAAAATGAAAAATCAGACTATAATCACCTCTTACGATAATAACTACATATCCAGAAGGCTTATAAAGATACAAAACATTTATATAAATTAATTCTTGGTGGCAGTGATTTCAGTCGCCATTTTGTTAACCTAAAGTGATGCCATATCTCGATAACGGCTGGACCGATTGGAATGAAGCTTTCGCTATTCCTCATGGAATATAATTTTAAGCATTATTTAGTATCAAACGCATGTTTTCTTAGTAACCAAATCGGAAATGGATTATTTTTTTAAAGGAATTAGTCATTGTTGCTCCGATTGGTGTTACAAGTGTGAAAATCATCTAAAAAAAGGATTGATATCCCCATAAAAAACACTCCGTGTAAAAATACCAGCCAAGTCTCTTCAACTATAAAAAAATATAGGAAATCTAAAAAATTTAGCACTGAAAACATGATTTTAAAAACCGAAATATACTTGGCGCATCGTTTCTTTAGGGCATTAAGGTATTATTATTTATATTTATTTACATTTGATTTTTGGCATACACGTCTATATTATTTATACACGATGCGCCAAGTATATTTCGGTTTTTAAAATCATGTTTTGACTTGGCCCATTTTTTGATATCACTACTTTTCAGTGCTGAATTTTTTAGATTTCCTATATTTTTTTATAGTTGAAGAGACTTGGCTGGTATTTTTACACGGAGTGTTTTTTATGGGAATAGTATATTCTGATCACATTACCTAACGCTGTGAAGACAAATGAAACGTAACTTCGCAGTGAAAATGCAAAAATGCAAAAAGCATTAGAGAGACAGTACTGACAATATTGTGTAATAATTAGTTTTTCTGCCACTATATTATTTTTCATCATTTTTATTGCAATGCCACTTATTTGACACAAAATCTGAAATATTTGTGCAGAGTACACATTTTTTATGTCTTTTTAATATTGCTTTGACCGACTTTATTTCAGCGTAATGCTATATTTTGGCAGTGAAATGAATTCGATCGAAACGAGATCAAAAAAGATATCTATTCAAGATGGCGGCATCTGTAAGCTGCGGTGTTGTTTGGCTCCGAGTTATTTTCTTATTTATTGTGTTAAAACAGCTGCATAGTGTTTCCAACTCTCATGTAATCGTGGAGAAGAAGTGTGGTGATCCCTGGACAAAAGTCTTGTTCTCTGAAGAACTTTAAATAATCAACAAATGTGACATTTCATGCTGGGTGTTCGTGTTGCTGGATTATCCTAGGGCGGGCTTGCGTTGTATTCATGGCGTGTTGGGTTCTCGAGTCTGGGTAGTTCAGCTACTTATTATGTTATGCGGTGACATTCAATTAAACCCTGGCCCATCTCAGTGCTTCCCTTCTGAGTTGTCAATGTACTGTATGAATGCTAGAAGTATTGCAGATAAAATGTTGTCCGGTTTCAACCTTTTTTGACGACAACAGTGACTTTGATGTGATTTGCGTGACAGAGATTTGGTTGCACCGTGATGTATTTAACGGTGAAGTCTTGGACGATACTCAATACAATGTGTTTCGTGGTGATCGGAAACAAAACGAAGTGAAATTTCGTAAAGGAGGAGGCGTGATGCTCGCAGTTAGTACCAAGTATGACTCAAAGAGGCGTAAAGACCTTGAGACTTTGGGGTGCGAAATATTGTGGGTTGAGCTTAATCAGAGTCAAAACTCTCGTATTTTACTTGGAGTTTGCTATATCCCCGATCCGTCTGTCGTGAATCTAGACTATTTACATTCGTCATTAACGCAAGTGACTTTGAATGCTTATCCTGGGGATTATATCGTGTTGTGTGGCAATTTTATTATGCCGAACATATGGTGGAAGTGTAGTGATGATGGATCTGGTTTGCTCGAATCTGGAACAAACTTGCCACCTACGCCCCTGGACACAGCATTCCTGGGCATCATCGGGGAAATGAACTTGCAGCAATGCGTACCGTTCCCTACGCGTCAAACTAACTTCCTTGACCTCTTGTTTGTAAACAACGCTGATATTGTGACAACAGTCAAACCAGTCCCGCAAGCAGTGAGATCAGACCATGATGCATTCCATTGCAACCTCTCTTTCCCACCTGCTGAAACCAGGCGTCAGGCAATTGGGGAACGCCTCAATTGGAAGAATGTTGACTATGACGTGTTATCTGGTGTCTTCTTCGATAGCCCGTGGAATCGTGTGTACACGTCCAGCGATGTGCATGATAAGTGTGGCGTGTTTTACGAGCTCGTCAACAAGGGCATTCGTGACACAGTCTCTGTGCTGAAGGTCAATGCAGCGAGATAACCTGTCTGGTTTGACAACGAAACAATTTATGCCCTGAAGGACAAGAACAGAGCATATCGTAGGTGGAAATCGTCTTTGAGTGAACATTCCCGCGTAGAGTTTCAAGTAAAGAGAGCACATTTCAAACTAATTAAGGTGGAGAAGTATTAGGCATATATTTCTAAAATTGTCTCTGCTTTGAACTATGATCCATGTGCTCTGTGGAAATTTATTCGGAGGAAGATTAGATCACCAAGAGTGCCTGTGGAGGTTGTTTATAACGGTATAAACGCGCATGACCCCCAATCAGCTGCACAGCTGTTTGCTAACTTTTTCAACACTAAGTTCCTTCCGCCACGGGATGCGCAGAGCCCTTTACCTAATGTTAAGTCCAACAATACTAACTCCCTTTCCAACATACAAGTGGAGCTAACGGAGATTGAAGAATGCTTAAAAACACTGGACACTCTCTCTCTCTCAACCGATAACGGATATTTTTAATTGTGCTCTCCGTACAGGTGTCTTCCCTAAAATGTGGAAATTAGCAAATGTTGTTCCTGTACTTAAAAAAGGGAGCCGTTTTCAGGTGATGAACTATCGACCAATATCATTGCTATGTATTTTATCAAAAGTTTTTGAAAATGTTCTCCATAGACATATTTATAATCATGTATCCCAATGTATTTCTCCAGAACAACATGGATTTGTCAAAGGTCGCTCTACAGTTACAAATCTATCAAAATATACTAGCTTCATTGCAATGCATATGAATAATAGGACACAAGTAGACTCCATTTATACGGATTTTCGTCTGCTTTTGACAGTGTGGATCACTCTCTGCTGCTCCACAAGTTGAGAAATTTTGGAATTTACGGCAATTTACATAAATTGCTCACAAGCTATTTATACACACCACCGTACACACCGTACTCAAATAGTTACCATAAATTCAGGTAGTTCATCATCTGAGCTTGTGACGTCAGGTGTCTACAAGGGTCTATCCTTGGGCCCTTGCTATTTGTTTTATTTGTAAATGACCTTCCTTCTTGTTTCAAATACGCTACTTCTCTTATGTACGCTGATTATTTGAAGCTTTTTAGTCCTATAACGAGTCAGCAGGACTCTGAGCGACTGCAACAGGATATCATGAGTCTTTCGCATTGGGTCAGACATGGAGTTTACAGATAAATCTGTCAAAGTGCAAAGTAATAACATTCACTAATAGGAAAAACTTTCCTCGGCCGAGTAAAACAAATCGGAGATCTAGGTATAACTTTAACTGATAACTTGTCATTCAATAAGCAAGTGACTACAATTATCCCCAAAGCTTGCAAATTACTCGGATTCATCAAACGTAGTTGTAAGGACGAATTTAGGCAAGCAACGTTCATACGTTTATATACAGCCATTGTTCGACCTCAGATAGAATACGCTACTGTTATATGGAATCCTAATGGTTTACATATAGGCAATATTGGTGCTATTGAGTCAGTGCAACGCAGATTTTTAAAGATTATGTGTAATAAAGCTGGAATAGTTTACAATAGGGATGAAAACAAAGTGCTTTGTAATAGTTTTAATTTGACAACTCTTCAAATGAGGAGGCAAATCTCTGACGTTATATTTTTATATAAAATTGTTAACAATTTCAGTGATATTGACTTTCTCCGTGATATTAATTTTAAGATACCCTCTACAACTAGAAATATGTATCATTTTATACCATCACGAAGTAGAATTAATGTTTTTAAATTCTCATGTTTTAATATAATACAATCTACATTTAATGCCATGGTACCTAATAGTCTAGACCTAGTGGAGCGGTCGCTCCATCCAGCCAAGTCGTACCGTACACTCACAGTCACTCAACATACCGTAAATGCCTAAAAACTGAGGAGCAGACCAAACACTTTTACTGTAAGCAATAACATGGCATTTTCGGCCTACTGGATCTCAAAATTGGGAAATGTTGCGAAACATCTTAATTTTGAGCTATGACCCACCTGACAACATATACCTAATTTTATAACAATAGGTTATTCCATTTGCGAGCTAAAGGGCCTAAAAAAAGTGAAATTACACCACTTTGATCTTCAGATGATGATATCAGGAAACACCGCTATCACCGCCACAGCCTAAACGGCTGAACCAATCGATCTGAAATTTTTACCACATGTGCACTTTTGGCGTCTGAGGTGCCTTTTTATAAAACCAACCGGAAGCCGCCATTTTTAAACCGGAAGTGACGTCATATCTCGAAAATGGCTAAACCGATCGGAATAAAACTAGCACCAAACGATTCAGACGGTCCTCTTTATGAAATATCAATAGTGAAACTAAAGTTTTCTAATTACTGAAACCGAAAATGACGTCATATTTATGCAAAATCTGCCTAAATTCACTTCCCCTTTATATAAAAACGGAACAGGTTGGCTGAGTGGTTAACGCTCTGAGCTTGTATTCCAGAGGCCCGGGTTCGATTCCCGCGGCCGTCCTTCATGACTGGGGTTTTTTCGTGGTATTCCCTCAGTCGACAGGCAAATGCTGGGAAGGTACCCCACTAATAGGCCACGACCGCCTCCTTCCCACCTTCCATCCTTACCCACTCTTCACCATCATCTCCCAATCATCATCATAATCATTCATCCGTCGCCATTAGCCTCGCTGCAGAACAGTGCGACGTTAAGCCCCAGAAAAAAAAAATATATATAAAAACCTATAAATATCTATTCAGAAGGCTTATAATGATACATTACATTTATAGAAATGAATTCTAGGTGGCAGTAATATCAGCCGCCATTTTGAAACCCGGAAGTGATGCCTTAGCTCAAAAACGGCTGGACCGATTGGAACGAAGCTTTCGCTATTCTTCATGGAATATCATTTTAAGCTTATACTTAGAGCCAAACAACATTTTTCTTAGTAACCAATTCGTAAATGGCATATTTTTTTAAAGGAATTGGTTATTGTTGCTCAACTATGTCTTACAAGTTGTGTAAATAAACTAAAAAAATTTGTGATATCCCCATAAAAAACACTCCGTGTAAAAATACCAGCCAAGTCTCTTCAACTATAAAAAAATATAAGAAATCTAAAAATTCATCACTGAAAAGTAGTGATATCAAAAAATGGGCCAAGTCAAAACTTAATTTTAAAAACCAATATATACTTGGCGCATCGTTTTTTACGGTATTATAGGGTAGGTAGATTACACATCTGGCCTATACTCCTAAACTATCTATATGCACGATGCGCCAAGTATATTTTGGTTTTTAAAATGAAGTTTTGACTTGACCCATTTTTTGATATCACTACTTTTCAGTGCTGAATTTTTAGATTTCTTATATTTTTTATAGTTGAAGAGACTTGGCTGGTATTTTTACCTGGAATGTTTTTTATGGGGTATTAACAATACTGATTGTACTACTTTCAAATCTATTATTGTTGACTTGTGCAACGTTTGAGTGTTGATTTACTATCACTGTGATATTCTGTTAATATCTGTTCAATTCGGTATGTATTTGTTTTCTTTAACTTGTATTCTTGTTGTTCGTATTGTTGTTTATTGTATTGCACTTGTGGGTTAATCCCGTTGTCAATAAAGATGTAATAATAATATAGAATAGTACCCTGGAGAGATATTCTAGATTTCCTTCGTAGTCCTTCGGTATTACTGTAATTGTTTAATATTTTCTATTTGTCTGAATAATAATGTTGTATTTATTTATATTAAGACAGCCCGCACTACAAAAAGGTATTCTTATGCAGGATTATTATGTTTCTTTTGTATCTTCAGGAAAGCATTTTATTGTATTTATTGTATTCATTCATTTATTTATTTATTTGAGCATAAAATTATCATAAAACTGAAAAATTATATTGAACTACTACAAAGAACGAGCCGTTATTGGATTAGTTTGGATAAGAATGTGTCATTGGAGGTTGTTTTTGGAAGATTGCTTAATGAAGAGGATTAAGTAGTTGCTAGAGGATGGATGATGTGTCATATTGTTATGTAATTTCGTACATTTTTATGTTATTGCATTAAAAAGCTTATGTTTGGTTATTTATAGTGTCGATTGTTTTCCTTTCCACAAAAAAAGAAAAATGTATAATTTGAGTGCAAGATTTATTATTATGTAATAATTAACCTATCGGATAATACATAAATACTAAATACATTTAATATATTTATATGCTAGTTAGGTATATGTGAATGTTAACAAATTGTTGTATTTGGTTGCAAATTACATTAAATAATCAGTTTTACTATTTCTTCCACTAGTAAGGAATCCCCATAAAAAACACTTCGTGTAAAAATACCAGCCAAGTCTCTTCAACTAAAAAAAAATATTAAATCTAAAAATTCTGCACTGAAAAGTAGTGATATCAAAAAATTAGCCAAGTCAAAACTTTATTTGAAAATCAAAAAATACTTGGCGCATCGTGTACATAAATAGCTTGGAAGTATAAGCCAATTATAAATTATACATGAAATATACATATACAGAGTATACCTATAATGCCCTAAAAAAACGATGCGCCAAGTATTTTTTGATTTTCAAATAAAGTTTTGACTTGGCTAATTTTTTGATATCACTACTTTTCAGTGCAGAATTTTTAGATTTCATATTTTTTTTTAGTTGAAGAGACTTGGCTGGTATTTTTACACGAAGTGTTTTTTATGGGGATATCACTCCTTTTTTTAGTTTATTCTAACAACTTGTGACACATATGAAATGAACAATTACTAAATTCTTTTAAAAAATCATCACCCTTTACAATTTCGTTACCACTAATGAATAGCAGCGTATGGTCGTAAATAATTGCTTTAAATGATCTTTCACGAAGAATAGCAAAGGTTTCATTCCAATCAGTCAACCCAGTTCCGAGATATGGAAACACTTCGGTTTTCAAAATGGCTGCTGAACTTTCTGCAATGCCACATAGAATTTATTTCTATAAATGATGTGTATCATTTTAAACTTTCTGAATATGTATTTATTGTATAGAAGGGAATTATAATATTATACATTTGAATGACGTCATTTCGGTCTCATAAATAGGAAAATTCTATTTGTACTGTTCATATTCCATAGAGATGGCCATCCGAATCGTTTGGCGCTAGTTTCATACCGATTTGTCTACCAGTTTTTGAGATATGACGTTACTTCCGGTTTAAAAATGGCGGCTGAAATCTCTGACCCCTTGAAGTATATTTGAAACATGATTATAATTTTATAAGCTGTCTCAAATAGTATATTTATTGCATAAAAATAAAAATTTGTGAGATTATTAACATGTGTGACGTCATTTCCGATTTAGGTATGGGAAACTGCAAATATTATTGATGATAACACATAAAGTTGACCGTCTAAATTGTTTAGCGCTGGTTTCGTTCATATCTATTTAGCCGTTATTGAGATATGATGTCACTTCCGGTTTCAAAATGGCGGCTTCCGGTTGGTTTTATAACAAGTCACATGAGACGTCAAAAGTACATACGTTACATAAATATCAAAATAATCGGATCAACCTTTGTTGCCAAAAAGCTAATCGATGTATTTCAAATTTCATTACGTCATTTCCGGTTTCTTTAACATAATGTTTAGTCTTTTGCTACTTATCATGCATATAGATGACCGTCTGGATCGTTTGGCGCAATTTTCGTTCCAATCGGTCCAGCCGTTGACGAGATATGACGTCACTTCCGGTTTCAAAATGGCGGCATAAAACCAGTTATAGCAAAAGGCACCTCAGACGCCAAAATGCATATGTGGTAAAAATTTTAAATCAACCGGTTTAGCCGTTTAGGCTGTGGCCTGTTTACCGGATTTATATTCCAGGAGACTACTACTACTACTGAGATTATTATTATTATTATGAAAACCGCCCTAAAACACTGTTTTCACGGCCCTCTAGCGCGCAAAGGGCGTAACCTATTGTTCCCAAATTTGGTATATGTGGTAGGGTGGGCCATAGCTCGAAATTAAGATATATCGCAACAATGTGAGATTTTCCAATTTTAAGATCCAGTAGGCCGAAAATGCCACTTTGATGCTTACAGTAAAAGTGGGTTTGCTCCAGCCTTTTTAAATGAATGTGTGCGCGCGCCGTACGACTTGGCTGGCGTGGAGCGACCGCTCCACTAGATTATTATTAAGTCTTTATTGTAACAGGACAATGCCCCACAAGTACAATTTAATAGATCATTACATAATTATAAATATAAATACAACATAAATAATGAAAAGCAACTATTTGAAAGATAAATAAGAGTCTTGTATAAAAGAACAAATAACAAATTATTGCATATCACA
The DNA here is from genome assembly GCA_934045905.1 of Leuctra nigra. NCBI lineage: Eukaryota > Metazoa > Arthropoda > Insecta > Plecoptera > Leuctridae > Leuctra > Leuctra nigra. Next base: position 1,198,141 of record OW203765.1, on the reverse strand, counting down.
AATTATTTTATGATTAACAGTTTTAAATTCAGGTAAGGATAAGTGATACATGTCAACATGGTTAAAAACGGGGTTATTAAAAAAGGATTGTAAGCGATAGAGACATGAGTTTTTACAGACATTGATCCTACTCTACCTGGAGTAAACATCTCCCGACTTCTTGTGTCTCTGATGGGGACACGAAACTGAATATTGCTTAGCAAATCGCCCTGAAAAATATGAATTACCTTGAAGAGGAAAATGAGATCTGTAATGGAGCGCCTCTTACTGAGGGTTGTCAAATTTAAATTAGTACATATATTAACATAGTCAGACCTATGATATTGAAGCTTACATTTCATGAGTAATAACTTAATAAATTTTATCTGAACACTCTCAATGAGCTCTGTGTTTCCAGCATGAATGTTGTTCTGGTTCCAAATTACAGTAGCATAATCCACTTGGGGTCTGACAAGTGATACAAATAAACGTCTAAGGGTCGATTTTGAGAATTCGTTTATACAATTACGTTTAATAAAACCAAGGATCTTATAAGCTTTTGGAACGATGTTACTTACATGTCTGTTAAATGACAAATCGCTTGAGATCATTACACCCAGATCCCTAATATGGCGAACACGCTCAAGGTCCAAACCACCCAACTTATAGTCAAACACATGGTACTGCTTCTTGTTTGTAAAGGTTAAAACATTGCACTTATTTACATTTAAGTTAAGTCTCCACTTACTACACCATATTGAGAGTGCCTTAACGTCATTCTGAAGAAGGTTACAGTCCGAAGAATGGGAAATTGGAAGAAAAAGTTTTAAATCATCTGCATATAAAAGTGATTTGGAATGCGTGAAGCAGGATGGCAGGTCATTCACGAAAAGAACAAAAAACAAAGGTCCAAGGATGGATCCTTGTGGAACCCCCGACGTTACATGTTCAGGTGTAGAGTGCCCAGAATTAACCACGACAGTTTGCATACGCCCAGTGAGGTAACTGGAAAGTAAATTGTGTACATTTCCACATATTCCAAATGCCCTAAGTTTGTGAAGGAGCAACGAATGGTCAACACTGTCAAATGCACTGGAAAAGTCTGTATAAATAGCATCAACTTGCAGTTTCCTATTCATACTCGTAGCTATACAGTGTGTGAACTCGGCTAAATTAGTAATAGTAGATCTGCCACGTATGAACCCGTGTTGCTCCACGGCAATATTCCTAGCCACATGACTGTAGATGCGTTTATGAAGGAGCCCCTCAAACACCTTGGAACAAACCGAGAGAAGTGATATCGGACGGTAATTGATGACACGGAATCTAGTTCCTTAGTTGCCTTAGCCCTCAATACAGGATTTCTTACCTATCTCTGACGTATATGATGGTTGATACACTAAATCTGGTAGGGAATACACTGGAGATTCTACCGGAGTTAGAATATTAGATGTTTTCTGACGCACTTGACATTTAGTAAGAGACAAGTAATCTGAACCCCAAGAGTCTAATGAAATGTCGCCCAGGTTTAGCTTGACCAGCAGCTCACTTCAAACTGATTGCACTTGTACTAATTATTGAATAAATGTAATCTCTATCCAGTGTTTAATATGCAGCTGCAGTGCGACTCTCAAAGCGAAATGCATTTACTGTAATGACTCCAATCAACATAAAATATGATGATGTCATAGACATGTATACTTCGAGATAATCACCTCCCTGTAGGCGGCCATATTGCGGTAATGTTTCGCTGGGGAGTCTACCCTGAAACCTGCGGGATTTGGCTCAGAGGGTAGAACACAAAGAATCAGCAATATTATAATTTGTTTATTACAGAGAAAATAAATGTTCATTGATGTTGAAAGAGCAATCAAAAATTATGAAACAATATTACGTTTGATACGTCGGCAGTAGTGATGATGTCGTCTGGTTTGTTTACTTCCGCGTAAACAAGTGAATGGCGTTGACTCTTGCGTAGTGTGTCCAGTGAACTCCAGTCCACCAGCAGAATGAAATGACTGGATATGTCACCTCCTTCAGCTGCGATGCGATGATGTCGTCTAATAACCCCTTGGTTACCAGGACGTCCAGCAGTCCGTGCGCAAGGAGTGACCTCCTCGAGCAGTTGGATCAAGTTGGCTCAGGCTGATGACGTTCGTGGCTGCAGACTCGTCGGTTTCTCCCGGAGTTGCAATTCACTAACTTTTATACTTTAACATTTACTGACTTTAATGTTGAAACTGTTCAGTTGATCACTTGTAACTTGAAATTGTCTTAATGCGATATTATTTGCCTCAGCATTAGGCTTGAAGTTTGAATTTACTGGGTTGACGTTTATACAAAAATGTTATTTTAATGTTTACCTTCGATCACATCGGCACTGTCTCGCTGAAATTATACTATGTTGCGTGCACAAGGCTTCACGGTTCGCGAGGCAGGTCTCACTGCTCTGAGAAAACTCCGACTGATGAAGTTTGGCTGGTAGCCTGACGTTTTATACCCTCTGACATCGTTTTCCCTCCAAAGAATCTGATTGGTTGGTTTCGTACACGTGATAGCTAATTTTAGACATTCTGTCATTTCTAAAACCCGCGAAACGACTTTCTTTCTGCACGTAGGCCCATGCTTTTCTAGGAATCACTGAAAACTAGTCTGGCTGACTGGTTTTGTAGCGTTATCACAATGACTGGTTCACTTGTTATTACGTGGTGACATCACAATTTAGGTAAGGTCACATACTTTTTATATGGATTCACTCACTTTCTTGATATAATTGCACATTGTTAAACTTATTTGATTGCTCGTTATATTTTTGTCTATATTTTGATTGCTGTTGAATTTTAAAGATTGTAAGTTTACATAATGATTCTAATTAATTACTTTGTGTTCAGTTAACCTTGACTCTAAGAATGCCATGCTACAAGCTTGTTCATTCTTTAAACCTATTTCAAGCAAACATTATTATTTTTAAAGTTAATTTTCTAACCTAGATAGGCCAACTTGTTACAGAGCCCCCTGAATTCTTGTTGTTCACCTTTTGACTGAAGTCAAATTTGAAACACATTGAAATTTTGAATGAGAAAATGGTGATAAAACAAGGATTCACATAGAGACTGGACTATCTAGCAGGAATAATCTCTTCCTTTTGACAAACAAAAAGTTTCCCTCAACAGATGCAAGTTTATTTCCTCTTACAGCTGTTTAATCTAAACCTGAATGAATGAACTCACCCCTCCACCTACCAAAACAAAAACAAACCTCATCCTACTTCCCGGAAACGATGCTCAACTCAACCCTCTCTCTTATCACAATCCCGTTATTGGCCTAGTGACCTACTTCTGCTGGGTCATCATACCAAACATCAACATTGGTGTTGTCATCAGTAAGTATCAGCTGATCGACGTTGTTCCTTCCGTCCACGATCATATGGAAATGAAATCGTACTGTCTTCTCCACCGCCTTGAGTTGTCACTCTTGAAATATCTTCAAGTAGCTGTTTCCAAGTAGAATCTTCCTTGTTATCTTGAGCAGTGGTCGATGTGTAGTTTTCATTTTCGTCAGCTTTCTTCTTCAGTTCTCGTACGTTCATTTGCAGTCCATCTTGCAAGCAAACATTTTCGTCTTCTTCTCTCAAATCATTATTCAACCCTTTCTTCAAAACATCATCGTTTTCATTCATAACCACCTTGTCATTTTTCTCGTCGTGAAACTTTTCACCATTACTTTTAAAGTCGCCTATAGACTTCAAAACATCGCCAATTTCTTCAACTGTTCGAACTCTGTCGAAATCATCTTGATTCGCAATCGGAATCTGTAATTCTTCCTTCTCGCTCACTTGTGGCAATACTACCTCGCAATTGTCTTCAAAATTCTTCCTTCGAAATACATTTTCATCTTTCTTCATCTCAGTAAATTCACGCCTACTTTCATCAACTTCTTCTTTGTCTGGTCCATCCAAACTTTCAATTTTATTCTGGACAATTTCTTCTGGCACACAGCCCCCCTCTGTACTCTCTTGTGATTGCAACGTCTTGCAAGCAGCAGCGTCTTCAATCCCTTTCTTGAAAAGCAAAAAATCTATTTGAAGTTGCTTTTCTATTGCAGAAACCTCTGCTTCTCTGGCAGCTTCTCGCTCATCCATCTCTTTCTTCCACCGTCTTGAAGATCTGCGTATATACTCTTTAAGATCCTCACGCTCTTTCTTCTGCATTCTCCTAATTTCTTTTCTCTCTTTGAAACGTGTTTTCTCGGTCGACGCAAAATCTTGTCCCTTCTCTACTTTCCATTCTGTGCCGACCTCTGTTCGTTTCCCGAATTTTCATTTTTCGTTTCCTTCGTATCGGACTCTGGTGGACGATTATTATTATTCCCGTTACCATGCCCATTTCTGTTATAGCCATTTCTGTCGTGACTGTTTCTCCCGTTGTTGTTGTTATTGTAATTTCTGTCATAACTATTCCTGTTATTGTAACCATTCCTATTGTCATTGTAACCGTTCCCGTTACGAATTGGCTCATATTGCTTGGGATCTCTGATTAGTTTTTCAGTGAATTCATCATGCTCTAAGTCAGTCAGCTCTTTTATCAACTCATCTTTAGTTTTGACTTTGCCACGTACTATCACCCTGATGTTTGGTGGTAAGTGATTAATCAATATTCCAACCAAAACTTGTTCCGTCATATTGACCAATTCTGTCACATATTTTGCCTTGTTGATAATCCGATTGACATAGGTCACCATGTTTAGGTTCGAACTAATTTTGTATTCTCCAGCATAGATTGATCTAATGAGCTGATGCTGTACAGTTTGCGACCAATATTTCTCTTTAAAAGCCTCTTCAAATTTGTCAATGTTCTCAACGGGATTATTTACATACCAGTCTGCTGCTTTTCCATGTAAACACTTGACAATGATTCCCAGCTTCTGATTGTTATTCACATTGAATGTTGAAAAACGCTCTTTGATTAGCTTCAAAAATTGCATTGCGTTTATTGGGCAACTCTCTTCCCCATTAAATCTTATTGCCTCTTGTATCAGCGACTCAGTACAATGTTTTGCAAATTGCAACTCGTTATTTGCATGACACATGATATTCGATGTCGTTCCAGTCTTCTTGGCATTCTCATCTACCTTTTTACTTACGTCCTCTATTTTCTCCTTGATAGCTGAAATGCTTTCATTCTTTTCTTTATCCTTTCTTTCAAATCGCGAGCTTAATGAAAATATCTCCAGGCTGAGTTTCTTGTCACGCTCATCGATCTCAGTGTTTATCTTTACCAATCCGGTATTTACTTTTTCCTCAACACTGCTCGTCTGTGCTCCGATTGATTCTACGTAAGACTTAATGACCTCCAACTCTGTGTCGACTTTATCATTTACTTGTTGTACTCTTTCCTCTACATTTGTGACCCTAGTTTCAACCTTTTTCAATCCAGCTTCAAATTTACTCGCGATCTCCCTGAATTCATTTTTTGTTTCTAATAGCAACTCCCGTATTTCCTTTCCTCTCTCTTCGTCTTTCTTATCCCTTTCTTCTTTTTCCTTCTGTTTTTCGTTTTTACTTTCCTCCTTTTCCTTCTGTTTTTCTAGTTTCCTATTCATTTCCTTGATAGTTTCTTTCTCTTGTTGTTCTCGCTTTTCCTTCATTAGGAATTCCATAATTGAATTATTGAATTCTTTCTCACCGAATTGTGAATATATACTGTCAGCTCTGGCTTCTTTTTGTCTCTCTTCAAAGATTGGCATTTCAACATGAGGTAGCGAGTCATCGTGTTCGTCCTCCCCTATCACCTGGCTCCTAGTTACCTCGAGTTCACTAACCACTGACTGGTCCCCCGCCCCCTCTACAGTCTCATCTAAATCTACAGTTGACGCTAAACTTGCATCTCGATCTGCCATCGTAACAGATGTAATGAACTAACATGCACAAATCTACAGTTGGCTTTATCTTTACGTTAACGGGTTGATTCTATGTAAAATTTCCAAATACATGAAAATTTTACGCAATGCCTGTGTCCACAAGTTTCAGAACAACTGAGTGACTCTTTCACAATCAAGAAAACAATTATTTCTTTCAAAACAATTGCTCCCAGGAATGTTATTCGAGCCCCACACGTTGAGCGCCACTGAAACCTGCGGGATTTGGCTCAGAGGGTAGAACACAAAGAATCAGCAATATTATAATTTGTTTATTACAGAGAAAATAAATGTTCATTGATGTTGAAAGAGCAATCAAAAATTATGAAACAATATTACGTTTGATACGTCGGCAGTAGTGATGATGTCGTCTGGTTTGTTTACTTCCGCGTAAACAAGTGAATGGCGTTGACTCTTGCGTAGTGTGTCCAGTGAACTCCAGTCCACCAGCAGAATGAAATGACTGGATATGTCACCTCCTTCAGCTGCGATGCGATGATGTCGTCTAATAACCCCTTGGTTACCAGGACGTCCAGCAGTCCGTGCGCAAGGAGTGACCTCCTCGAGCAGTTGGATCAAGTTGGCTCAGGCTGATGACGTTCGTGGCTGCAGACTCGTCGGTTTCTCCCGGAGTTGCAATTCACTAACTTTTATACTTTAACATTTACTGACTTTAATGTTGAAACTGTTCAGTTGATCACTTGTAACTTGAAATTGTCTTAATGCGATATTATTTGCCTCAGCATTAGGCTTGAAGTTTGAATTTACTGGGTTGACGTTTATACAAAAATGTTATTTTAATGTTTACCTTCGATCACATCGGCACTGTCTCGCTGAAATTATACTATGTTGCGTGCACAAGGCTTCACGGTTCGCGAGGCAGGTCTCACTGCTCTGAGAAAACTCCGACTGATGAAGTTTGGCTGGTAGCCTGACGTTTTATACCCTCTGACATCGTTTTCCCTCCAAAGAATCTGATTGGTTGGTTTCGTACACGTGATAGCTAATTTTAGACATTCTGTCATTTCTAAAACCCGCGAAACGACTTTCTTTCTGCACGTAGGCCCATGCTTTTCTAGGAATCACTGAAAACTAGTCTGGCTGACTGGTTTTGTAGCGTTATCACAATGACTGGTTCACTTGTTATTACGTGGTGACATCACAATTTAGGTAAGGTCACATACTTTTTATATGGATTCACTCACTTTCTTGATATAATTGCACATTGTTAAACTTATTTGATTGCTCGTTATATTTTTGTCTATATTTTGATTGCTGTTGAATTTTAAAGATTGTAAGTTTACATAATGATTCTAATTAATTACTTTGTGTTCAGTTAACCTTGACTCTAAGAATGCCATGCTACAAGCTTGTTCATTCTTTAAACCTATTTCAAGCAAACATTATTATTTTTAAAGTTAATTTTCTAACCTAGATAGGCCAACTTGTTACAACCCCACGTGACCATTCTGATGGTGTGACTAGATACAATTAAGGCCTACCCACGATTGGCATAGCACAGCGAATAAGACACAATAACAAATGAATGCGCCAATCAAATTCTTATAATGACATTAGCAAAATTCAATATAAGAATTTGATTGGTGGGTTCATTGAGCGAGCGTAGCGAGCGTCACCACGGTACACTTATGGCACTTTCTCTGTGTGTTTTTTTTTGTTTTTTTGTTTTTTTGTTTTTTTGTTTTTTTGTGTTCACAGCCCAGGTCAAACGGCACAACCAATCGATCTGAAATTTTGCACATATACTAACGTAATCCATGCGGTCCCTGGGATCGTTTTTGAACGGGCTCATGTGATTGGTTCAAATTTAAAAAAAAAAATATCTTTTGATTGGTTGTTCCGAGCAATTTGAAATTTTGACAAGTCATTACGACCAACATTGTACTCAATCATACAAAGTTTCAGCCAAATCCTCTCATTGGTTAAAATTTAAAAAAAATCTTTCATATGATTTTTGAAATTTAAACTAGAACTGTTTGACCGATCAACTTAAAACTTTGCATGGTCATTAAGACCAACATTATCTGTATTTTTGACAATTTTCAGACTTATCTGTGTTTAAATCCAAAAGTTATTGACATTTTACGGACATTTTGCGTGTTGGCTGTCAAATTACTCAAAAATGTTGATCACGGCTACTTCGACTCTTTATAGTTCCAAGGTAGTTAGAGCAGAAACTTTCAAACGTATGAAACTGATATGACCGTTCAAAAGATCGTCTAATACTGTGTAAGTACACACACTTATATCACATGAGTGGTCCCAGGTATATTTTTTTAAATAGAACTATGATTTTTTAATATTAACAAGGAACATTCTAATCATAAAGGTTCAATCAATCAACCTAAAACTTTGCATGGTTATTGGGACTAATACTTTAGGAATAATTGGAGATTTTTATACCTACAAGTCTGACGAATTTCAAGAATTATTGGCTTTTAATAATATTTTCGATAGACATAATTTCGGTTCGAGGTGTTGCGCGTGTCCGTGCTCGCTCATCAACGCGTTACACTGAGCGTTTTCCTAGTTAATTGTCCTTGTGTGTTGCACGCTATGCTATGCCAATTGTGGGTAAGCCTTATTAATTCAATTGTACTGAAGTGTTTCATATCAAATTTAACTAATGAAAACGCTGCCCTGAATTATGTTTATATTAAGAGATGCGATAAGAGTCAAGTGATCCGGACGAACCGTTTCTCGAACCTGGAGACTCTCACTTGCCAGCGCGTGCTCAAGCAACTGAGTCATAAGTGAGCCTTAAACTATTAATGAAGGGTAAATTCGTACTTAATATATTATGTCCCTGTTACGCTTTTCATTAGTTTATTGTTCAATTAGCGTTATCTAACAGTGTGTGACGTAATGTATTGTTAAGATGTAGATACGATATAAGAAGCAAGGTCGTTGCTGTGCGGTCAATGTGCTGGTGCTGGCCTTCATTTATCAGCAATAGTCCATCGCCACCGCCTCTCGATTGCTTCTCGCTTAAGACAATAAAAAAGCTAACTAACACAAAAACTGCGGAGATCGCATATTATGCTAACTTCGAGTCTCATTTAAGATACGGTATTGATTGGGGGGGGGGGGGGGTCCTCGGCTTCTAATTTAAACAAAATCTTTAAAATCCAAAAGCGTTCAATGAGAATTATCATGGGATTATAAAAACTAGTCACAGTGACGGGTCTTATTCAAAACCACACTGTAAACATTACTTTATTAATCTAGTAGGTATACTAACCCTCTTTAGCCTTCTTATACCAATCCTCAATCAATACACACTTAAATTCAAATACACTAACACTAAATAGCAACATTCACAGCCATTTCACAGACAAACTCAACAGAAATAAGCTTATATACATTACTAGGAAAACGCTCAGTGTAACGCGTTGATGAGCGAGCACTGGTATACATGTAAATTCTCCAACAGGAATTCCGTAGGTACCAAACGCACAGAATCATATACCTACATCCATATTGAATTGAAATTTGATCCACTAAACCAACATAATAGTATCTGTATGAAATATGGTTTTTACTGATTCCCCCATTTTTCCCCAATTTTTTGATATCACTACTTTTCAGTGCTGAATTTTTAGATTTCTTCTATTTTTTTTATAGTTAAAGAGACTTGGCTGGTATTTTTACACGGAGTGTTTTTTATGGGGTTTATGTTTACTCTATTCTATCTCTGGTTGTCTCTGGCCGTCTACGACTATGATTAGTTCGGCGCTTCGGACAGCTTCAAGAGATCAATGCGCATCATCATCTCGCATGCAAATCAGCCGTTTGTGCTCCAGGCAGCGGGCTTCGTGCCGATGACGATGAAGACTTTCGACAGTGTGAGTAGCTGCTCCTCTCTCGAGATGATCTAACATAGTTTTGTCTATTCAATAAACACAAGATACGTACTAGAATCGTAAAGGTCTGGAGAATCTATTCTGGATCTATTTATTTTACGATAAATCCAAGAATCTACTTGCTACAAATGAATTTGAAGAATTAATATGATTCAAAAATCATATGAAAGAATTCGAAAATGATTGAACAAACCTTCCTTGAACTTGAAAACTTACTTGGGGACTGTTAGCACAACAACAGTGTCAATGTTGAGGTTGTAGCGTATTTGACATATGCATATCATAAGTGAATAGGTACTAATTATCTCTGTATTAATTTATATAATAGGAGAGTTGAAAAGATAATGATAAAAGAGAAAAAATATAAAGAACAGTAAGATTCAATTAATAATAAAGATAAAGTTATTCAGAAAAGGTAAAATCTCCTCATTGTCCCTTTGCGTGAAGTAGATTGGCCAATGTTGTGTTTCATAATTGATAGTCACTGGTAGGACCTCGAATCGCTTACAAATGTTTACTGAACTATGATATAATTTGGTTCCTGATATAATTTTTACTTGAGAGAAATGTAATCAGTCTTGGAATAATAAAACGCAGAGTCAATGGAGCAAATGAATACTTTATTTATAGTGGATCTAGCGGAAGTCACAAACTTTATTTTGCACATCTATTTGGGTAGCTATGAATACAATATTTTCTTAGGAACGAATCGCTTGTCGTGAGCGGCTGAGTCTTTCATAGTCCATGGAATATGTTCTTATGACAGGGTCTTGACATCGCCGTATCCGTACGTGCAGTAGGCCAGCTCCTTCCTACCGACTGCCGTGGCCGTAAACTTGAATTCCACCCGACCTCGAAATGCATTTGTGGTTCCAATCACTTCACGGTAGATATCCAGGGTACCATTCCACGGATACACAGACCCCTGGGAGAGAAATAAAACACATGGAACATTTTAATAGTTTTTGGGATTTTAGGATTTCAGTAATAATATTCAATTTCCCAGTAATATATTATCATCCTTCATTATTTATTTATTTCCCTCTTCCTTCCTAAAGGGGTTCAAAGATATATCGTGTAAGTCCCAACTAAGAGCAGTGCTTTGCTGACATTTTCCCATATCCTCCCCCCGGACTCGCGGATTCGGTCCAGTTGAATCAACGCCCCGGGCCACGGTACGTTGATACGGCACCAAGGTAGATGTTCAGTCCTGGGGTCCTATTCTATATCTCGTTTTGATCTCGTCGCGGCCGCCTTCATTTGTATTTTGTATTTGTTTATTGCCATTTGTACACATGGTTTATTACAATATAAAAATATATATATATTACATGTATAAATGTTGTCAAGGATAAGAGAATAAAAATGGTAGGTACAGTGGATGCTAAAATGTTTAAAACAAAATATATTCAAGTTTAACCCTGTCACTTTGTTAAAAATTTATCCACAGAGTAATATGATTTTAGTAGCAACCAGTTTTTTAAAGTATGTTTAAAATTATCATCGGGAGAATCCCTGATGTCAGCAGGAAGGTTATTATAAAATCTTCGTCCCACTTGAAACACGCCTCTGGTGGACAATCCCAGCTTGCAGTATTCGTGTGACAAGAGGCCCGCTCCCCTTGTGTTGTGACAGGAAGGGTCGGCGGTAAGGAATAAGTTCAGGTTTTTTCTTGTAAACAAGCACACATTGTATATATAAATGCAGTGAAGCGGCATGATCCGTAGCTCTCGGAACAGCTCCCTGCACGAGTCCCTTGGCCCTCGCTTCAAGATGTGACGAATTATTCTTTTCTGCGCAACAAAAATCCGTTTGCTGCCAGAAGCGGCGCCCCACAGGATAATTCCATAAGAAATAGCACTTTGAATCAGGGCGAAATATACAGTGCGGATCATGGCGGTAGGGCACTCCCTGGCCAGGGTCCGGATCAGGAATCCCGTTCTAGCAAGTTTCCCTACAAGCGTATCGATATGCAGATTCCATTTCAGGTGGCTGTCCACAATCAGCCCGAGAAACTTGGTGTTGGATGTCAATGTAAAACTTGCGTTCGGTAGCTCTCGATCTCCCCGAGGTGCGAATACCATGACTTGGGTTTTCTCAGGATTCAGCGTCAGCTTGTTAATATTGAACCAGTCTTGAAGCCGGTTTGTTGATGATTGGATATCCATCTCTAGCTGATGGAAGGAAGAAGATTCTATGACCGCTGAGGTGTCATCCGCGTATTGGATGATATTCGTCTTGATACCATATAAGGCGAAGCTTGGCCCGAGGTCATTCACCATCAGCGAAAATATTAACGGACCGAGAATTGAGCCCTGGGGGACCCCACAACTTATTAGTTCCCAGTTTGAAACCCCGTTGTTGCCGACAACCACTCTTTGGGACCTTCCTGTAAGGTAGCATGACATCCAATTTCCGCCAACTCCCGAGAAGCCGTAACACTCTAACTTGCGCAGGATGGTGTCGTGGTGGAGAGTATCGAACGCCTTGGAAAGGTCGCAGAACACAGCTGCTGCCTGATTGTTACCCTCCAGGGCGCTTGAGATTGTTTTAATTAAATCCACAGCTGCGGTTATCGTGGAGTGGCCAGCTCGGAATCCATATTGCTGACTGGAGAGCATTGATGTTTTCTCGAGATGCGTCAGGATCTTTGTGTGCATCGCCTTTCCAAAGATTTTGAAAAAGGATGTGAGAAGGGCTATAGGTCTGTAGTTTGAGCATAGTTTCTTATCGCCCTTTTTGTGGAAAGGTTTAATCAAAGCGTACTTCATTTTGGATGGGAATATCCCACTGGCAATGGAGCTGTTGATGACATGTGCCAATGGGGCAGCAAACATAGGACTGGATTTCTTTAATAAACTCATCGGGACTTCATCCCACCCAGCTGAAGTTTTGGGGTGAAATGATTTGACGATATTTAGGATCTCTTGATCTGTGACGTCTTGAGGAGAGAAAAGCTCTGCGTCTTGGGGCCAGACTGTCTTCAAGTTTTGCACGCATTCACTTGCGGTGTTTGTCCGTGTTGAGCTCGAAGATTCTCCAAGGGATTCGCCGACTGATAAAAGATACTTGTTCAGCATTTCTGCCACAAGCATGGGATCTTCTATCGTATCTTCTTCCTTTTTTAGAGTAATGGTATCTGCTTCCTTCTTCTCTGTCCCAGTTAGCTTCCTGGCTAGCTTCCAGAGTGATCTTGGTTTGTTCTCTGATTGTTCAATTAGTTTAGAGCGATATATGATTTTCTCAGCTGAAATCTCAGTGTTGATCTTCCGCTTTAGAGCGTGTAAATCTGATTAGGCGTCTGCAGTGAACTTTCTCTTCAGTAGTAGACTGAGATTCCTCCTCTCTTTACATGCTGCCCTAATGGACGGTGTAATCCAGCCCTTCAGCGAACAATTTTTCCTAGCAATTGATGGTTTTCTAGGAAAGTGCTTTTCGAAGAGAAGCATAAATATGTGCAGAAATGCATCGTATTTTCCGTCTGTTGTAGCACCCATGAATACGTTCGACCAGTCTTCTGAAGCCAGCTCAAGGTTGAAATCTTGGATAGCCGCCGCCCGGAATGATCTTCTGAACGGGTTGTCTATGGGCTTCTTATGAGTTGATTTGAAAACCATTTCCATCAATTGTCCATTATGATCTGAGAGAAGACCGGAATCTAAGGTTCTTACACGCCCGAGGCCATCCCAGTTCGTGATTATCAGGTCAATAGTTGAGGTACAGGTCGGAGAAATTCTGGTTGGTCCCTCTGATCTAATTGAGAATCCATAAGCTTCAACTACTTCATGTAGTTGAGAGCTCAGTTTGTGATCGAGGATATTAATGTTCATGTCCCCACATAACACTACCTTTCTACCACCTCGGCTCATCTTGTCCAGGAATGCTTCCAGTCTCTCCAGAAAAGGTTTGAGAGTAGATTGGTCCGGAACTCTATAAACTGTTGCCAGGATTAAAGCGGGATCTAGTTGGACCTCAACGGCAACAATTTCAAATATACGAGCTATTGGATTAACCGGAATATTTCTGAATGGTACTTTTGAGGGATAGTTCCTCGCATATATGCAAGAACCTCCTCCACCTTGTTCCTGTGATGTCTTTAGACTTCTTAATGATTAGCACGGGAAAGGATGCAGAAGGATGAATAAGATTTAGACTTAGATCTGATTTAGACTTAGATATAGATCTGGCGAAACTTGCTGCAATCTTAAAATCGTTGATAACGACTAGATCTTCATTACTCTTATTGCGCCAATGCTCAGTCAAACAAAGAAAGTCTACCTTACAATCCAAGGACCTCTAGTTCCTCCACCTTTCGCTGAAGACTGCGAATATTTAAGTGATACAACATTAGGCTGGCTACTTTTCTGCTGGATCTCTCCTCGGTTTGTGAAAAAACCGGCTTACCCGAACCCCGCCAGGCCAAGTGGCAGGATTGAGTAGAATTTCCGTTAATTTAAAGCTAGCGTCTACCTTGAACGAACTGTACCAGTCCCCTCGAGTAATTATATTTTCACATTCGAAAACTTCCCCTGGAAATTTCCTTTGAAGGTAGCTTGTGATGTCCAAGATGGTGGTCTCCTTGCTCACGCGCCCCACGTAGATCCAGACTTTCTTGGGGGTAGCTCTGAAAGTTCCTGCATTGTCGCTGTCACTCCCATCTCCTGTGATGATTATCCTGTTCCTCGACTTCTTGTTCTTGTCGCGCTTGTTACGTCGGGACACGATCGAAAATCCTTGGCCGTCCTCTTGCTCACCAGTATCCGATTTGGCGTCTTCTGTGGGAACGGGAATTTTTTATTCCATTCCGGGTATTTTTGCTACGTGGACGGAGGTTTCTCTGCTGAGATTATCCAGGTCAACGTTGTCGACAGCATTTCTCTTGTCATAACTCATTTTAGCAGGTTGGCGATATATTGGTGAATGTCCTCCGATATTTGATGTAATTCCCAGCGTAATGCTATCTCAATGGCAGTGAAACGAAGGCGGCCGCGACGAGATCAAAAAGATATAGAATAGACCCCCCAGTTCGTGTCCCGCCACGGTCGGAAACGTTCAGATTTCTTCGTGCTTTTTCTCGCTTGAGGTGGTGTGGTGCAGTGCTATTGGGAACTTGTATACAGTTTAAATCATTTAATTTTATTTTGCTCATTTAGCTGTAATCTCATTAATAGGGAACATTATTTCATCATACGCATAACCTTTAATTTTGAGTTATTCACAATTTTTTATTGTATAGGGTTGTTTCATGTTATTTTCACTTCATGTTCATAATTTTAAATTGTTATTCTTATTTGATGTTATTGTTATACTGTGTCCAAGTGGCAATCATTTTATAATGACAGTGTTTTATTATTATTAATAAAAGTTTTCTCTCTCTTCTCTCTTCAGATATCCTTCGTTTTAGCTTTGGAGGTGTATACATAACCTTTCTTTTGTGATTTTCTCACTTATAACTTTTGTGAGAATTTAAGAAAAAAGGAAATAATTATAAATAAGTTCGAATTGGCACAATTTCGTCAAGAAAAAAATCCGGACCTAAATTATTATTAAACAGATCAGAGTCATTTTAATTTGCAAATTTTTAGCTTGATATCGACTTCAAAAGTAAATTATAATTTTATGACAAATAGCACTGAAAATATCTACCTATGGTCACTTGATCCACAAACTATATTGGTATTGGCAACTGTAATCGGACACGAGCCAAATGCAGGTTAGCCTTATGGAAGTGATAATTGATGATCAGGAAAGGAATCTATCGAATATTTAAATTTCGGAAATATTTCGATTGTTAAATTTCAGGGTATTTCGGAAAGATTATGAGAAACGAACAAGACCGAACGTAACGGAAGAAAAACCTTGGTGCAGTATCAACGTACGGTCTGTAAATACGCCCCCGGGTCACAATCTCAAGACGGAAATCAACCCCGAATCGGGTCCAAACACTATCCTGGTTCATCGCTATTTTGGTACAGTCTTATTTCAAGGGACTGGATTTAGATTAGATTAGATTAGTTTGGTTTAATGGCGCGTCAACGACTAGGTTATATTGCGCACATTAATTTTTATATTTAACTTTGTTAATAATAATTGGAGGGCAATCGGAAGGGTCGACCTAACGGGCCTGATCCGGGGGAGTCCAGCACTGGTTGGATGACCAGGCAGGAGTGGGGACGGACCGGGGGGAGTGAGGATTCAAGCCGGCGGAACCCGATTTCAGGGGGATCACCATCTCGAGGGGGGAGGCCGGCCCGAGGGGACCACAAATTCAAGGGAGGACATGGTTAGGCCGACCCTGGCTGCTCTTGGTCTGGGCCTCACCACTGATCCGTCCGGCATGGGTAGCCCTTACACATGAGCATATGCTCGCCGGCGTAGCTGCAATGGATCATTGGCCAACACAAACCCCACCACCGCGATAAGGTGGCAGCCGTCGGGGGGTCAAGGAACTGGAACCGAAATGAATATCGGTTCCGGTTCCATTTCGGTTCCTTAACAATCAGACGTTTTAATTCGAATTTGATTTTTTTGTTGATTTTGAGACTGAATGCGAGTAAAATTTATTTTGGGGAAGAAGCTAATCGTAGTCAAACCCAAAGATGGTCAAAGAATTTCATTCTTCAAAGAAAATGTGAATAGAAAACAATTAAAACAATACGTGGTTCTTTCATGGTTTCATTTCTCTTGAAGTTTTCAGTCCATTAGGTACATCAATTCAGTATAAAAGGGTGGGCGCATCACACTGCCACTTTGCCATAAATAACCGCGAGCTGAGATTAGGAGTGCGTTCACTCTCAT
Source organism: Leuctra nigra (assembly GCA_934045905.1). Taxonomy (NCBI): domain Eukaryota; kingdom Metazoa; phylum Arthropoda; class Insecta; order Plecoptera; family Leuctridae; genus Leuctra; species Leuctra nigra. The sequence continues at coordinate 1,181,564 of OW203765.1, read as the reverse complement.
CACAAGTGTCCCGTGAAAAAATGCAGCCTCCTCGATTTGACAAGTTTTGTGTTCTGGTTTCTGAACCGGATGGTTGAAGACATCCCTACTGACATCTTCCTAAAGTTTTCATTTTACGTTGAATAGTTCATTCTTACGTTCATGTTTTGGTCGGCTATGACGGAAATTTTAAGAAAATTAATAATTTAAGGAACCGTTGTGGTACCGTTAAGGAACCGAAATAAATTAAAGTATATTAAGGGTTCCGGTTCTTCAAATATAAATAATAACGGTTCCGATTCCGGTTCCGGTTTCCAAATAAATAACGGTTCTTTTTGGTTCCGGTTCCAGTCCCTGCTTATTTCCCAATCGATCTAAAATTTTGCGCACCCACTAACGTTACGAGCGATCACATCCCAGGTAACAAAAAGATGTACTGTGGACATCCATAGTACCCCCTGCCTTAGAAATAGGTAATAAACCAAATATCTCTCAAAGCCTGCCTAAAATGCTCCCATACGCCTCACATTGGCTGTCTTTTTGAGCGAGCGAAGCGGGCGTCTCCTTTTGACTCTTTTGACACGGACCTCTGTTTTTTGTTTGTTTTTCTTTTTGGCTGCTAATAGCCGATACACAGGTCGCACCGTTTCACCGATCGATCTGAAATTTTGCACACATGTAAAACCAATCTTCTCTGCTTGCAGACCCTAAATTTTTTGAAATCCATTCATTGGTTCATTGGTAAAATAAATATCTCCTGATAGGCTGAAATTGAAAATGGTCTTCGATAAATCTGGTCAAACTAATATTTTGCATGGTCATTGGGACCAACATTGTCTCTTATTTTACAAATTTTCATCCTAATCAGTTAAGAATGTATGAACTTATTGACATTTTATATAGCTTTCAGAATTGAAAATGAAAATGAATTGAAAATGAAAATGAATTAAATCCACTTCAACTGAATCTGATTTGATTTATGTACAAGTGTAATTAGATGCTATTTTCAATTTTCAGTGAAAAGAAGATACTTTTATTTTGATTGAGTGGATCATATTTTAATAATTCAATATGGAACGTATTTCCAAACAAATCATTTTGAGTATTCGCAAAACTAAGGACCTTGATTGACTTTTCGTAAATTCGTATAGTTCTGATGGCCGTGCTTTCTGTGTGTTTCATAGAGTGGCGTTTGTTCTCTTCTTGTAATCACACGTCGTCATTTCAAATCTCTCCAGCATTTTGCTTATTTTCGTTTGAAAATGTTTGGCAATTTGGTGTGCTTTGTGAAGGTTTTAGTAAAGTTTCTCCGCTTTTATAGCAGGTGAACATTATTTATCGAGAGTTTTTGTCCGAACATTGATATTTCATAATTGTTTTCTTCTACCTAGGTACTTGTGGAAACGTTGGACTCATTCCGTTTCTGAGCTTCTATCTATAGCCTGACATTTCCTTGAAGGTTAATAATTTTTTAAAGGTTTGATTCATTCAGTTCAAAACATTACATTGTATTATAATTGTAGAACGTTGGATTCATTCCGTTTATAAACTAGGTAAAACTGTTTATCGTTTAATCTAGGTTTAACAATGTTAAACTTAAAACGTTTATTTATGTTTTCTAGGTATGTGTTAACTCATCTTCGGTTCTATGTTTGCGCACGTCGCTCATCAACGCGTTTCATTGAGCGTTTTCCTAGTATCACTCCACAGGGCGTACCTGGTACATCCTGGTAGAAGGAATTGTCCTAAATTCAGGGTGATTGTGCCTTTATTTCCATTCTTCTTTCTGGGATACAAGCTTCCAAATTGACTACGTCAGTAACAGTTCTTCCTGAATGGGATATATGCTCTTGGTTTTAGGATGGTATTTCTCCCTCATTGGGGTTCTTTAGGGCCAAATGACAATATTGTCAGAAATAGCTTCGTTTTATACAGTAGGTAACCCAAATGGACATGTGACAAGAAAGATCGTATCTTTGACTGGTTGCGCGCGCACCCAGAGCTGTGACGTCACGAACACGCCATTCGAAACGTACGCTATTGTGGGTGCATTCCATAATGGGGCGAGTTGGACGTGTGACGTCACAATAGGATTTACGGGTTGAATCAAACTTGCCGCGTAAACAAACGAGCTCAAACCAATGCCCAATATGCCCCAAATCAAAAGCTCGGGCTTTGTGATTACTGTATTTTCATTCATCTGACTATGATCTGACCACGATTCGACTCAAGGTCACGCCCTGATTATCACGTGACAATGTTAAAAGGATAGGAAAACTGTGCGTTTTGATCATAATACGGTCTGAATCGATCATACTAATCGAAATTATAATTATTAATTTCCAATAAAAGGATAAACACGAACTCTTCTGTGGTCTATGGCTCAATCGTTCAATCATCTCATTGATCTTATGGGTTGTCTATTCATTAGACTTCGGTCAAGAACTTCAAGAGTAACTGACATGACATGTTATTGACATTCCGCGCTTCTTTTAAATATTTGTCAGCTGATGCATGCTAAGAAATTTTGAATACTTCTCTTTGTCGCACCTTGATAAAATCATCTTCTTAAGACTTCCGAATGACTGTAGAGCATCAACTTTCATACTATAAATTATTCCTCTTGCATACGAAGGTCCACTAATCAAAAGCGTTATCATAGAATTATATTTACTATAGAAATTGATTTATTTTGATTTATTTATTGATAGAAAATGTACTAGAATTCCTACTTTGACATACCTTCTTAAAGGAGCACGTTCGAGGTAGTTGTCCTGAAGCGAAGTAGAGCTCGTAGTTGGGATCTCGCTCTCTAATGGCCTTGCAGAAATCTATTTTAACGTGAGCCAGCACCACCCCTCCACGCTTAACAGTGCTATAAAGCTGTGGAGAAATAATAAGGTGTGATTTAGAGTCATTATAATCAAAGTAAATGGCATTCAAGGGATACCACGTGATAATAAATACGAAATACGAACCACAATACATGCTTCTTGCCCTGAGGCATTATACGACTACTACCCATCCAGCGTACGATTGAAATAGGCCACCACAGCAGATAATGGATACATCCAAGGTCATACTATAAGACGCTGCAATTGCGTATTTCATACGTACACTTGGCCAAACATAAATTGAACGTTCAATAAATCTGATATGCTAATAAATGTAAGATCGCACCATCAGAAGTCAGTCTAAGCGATCTCATTGTCTCACTCTACTAGGTGACCTCACATTTCAATGATAATAACAAGCTTTGATTGGTTATGGGACGTGACCAGCAGTCATTCAAATGTGTACGTTGGACTACTCTTAGCTATAGAAGGGTATCTACTGGAATAAATACCCGACTATCCACGCAGCTCAGTACCGCGGCGCTGTGACAATCTGTGGTACTAGACTTGAGAGTGACGATGGCTCATACAAAAAGAAGATAGACGTTACGTTTCGTGACGTGACGTGACGCTGGATTACGTTTCTGTCTAGCAAAGCTTATTTTCTCCAGTTTCAGCACATCCAAATCTTTTCAAATACATTTTTGTCAACAAGTCTCAGTATACTTACACTTTGTAATGCAGTTTACATGTTTTGAGAAAGAATCTAAGACTTTTCTAGTAATTCCTAGTCTGTGAAATACTTGCACTTACTTCATTGAAAGTAAAGTCTTCATGAATGACGACTTCACAATAAGCCACGGCCGTCAAGCCTCCATTGAGCACTCGAATCCGAAGATTGCGACTCTCAAAAAGATGGTATTCTTTACAGTCGTACATTCCTCTCACTGCTAATCGAACCTCCCCCTGCAACATTAATATTCCGCACTAGAGTTTGCAATGAGAACTTCGGGTACAAAACATTGTTATCGTAAAGAGAGCCATTAAGTTGCAGCTATTGCCCGAATCCGCGTCTGGAAAATGAGTTGCAAAAGATGTAAAAGCAAATAATAGTCTAGCGGGGGTCAACTATAACCCTTCATTTATAGAAAAGAAAAATCTAATAAAAGCTCAGCACTGAAAAGTAGTAATATATCAAAAAATAGGCCGTCAAAACTTAATTTTTAAAACCAAAATATACTTGGCGCATCGTGCATGTAGATAGGCCAGATGTGATATATACATAAAATATACCTACATCTATACATATTATATTATATATGATGTCCGTTCATTTCAGAAAAAAACTGTGTGAACAAGATAGAAAAACAGGTTTTTACGACGACGTTTCGGTTAAATTTTATTAAGCATCCTCAGGGAAAGACACAAGTAATATGATACAAAATCAAAGTGACAGCAAGAAAAACAATAAAACAAAGTGTAAACACTGAAACATAATAGACCTTGATATATAAAAATAATACATCTAAGAACTATGGATACTATGCACTTGTTACATCTCTTGCATATGTATCAGTCACACAGTGGAATCAGAGAGGTAAGAAGGGTTTGGGTGGAATGTGACCCAGGAAGTACATTAGGCTGGGTCATGTGGCCTCCCCACGCAGTCTTCGGCTTGTATGCATTTTGTCTATGTTCAGTGAATACCTTGACAAAATATCAAGGATTTTTCGAACTTTTCGTATAATGATGGAAAGACTTAAACATGCTTTTTTATTTTATTATTTTCAACAGTAATTATAGTAATTGCATGGGATCCTGGGAACCCAGCTGCTCTGCAATACACGGATGCTGATGTGAAAGTTGTGACGTTACATCATGCATTATTAATGATACATTTACTAGGAAAACGCTCGGTGTAACGCGTTGATGAGCGAGCTCCGGTATGTGTTGCACTTGCACACATAACCATGATCTAACCGAAATTCCGTAAATAATCCACGAATAATCACTAGGGATCACAGAAGAGTTCAAATTTTCTTCAGAAACTGGGAAGAATACCACAAAACCTTTCATTGAAAATAAATCCAAGAGGAGCAAAGACTTTCCTGTCTCTCCCAGGATAGCCATTGCTAGCCATGAATTAAAGTTGCAATCTCAGAAATATATTATACCTACTATCCAATATTATACGACACATCCGAAACTAATCTTTGTCAGAATGTGATGCATTGGTACATTAATGTTATTTAATACCTCGTGGCAATGTATTTGTATTTCAGGAGGTATGATTTAACTTGCGAGTCTTACCGCTTGCGAGAAGCAGTTGAGTGCGCAGACTGCAAGGAAGATGGCGCTGAGAGAGCTCATGGTTGTAGAAGATGTCCTATACCAACTGCCTCGTGCGCAAGTCCCAGCTGCTTTATATAGAGCAGGTGATTAGCAGGCGTGGGAACCTCAATACAACATTCAATGACAAGCACAACGAGCATCCGACACAGTCACTCATCAGCAGCGATGTCGATATCATCATTAATTAAGCGATTCTGGAGATTATTACGTTGGCAATCGAATGACAACTTCCCTGATGGATGATCTGATAGTTTATGTAACAAAATAGTAAATACCTGTAACTAAGAGTTAGAAGGCGCAAAGTCCATTTCAACGAAACTTGAGGCGAGCAAGTAATCGTGCGAACATACATCAAATCAGATTTGTGTTGGTGAACCCAGTCATTTTGTAAGAAATGTACCTACCTACAGCTTGTTTGTTGACTTAAATCAAATTAAATTGAATGAGCTTGATTGCATGATTCCAAAAATTGTGCAACGCAAAATCTATAATTCCACATCGGGCTTTCTACCTTCGCGGTATGCGAATATTTTTCTGGCAAAGACTTCGTAAATGGGAGAAAAAATTATTTTTATAAAATTCCAGTTTTAACATTTTTGAAGTGAAATAAATGGTTGATCTAACTAGATTATGTTTTCAAATGTCATTCACGATAGTTCTGGAATGAATTGGGGTCGTGAAAACACTTTAGAGTAAAAAATGTTCGATTTTTTTACATTCGAAATGGAGCATATTTATTACTGTGTATCCTTAATTTTTGAGCGAGCGTAGCGAGCGTCACCACGGTACTCTTATGGCACTTTCTCTGTGTGTTTATTTTTGTTTGTTTATTTTTTGTGGTCACAGCCCAGGTCAAACCACTCAAGCAATCGATCTTAAATTTTGTACACATACTAACGTAATCTATGAGGTCCCTGGGATCGTTTTTGAACGGGATCCCGTGATTGGTTCAAATTTAAAAAAATTATCTTTTGATTGGTTGTTCCGATCAATTTAAAATTTTGACAAGTAATTTCAACCAACATTGTACCCAATCATAAAAAGTTTCGGCCAAATCCTCCCATTGGTTCAAATTTGAAACCATCTTTCCTGTGTTTTTTGAAATTTATACTAGAACCGATTGAACGATCAACTTATAACTTCGCATGATGGCTGGGACCAACATTAGCTGCATTTTTGACAACTTTCATACTAATCTGTGTTTAAATCCAAAAGTAACTGACATTTTACGGACATTTTGCGTGTTGGCTGTCAAATTCACGGCGCCTTCGACTCTTCAGTTCATGGCAAGGTAGTTAGAGCAGAAACTTTCAAACGCATATGAAACTGATAATGACCGTTCAACAGTCGATCTGATATTGTGTAGACTTACTTATATCATATGAGTGGCCCCAGGTATATTTTTTGAAGGAGATCCTGGGATTTGTGAAAATTCACACGGAACCGTTCAATCATAAAGGTTCAATTGCATGGTTATTTGGACCAATATTTTAGGAATTTTTTGAGATTTTTATACAAGTCTGTGACGAAATTCTAGAATGATTGGCTTTTAATGACATTTTCGATCGACAGAATTTCTGTTCGAGGTGTTGCGCGTATCCGTGCTCGCTCATCAACGCGTTACCCAGAGCGTTTTCCTAGTACTATGTAATAGCTGTCCGAACACAGTAGGTATGTATTCTACACTGCTAAATCGGAGTTCTATTTGTATAAATAAGTAAGTTATTAGAGTTTTTGTCACTGTCAATTTACGTCCCATTTACGAAGTTTTTGCCAGAAAAATTCTCGCCTGCGGCGAAGCCTAGATTATGTTATACCCTGTATTTCGAAGATTCGCCTATCAACGCTTTAACAACAAAGATACACAACATTTGAACTAAATTCAAAAGATATTCTTACACCCTCTTCTCACTGAGTATTCGATCAAGATCCAGTTCTATTACAGAAGTCAATAGCGCATGAGTGCGTGAGTGGCCATCTTATACAGATATAAGTGCATTCTCTAGGTACTTTTAGTTTCGATTTGCATCTGTATAGACCTGGGAAATGTTACGAAGAATCTCTACAAGGGGCAGTGTAATCAGGCGAGTGGAGCGAGAGTCTCCAATTGAAATTTATGGCTGGAATCTCTGTTTTTTTTTTGTTTATCTGTGTTTTTCGCATTACATTTTAAAAGAAGTAACTGATCTGGCAAATTTCTTCACAAAAGACTCATTACTATCCAGGGGCTGGATTCACAAAGAGGTATAACTTTATGACCGAAAAAACGAATATCAATATTGCTATTGCCTATTACCATGTTTTACCAGTTTTAACATTCGCCATTTATAATGATAAAATACAAAGTTTTAACATGGTTATATCATGGAAATAAAGATATTGGTAGTTTGTAATGCTGTAACAAGTAAATACTTATGTAAATTTTCCCACTAGAACTGACCAAGCGGTGATTCGACATTATTAGTATGTCATGTTTCATTAATATCTATACTAGGGATGGAGAAAATATCGATATATCGATATATATCGATATCAAAAAAATATCGAAATATCGATACCTGAATATATTGAATATCGATATATTGAAATATCGATATATCGAAATATTGAAATATCGATATATTGAAATATTGAAATATTGAAATATCGAAATATCGAAATATTGAAATATCGATATATTGAAATATTGAAATATTGAAATATTGAAATATCGAAATATCGAAATATTGAAATATTGAAATATCGATATATTGAAATATCGATATATCGAAGCTTTACCGTATGATACAACTATATTCTTAATTGAAGTTTATACCTACTATGGCAAAATAATTCATATTTGCAGTGCAGCGTTTATCAGATTTTAGAACAATTTCTCAGATTATTCACATTTCTTTCTTATCTGGCCGGTGACCCTATATTTTGGAACGGCTGTGTTATTTCTATTTAAATTTTCTTTTGAATTTCCTATCATTTTTAGGAGCAATTTAAGGCATTTAAGGCATTTATGCGATATATCAATATTTCCATACCTACATCGAAATATAATATTGTCATATATCAATATTTCGATATTTCAATATATCGATATTTCGATATTTCAATATTTCGATATTTCGATATTTCAATATTTCGATATTTCGATATTTCAATATATATATATTTCGATATTTTAATATTTCGATATTTCGATATTTCAATATATCGATATTTCGATATTTCAATATTTCAATATATCGATATTTCAATATATCGATACTTCAATATATCGATATTTCGATATTTCAATATATCGATATATCGCGATATCGATATATCGATATATATCGATATATAAATGATATCGATAGTCGATATCAAAATCCAGGTTCGCTCCATCCCTAATCTATACTGCAAAGCTTTACGCGCAAGCTAGCTCAGCCGATATCACGATCAGACCGTGTGATTAGTTGTGTCATCAATAGGCAGCGTGTTTAGATTACAGATAGCGCTGCAAAAAGTACAGACAGAGCCACCTAAACTGTAGGAAGGAAGCTTACCTTTGGCAAGGCGTCCAGTCCAAGTCGCTGCAGTTATACGTTATGTTGCTGCACAAATTATGCATTATCACTTCTTAAAATTTACACAAGTTTATGTTATGTTTATTCGCCTACAAAATATTAATAATAAAGTGTTCACAATTTCACTGAATCTGATCACAATATTAATTTGCGCGACTAACTTCTAATTTTGAGTAATTTTGAGTACATTTGTTGACATTTGATCGGTTGCTAGGTCACGGCCAATGAGAAATAAAACAGTTGAAGATCATTCCCGTAAATATTGCTTATTTTTTTCACTCGTGGCGCTGGGGGTTAGAACACACGGTGCCTATACCCGATTGCTGCGACCATCGAGAGCATGCAATAGGCATTCGAGTTCAGCACAGGCTTCTAGTTGGTTTCATTCCATAATGTAGGTTTTTATAACAGATTACTGATAAGTTAGCACGTGCTAAATCTTAATAAAGTAGAATCTATAACAAACCAATGGGTAGTAACCATGGGTTAATAACCATCGACTGCTCTCCCATCAACTACTACCATCCCAAGTGTTAAAATGCTCTACCGGCAACCTTTTGTGAATCCAGATCCAGTGCAGTTGCGCAATGATTACCAGCAAAATCAGTCTATTAATTTCATCGGAAACTTGTACATTGTACAACTTTGTAGTTTGTACATATCTTAGTAATGGCAAAGTGGATGGAACTAGCTTCACACTACTATAGGAGAGGTGGGGACACTTGCACATTTTTGGCGATACCAGCTCCATGGGGAATTGACCAATGGATTAACATAGGAATTACTTTTGAGCAGGTGGCGCTCATGTAGTGAACAGTGGAACTATTTTGAATTTTGGAAAGAAATGCAAGCTTAAATTAGTTCTTATGTCTGCCACACTACATATAGAGCGCCTGCTCTTCAATCGTTAATTCCCATATAATTCGTATTCAAGATTGCCAATGGTGATGCATTGAAGAGTCCCTACCTCTCCTAGTTCCATCCACGTTGGTAATGGGGGTGAAAGAAACTCAATTATGTGTGCCAATAAAACTGGAATCGTTTGACCGATTATCACCACATTTTGCATAGTCATTGGTACCAGCATTGTAAGTGTTTTTTGACAAATCTGAAATGAACTTCATGAGAAATCGACATTTTTTTATGCTTAATTTGAAATATATGTCAAAATATACCTATCAAAACATTCCATTTTTATCAGTGCCTCTTTGATTCTTAAAAAGGATTCTCAAGGTCTATAGATGAACATATTTGACACACATGTTAAATCGCATGCAGTAGGTACGAAGGCTCTCTTAAACTGAGCGTGTTCTTAGTTTATTGAGCGAGCGACTCCTTTTGGCTCTTTTGGCACGGTCCTCTATTTTTTTCTGTTACTGCCGGTATACAGGTCACAGTTTTTCTTCGATCGAGCTTAAATTTTATACACATGTACGGACTATCTCTGGGTGTTGCCCAAATTTTTTGAAATCCGCTGATTGGTTCAAATTAAAAAAAAACTTCCGTTTGTGGTTACGATCAATTTGAATTTTTGCCAAGTCATTGCAACCTACATTGTCACAAATCCTACATAGTTTCAGCCAAATCCTCCAATAATAATATCTTCCGATTGGTCGAAAAGGAAAATATTCCGATTAAGATCAAATTTTACATGGTGATCAAGACCAACATTATCTAAACTATTGCACATTCTAAACCCAATCAGTAAAATATTTATTGACATTTGAAGTGTTTACTATGGGTTGTCAAAAGAGATTTCTGGAAGAAGTGCATATCAAAAATGAATGCCTAACATAGATTCCAAATGTAATAAGATTCAATTGATCACTCGCGTTACAAATCTACACACGACTGGCGGGTTAATACATTTTTCATTGAATAGACTAAAACAGAAACTAGTGGCGCCCTCAAAGGGAACTAAAAGGGGGCAGGGCACTATGCGTGACCATTCTAAGTGGGCATGCGGACATGGTGCTTTTATGTCAATCTTAACAAGTTCAGTAAAATTTAAAATTACATCGCGAAATAACAGTATTTGATGCTTACCTAAGTGTCAACAATCAAATACAATCAGCATATTTCATTTCAGCACATATTCATTCAAATTCTTGTGAAAACTAGATGTCTATTCACCAAAATCGTCATTTGACATTTCGCATTTGTTTTTATCACGGCCTTCTGATTTCTGAACCATGTGGCATCTGACACATTTTTGTTGACGCCTCGTACAAAACAATTGCAATCTGCAAATGCTGCTTTTGGTGAATAGACATCTAATTCTCGCAAGAATTTGAATGAATTTGTGCTGAACTGAAATATGCCGATTGTATTTAAATGTTGACTCTGAGGTAAGCATAAATTTCTGTTATTTCGCGATGTAGTTATAACTTTTACATGCTTTTACTGAACCATTTACATGAAAGTGCAATGGGGCACCACACTTCAAGCTTAGAATAGAGTGAGCTAGGTGCGATTGTACCCCGTTGCTATGGCAACAGATCAAATGCTGTTGACATTTGCTAGATTTGTCTGAATTGAAAACAAAAGAAGTTGTTTAACTTAAAGTGATCTTCTAGTATAAAAAGTAGGTAAATAAAACTTTTTCTATACATTTAAGTAATATATTATATTTTAAAACAATTACCTTCACTCCGAACACAACAGTTTGGCATTATATTTCAAATACAAGAAGTTTAAAGTGAGCTGTCATCTATCTGTAATTTTGTACAGACATGCGTGGTAGGAAAAAAGGACAATTGTAGCTAGCGCTCCGTAGTGAGAGCAAATGGCAGCGTGGAAGCCCATTGCCGCGCGCGCAGTTTTAGTTCCGAATATGTTAGTTCAAGGTCAAATGTCACACACAACTGCTAAGAAAATGGCGGATTGGGCATGCGCGTTTAGTTTCTGTTTAGGTCTATTAAAATTTGATTAAAAAATCTATGTTTATTAATAAATATACTAAAAAAAACATAAGACAATTGTCTTATTTTTGGTTTTAGTATTTTATATTATGTTTAGTTGTAGCTCTATCATATGTACACTTTTCAAACCTGTAGATACCTCCAAGTGTTTCCAATACATGTTTCTGTACATGTCCAATTTAACAATGCAAATCTTCGTGACAACCTCGCGCCACAAACTTATTTTCTTTCTGTCTTTGTTCTGTGTGATTTTTTGCTATAGAAATTGTTATAAAATAATTCGTAGAAAAAAATCGTAAATTCGTAAAACATCATTGTGTGATTTACATTGATTGCTGAGAAATTAATTAGGTATTAATTTCTAGGTATTTATTAGGTATTTTATTTTTACTCAATTTCTCAAGTTGCTCCACTTTCTGCTGTCTAATATTGTCAAGTTCAAAATGTCACACAAATACATTGATCGTTGCTAATTTGTTTATTTAAATTACACATTTATCAACAACCGTTTCTTTAAATTATGTTAAATATGAAATATTATGTACACTTGGTACAACTAAAATCTGTGTCTGAACGAAACTGATTGATTGGTAGTTAGGTTTCTTTACAATCAATCATTGTTATTATCAATGAAATCAGAGCTCATCTTACTTATAGTTACCCAGTTCTGTCTGTCTGTCTGTGTGTGTGTCAGGAACGGTTGCGCGCTTCGATTTGACATTGGTATTTATTGAAAACTAAAACTAAGATGGAGGCGTTTTATTGCCATCATGTCTAAAATTACATCTTCTGCCTTTTGTGAATAAATTAATAACCGAAACTCACCTAAGACGAGCACCTTATCCTTTTGTAATTATAATAAATTCATAATAAGATACTAATACGGTCCAAACCAGCACATGACATTAAAAACGTCATCTCGGCAAGAAACTTCAAATGTTATTTTTCTTATTTTCTTTTGCTCTGAATTTCGTAGGCCGTGAACATGATCAAACCAAAGTCGATGGAGTTATATTATACATTTTCTTGGGAAATAATTTTCCTTCGTTTCTTATTTACTAAGAGTGGTGTGTATTGAGTCATGTAAACGACGTCAAGTTACTGTTGGTAATGTTTTAAACATCAATGCTTAAATTTTTACATTGCATACTCATGATAGGTACCTTAGAGGCAGATGGGCGGAAGTCAATTTTAATGATTCTTACAGTGATCTCAATAACCAGTAATTCTGAGCTGAATTCTTCATCCAATCATATTTGTAAGGTGACATGGACTATTGTGTAAGGGTACCTACACTTCAATATAACTGTATTTGTTAACATCAATCAAATGGTAGGTACCTATAGAGCTTGATTACCATTCCAAAAGTGTGCACTGAGAAATCCAAAACATATGACCTTCCGCTCTTATACCTACCTCTGACCTCAGAGAAACGGATATTATGAAGCTCACCATGCATTCATAGTTTGCACGAGCTTCATTTGTTTTTCATCAACAATGTAAAAAAGTAAATTTCAGCCATTTTACAGATGTCAAGTCGATTTAAGATAATTATAAGCGGTTAATCAAATATATTTGGTATATGAGGTGGTTTTATACCCATAAGAATTTCTTCTGCAGTTTATTGCACAGGTAACCATTATATCACCACAATACCGAAACACAGATTGACAGCCGTCCTGACACGTTACACCAATATGGCCTCTCAACAATGAGATGGTGTCACGTGCAAACTATGAATTGGTATAACAAATAAAGAATGTGTCGTATGTATTGGGTCACGATATCAACTTCACCTATATTTTAACGGCGCATTATGACACTATACATTTTCTTAATTTTCTTACTAATACTCATGGTCATGGTTTACATTTGAAGACTTATGTAATTGATTTACCATAATAGGTATGATTAAATTGCCTTCCTTCGTACCTCATTTACGTATTTTGTTGGGCATTTGGTCTGTTAATTACGTAACGTGTGTATTAACGACGCACAATCTGCTGACAAATATTGCTGTCGTTTTATATTTATGCATACCTCACTGGTGCGCATTGGTCATGTTATATATGACGGGACCCTCTAGTATACTAGAGTTAGATAACAAGTTAGCATAGACTTCCTCGGATCTTGCCTTTATCAGCCAGTCCATTTCTTTCGAATACTGTTTTAAGCTTGGCCAAGTATACATTGTGCAACTCTTACATACAGAGTGTTTACTCACCACGCATGCGCAGCTTAGGTTTATGACGTTGAATCTGAAAAGCAACTTCTTTCACTCATCAGAAACATCACGTCTCAGACTTCAGCACATTGTCGAGAGAAGTGAAGGAATACGATCTGCCTCGGCTTAATGGTAAGTTATCCAAGTTATAAACGTGCCTCTAGTTTATTCGACATATTTTAGTTTGGATCTCTGGTTTCTTTGTATGTTTGGTTCTTCTCCGCTGGTTTGGTGCAATGATGTTCACATCGATACAATATGAAATTACCTACTACCTATGCATTTTGTATTGACAACGTCATAAATGAAAGTTCAGATAATAAACACAAATTGTAAATTGAGCTTGATTCGTGTCTGAGAATATTCAAATTTTTAAAGAAGTGCTGTTGATGCTCACAATTTATTAATTGTTCCAGTAAGCTTTTCTATCGCAATTAACAGGCTATCATAAGTTGCAGGCAGTTCTAAAAATTAAAACATTAAATTAAAATAATAATTGAGAAATAAATATAGAATAATCTATTTTGATTGCAAACTGATATTTTATACTGTTATTTTTAAGTTGGCCATTTGCAATTATTTAAAACATTGAGCTCATTTTGAGTTTTCAATATAATTTATCCAGCTTACAAAAAGGCTTCTTACTTCCAAAAGTTATTATTACGATCATCCCTAAAAAGTCGATATTAAAAAAATATAAAATTGTCTCAACATTTTTAAGATTAAAACTTGAAAACATTTTATTAAAACCCATATTACCTCGGTTTGATGATATAGCACATGTATCCCTTTAGAAGCAGTTTTCCTTGTCTTGATAGTTGTACTGTTTTGGCACGTTCGCTCATCTACGTGTTGCACAGAGGTTTACATTTTCGTGTATACTTTTTAATGGTGAATTGATGAAGTGGAGGGGTCGCTCAACTCCAGCCAAGTCGGATGGTCATTGCTTTGCCGTGAATTCAACGAAACATTATGGCATTTTAATATCGATTTTTCTATTTCAAAATGTAAAGAATTTTTGGAATTCCGTAAATCATCGTATACAAATGTCTTGAAAACTGTTCATCTCACAACAGGCAAGTCTTTAAGTTCAGGCACATATCAATGGTCATGAAATAGATATTATTCTCAAATCTAAATGTTCACGAAATCTTCCTTATTGAACACGACTGCCACACGATATCCCCTGATAGTGCAAAACTGCCACGGATCAAAGTGAACCATTTCAAACAATAGCTACTGATACTCGCAGAATGTCTAGACACATGACAGTGATAGTTCCAATCAAAAGCGGTTCGTATTCCTCCTGCCTATGTATGTGTAGTAAGTTCCTGTTTCATTGCAACCATGGAAACAAGATGCTAAATGAACAGTCATCGGCAGGTGTTGCCGATGACTGGCTTGCTTATATTCTGTTATCATGAAACAACAAACAAATATAATATAACGTGAATGTAACATCTTGTAATATAAGAGTATTAAGCCAAGTACAGTCACGTAAATAAGTGATCCCAACGGCTGGTGTGTTGGATACCTCGGTTCTCGTTAGATCACCGAGGTTAAGCAACATTGAGCGCGGTCAGCGATTGGATGGGTGACCATTCAACTCTGCCTTGCCAGGTTGCTGCCGTTGGGTCAGAGAGACCGGGGTGTTTGGGGGTCAGTGTGACGACCTCCCTCCACCTGTTATCAGTCTCTCGACGGCGCGGGTTGTGGAGGCCCGTGCTGTGAATGTCACACCGTCCTTCGGAAGGGACGTTAAGCCGTTGGTCCCCTTGGTATCTTTCGTCAGGAGTAGGCTACATGCCGGTACCGGGTTTCCTCTCCTCCCTTCTCTATATTACATTCTCACTAGTGGAGCCTGGCTCTGTTGAGAATATAGACTTAATAATAATAATAATATGTTCACACAAAAAAACAAGGGGTGGAGTGGGCATCCAATATCTCATTGATTGAATAAAACTTGTAAGTCCCATTAAACAATCTAATTAATTTATACATAGTGTTACTTTGTACCAAATTCATGGTCCATTGATCTGATTTCAATTGTTCCGGAGTGTATATAGCTACATAAAAAGATTTTCACATGCTTTTCAAAACCTAATACAGAGAATTATTTCTTCAGAACAGTCTGTGACTCCGTGATTATAATTGTTTGGATAAGAATGTGTTGTTGGAGCTGTATGTATTGGGTGATTGCATTATGAAGAGGTTTACGGAATTGCTAAAGGCTCGGCTAAAGGACAGACGTTGTTGTATAATTTAGTTTTATTTTGAGCGAACGTAGCGAGCGTCACCACGGTACTCTTATTTATTTATTTATTGTTGCAAATTAATAGTACATAAGAAAATCCTCAGTCCCACAAAACCAAACAGTGGCTTGTCTGCAGGACTGCTATATATAAACAACAACAACAACAACATAAATATACGTCACAATAAAACAAATAATAACTACTTTTAATAATAATAATCATCAAATTCAAATTCAAATTACAAATTACAAAGTACAGTGTACAAATCCATAGATGCAAATACTACATTAAGGTAAATATCATACAATAATAAATAAATAAATAATACATAATATCAGAACACCATAATAATAATAATAATAATAATAATTTCATTCAACCTACGTGGTGAAAATCCACTCTTTAATTGCCTTTTTAACTGTCTTAAATTTTTCTAAATTTTGTAAACTGGGTGGAAGTGTGTTGAATAGTTTGGGAATGAGAAATGACCGCTGCTGATCTCCGTATGAATTATGAATGTTGGGAGGCATTACTAATTTATGTTTGTTTCTTGTTACGTAATTATGTTGCGCGAGTGCTTTATGTTCATCAGAATAATAATTTGTTATAAGGAAAACGTATAGGTGCAGTTGATGAACTGTCATAAACTGATAATTTTTCAAGGCATCTTTTGGGGGGATTATAATTTTAAAAATTCTCTTCTGTATACTATAACTTTTTTTTAAGAAATGAGTCCGTTGTGGCACCCCAAGCAAGTATAGCATATCTAATTACTGATTCAATTAAAGCAAAATAAACTATTTTAAGCGTTGAGTAATTATCGAGTGGTTTTAAAATACGGAGGCTATACATTCCTGCTCTTAAGCGATTGCAAACCTTTTCGATGTGTTTATCCCATTTAAAATGCTTGTCAATAGTAACTCCTAAATACAAGTATGTATTTACATTTCCAAAAGACATGTTGCATATACAAACACCTTGAAATAAATTTGTTCTATTGTTGAATTTAGCATGTAAACATGCGTTATTATGAAAGGTAAGGTTAACATCTAAGTGCAATTTATGTGGTGAGTGAATATGCATAACTTTTGTTTTCTTACTTTGTTTTCTTTCTTATT
This sequence comes from Leuctra nigra, assembly GCA_934045905.1. NCBI lineage: Eukaryota > Metazoa > Arthropoda > Insecta > Plecoptera > Leuctridae > Leuctra > Leuctra nigra. The sequence goes on along the minus strand of OW203765.1, from coordinate 1,164,321 downwards.
GCAGGTTATCTGTGTGTTTGTTTGTGTGTTTGTTTTTGTGTGTTTTTTGTTTTCTTACTTTGTTTTCTTTCTTATTGCAGGTTATCTGTGTGTTTGTTTGTGTGTTTGTTTTTTGCCTGCACTGCCCAGGTCAAACCGTTCAACCAATCGATCTGAAATATTGCTCGCATATTAAAGTAATCTAAGCGGTCTCTGGGATCGTTTTTGAACAGGATCCTGTGGTTGGTTTATAACTGAAAATGGCATGTAAATCACACCGTTCAAACCCATCAGATTGAAATTTTTCACAGTTGTTGAGGGCGTCTTATATTTGAAGGGTTATAAATTTCATGGACATCCGTTGATTATTTAAAATATTTAATGCAATATGTGATTTTGTAAACTAGAACCTTTTGACCGATCAACTTCAAACTTTGATGGTACATTCTAGGTATTTTTGCCAATTTTTGCCAATTTTCAGATTATTTGTCGTTATCTTCAAAGGTAACGACATTTTAAGTAAAAAAATAATATAATCTTGAAATATATGAAAAATGTATGCTTCGCATTTCATCACTTATCTTGATTGGTTTCAAGGCTTGTGGAGCAGAAACTAACAAACGCATATCAAATCGCGTGCAGTACTACGGGTGCTCATTAACGCCTAATACAGAGCGTTTTCCTAGTAAATCATATTATGTATTATTTTAATACTAGGAAAACGCTCTGTATAACGCGTTGATAAGCGAGCCTTCGTACTGCATTCGATTTAATATGTGTGTCAAATATGTTCATCTACAGACATTGAGAACCCTTTTGAAGATAATCGTATACTCGTATATTCACTAAATCTAAACTAAAAGATATAACTAAAAGATTTAGTGGACCTTGATATTACATTACATGGATTCATCAAAGAGGCAGTGATAAAAATTGAATGTTTTGATAGGTGCATTTTGACATATATTTCAAATTAGCTGAAAAATGTCATTAAAATGTCTATTACTCTTGAAGTTCAATACATATTTGTCAAAATACACTTATACTGCTGGTACCAATGACCATGAAAAATTTGGTGGTGATCGGTCAAACGAATCCAGTTTTATTGGCACACCGAGAAGAGTTTTTTCATATTGTCAAGCCAAGTACAAACTACAAATCAAGTGTCCGATCAAATTAATACATCGATTTTGCTGGAAATTGTTAGAAAAAATTGACCAGAACCGTTACTTCGTTTAAAATGTAATGCGAAAAACACAATAAAAAAGGAGAGATTCGAGACATATGTTTCAAGTGGAGTATCTAGCTTCCCTCGCTTGATTATTGCTAATTAGAAGTTGTTTGGTGTTTAAAAACTTTGTACTGCCAGATGTTTTAAACTACTCCCTGTCAGGTGTTCCTGAGCTGAGCCCAAGAGGGCACCACCGCCTGCTAGCGATGTATCTTGCGAGCTTTCTTCTCACACTGTTTCTCATCAACTCAACGAGAGCAATGGACCAATCACAGATGAACTTGATGCAAGATTCAGCGAGATCGTTACACGAGCAAGTTCACTAAGTTCAGACATTCATTGCTGCAAAAGTTATGAATGTGTTTGATTATAACTAAAATATTGCCATGGCAACCACCATGCAATTAACTTTTAGTTTTACCAGTCTGAGCATTTAAAAAGTAGTACTTAAACTGCTTAAATCGGCTATCAGCAGTCAATCAGATAAAGTCACTGGAAATATATTGGAAATATAAAAAAGATGCATCTTTTGGGTTTGTTTTAATGTCGTCTAACTCTATGGTCTAACAAACTGATATAAATGTTCAAGGTCAGTTTTTAAATAATCTGCTAAATTTTATATAATTGATTGGGACAATTTTGCCATGGCAACATCCAATCACATTCCTTGAGGGACCATTTTAACTTAACTACTGGATTTAGCAGTGTATCGAAAAACTGTCCCTAAGTTTGTCTAGTATTAGAATCAGGGACTAAAAAAGCACATATACCTTTAAACCACACATAGAGGTAAGAAGGGTTACCTCTAGGGTTCACACATTACATATTCTCAGTATGACCTATTCCTTATGTTACAGCTAGCAAGGGAGACACTTGTGTCAATCTACTGACCAGTGGTCACTTGGACGAGCTCCACAAGTGGCGTCCCGACGGCTGTGGCATGCACCAGTACTCCTGCACCGACGCTATGACGTGCATCCAAAACATTGCCGACGGCGGCGAACGAACTCACATCGTCTTCATCGGCGACTCGCGCATCAGGAATGTGTACGCGACGTTTGTTCATCTCCTCGACCCCAATGAGTTCGTGGTGAAAACCATCTGGGACAAGTTGCACGATCACAAGTTTGTCCTCGAAGAGTCGCGGGTTTTGGTTCAGTACATTCTCAAACCCTACGTCGATGACAGTCTGAGACGGTACTTCCAGATGTGGAGGGTGAGTAATGTTCCCAATACTCGGCGATTTCAAAACTAGATTTTTGAGCAAGTGAGGTGAGCGTCGCACCGATTTTTCCGGTCGATCTGAAGTTTTGCACATATGTAAAGACATACTCAGCAGTTTGCAGACCTTTAGAGGGGCCGCGTCGATTAACCAGCTAATGGTAGTTAGCTGGTTTATGCGCGCATAGCAAGCCATGCGCTCAGTGGTGTGTTTACTGCAAGTCTTGAGAGTTGGAGCATTTGCTATTCCTTCCATTATGATTCTTAACCGAATTAAATGTCTAGTTGTCCCACTTGGTTGATCGTAATTGGAAAGTTTGTCATCAAATATCTCAGTTAACCAAACCGGTTAGTTGACTGGTTTATTGACGCGGTCCGTTGATTGGTTCAAAATCTATTCACAAACAAAACACGTCTAACTAATCATGTAAAAACACTTGTTTGAATCCAAAACTCTCCTTATCCATCAAAGCAAAATCGTCTGATCCAAACGATATTTTTTACGTAATTGAGGGTCTACAGTATAAATAGTCAAATAACCAGAAACTGGTTCTGACACAATCAGTGTTCCATTTTGTTTTTATTTGAAGCCCCATTTAAAATGTAAGGTAAATATTCACTTGAAAATGCACCATATTATTATTAACCTAATTTCAATTTAAAATACCAAATATAATACTTCTTAATACCTCTTAATATATCTCCACTCTAATTACAATTGGAATATTGGAACTAAGTTCACTCAAATGAAGGCCTCAAACTGATTGACTTCGTATGACACACAGAACGAAAACACCCCGCCGAGCATGATCGTGACTGGCAACGGCCTCTGGTCGATCAAGAACTTCAACGCATCTCTGCGAGCTCTTCAGGAATACTCCGGCAACCTGAGCCTCTTGGCTCCTGTCATCGACGACCTCGCCAGCAAGAACTCCACGGTCATCTGGACTCTCCAGGAGCCGGTGGTGTATGAGAGACTGGCGAGCAGAAGGAAGGCCGTGACCAACCAGCAGATTGATCTCTACAACGACGCTGCAATCAAAGTACTAGGAAAACGCTATGTGTAATTAATGCTTTGATGAGCGAGTCTTCGTTTTGCATGAGAACTGATATACGTGTGCCAGTTTCTGCTCTAAATACCTTGGAGAGGAAATTCGAAATGCGTCAAATAAGCAGTGAAAAATATCTGTAATTTCCTTTAAGAAATTTGTCAAATGTTTCCAAACACGGATTATTATTATATACTTTATTAGCAACGGGAGACTCCCACATGTGCAATATAATAAGGTACAGGTAATAACAATTATTAAAGAACGGTCAAAAACTAAAAATTTACCATAATTCCTAAATATATTATATATATATCAATAAGACCTACGCGAAGGTATAATAGTGAAAGCAGGATATCGAAAAACGTGATTTTAATCGCAAGTATGCAAAGGATTTTAGTCCCATAAGGAATAAGCTGGGCACAAAATGTCCGTTGGGAACGTAGGAGAACCAAAAAAATAGAAGGAAGCGAAGTCCTGATATATCATAATCGGAATGTTTTCTTTATTTTACCTCTTTACAAAATTGCTGTAGCTCTGACCATTGAGCTGCAATTAAATAATTACTAGGTTGATTTACCGAGAATGTTGCACGTTTTAATGTTACAGTTGCAGCGCTGAGTAATCTCCCCGCCTCCTCGATACACGATGCCTTGTTTTGAGTGCGCAGTCGGCGATAATTAAAAAAAAGACGTCGTTGGGTCGCGGACACTTGAAACTTTAAATGTCCTAATATAAATATTTTATGGGCGAACCAAGGAGTCACAACACGGTTATATTATAAAGTATCAATGCAGTCCTTCTTGTCTAGTGAGCGGTCACATACAATCTTGCAATTTCACAATTTCACAAATTATCACAAATCATGATCACAAATAGATATTTTCGAGCATTTTAAATTTCAGTTGATATGTCGGGACCTGAAATTTCGCTAAACACAATAAATTCTGACACATTTCCTAGTCAAACAAATTCTATTTAAGGGGGGTAGAGATAGATTTGTGACGTCCTTTTAGGGAAGGGGGGTCTCCGAAAGTGTGACACAGCGTGACTGGGGGGTATCAAAAAATCCCATTTTTAGCGTGACGTCCATTACGCACAGCCCCTTCTTTTTCAATGGCATGTGTGAACCCGTATAGATTCTAACTCAGTTATTCGGAGCATAAGAAAATAGAATTAGAAGAAAAACGACAGGCAAATCAAAAGAAATTAGAACCATTGAGAGCTCTTAATTGAGCTCTACATTGAGTGACCCCACCGATGGCTGCCACCTTAGCGCGGTGGTGGGGTTTGCGTTGGCCAATGATCCATTGCAGCTACGCCGGCGAGCATATGCTCATGTGTAAGGGTTACCCATGCCGGACAGGTCAGTGGTGAGGTCCAGACAAAGAGCAGCCAGGGTCGGCCTAACCATGTCCTCCCTTGAATTTGCGGTCCCCTCCCCTCCCCTCGGGCCGGCCTTCCCCCTCGAGATGGTGATCCCCCCTGAAATCGGGTTCCGCCGGCCCGAATCCTCACACCCCCCGGTCCGTCTTCATACCGGCCTGGCCTCCCCACCAGTGTTGGACTCCCCCGGATCGGGCCCGTATGGTCGACCCCTCCCCATGTCCACCACTTATATCAACAAAGTTAAATGCAAAAATGCAAAAATTAATGTGCGCAATATAACCTCGTCGTTGACGCGCCGTTAAATCCCAATAATCTAATCTAATCTACATTGAGTGAATGTGAAATAAAGCACATTGACGAAGAATCGTTGTGTTACAACGAATCTGAAATTATTTTCAATGCTAGAAAACAAGCGTATTACTTTTCACAAATCATTTTTTAGTGTCGTACCCGATTGTCTCAATAGAGCTCTCATTAGATGTAGACTAGTACTACACTAGGAAAACATTTAATTGTAACTGAATCGAGAAGAAGCTGAAACAGAAGAAGATAAGAAGAACATTCAAAATGTATCTAATCTTCTTCTTATTTTGACTGTTGTGTTGAATGTGTCACTCGACTACTGAGGAATGTGAGAGAGAGAGCGTCATCTGCAAAACCCACCTACTCGCTCGCGCCGGTTAGTACAGTACCGCTCAAGAAAAGTTCATCGTATAAGCGAAAATTCTCAGCGCTTTAGATGCAGTCTACTCAACAATTATTATTGTTTACTGAAATACCTTAGGCACATTTACACTTATGTATTACCTATTAACATGGTGTTATGGAAATGTAATCTTTTTTAAGATTCTGACCGTTGCCGCCCTTTAAGATAAATAAATAAAACAAGTCAAACAAACAATACATACACAATTCAGCAGCAATAAAGTGCACTTTGTCAATTACTAAGTTACCCTAAATACAGAGCGATAATAGATTTAAAAACATTTAGTGATAAATTATTCACATCAACAATCACAGGTACAGTGTCATTATAGGTGAGCTGAATACGGTTCAAACATGAAAATTTACAGACATTAATGCGACTTCTCGCAGGCGCAAAAACATCAACATTTCTAGTACTTCTGCTCGGGACCCGGAAATACACATTATTCAATAAATAACATGAATCAAACTTATGATTGATATGAAGGGATGTGTGCTGTGAAAAATATCCGACCGAACCGGGGCCGGACCGAACCGAGACCCGGTTCGGTCGGATATTTTTCACAGCACACATCCCTTCATATCATCCTGACTCCATGGAAGTTTTCCACAGAAACCTACATTCTCAAACATATTATTAACAATTTTATACATAAATATTAAGCCACTGAATTTCCTCCTATTATAGAGACATTCGTGACATGTGAGTCAGTCATTGGGGTTCCATATGACTGACCCATAATCGACGTGAGATCGCGTTTTACTGTAGAGTTTAACTGTAGCCTGCCTAAACTCTTTGCAATTACGTTTAATGAAGACCAAAAGTTTGTATGCCCTAGGTACAATGATATTTACGTGCCTATTGAAAGACAGATCACTGGAAATATAGTAACTCCCAAGTCCCTGATATGAGTTACACGGTCCAGTAAAACTCCACTCACTCTATAATCATGAACCATCCTGTTCTTTTTTTTCGTAAATGAAATAATATTACATTTTGCTATATTTAGATGAAGCCTCCACCGTTCACACCAATTAGTTAAATCTTGTTGAAGCAGATCAAAAAATATACGTAGAATATCAATAACTTTTGAAAATAACAACAGATTATACAAGTCTGAAGATTAAAAAAATAATGGTAAGGAAGTCGTAACTATCAAAAGAATTTTGAAAAAATAAATGTTGTTCACTTTATTTTAGGACGTCGTGATGGCAATATATTGAGAGAAATATGACGTACAAACGGGACAAAACATTGAGGTAGAAGCGACCCCATAAAAAACACTCCGTGTAAAAATACCAGCCAAGTCTCTTCAACTATAAAAAAATAGAAGAAATCAAAAAAATCAGCACTGAAAAGTAGTGATATCAAAAATGGGCCAAGTCAAAACTTGATTTTAAAAAATCAAGATAATCAAGAAATCTTGATTTTTTGATTCTTAAATTTTTTGATTTTAAATATACTTGGCGCATCGTGTAGGTATAAATAGTATAGGAGTATATGCCAAAATCAAATGTACCTAAATATATAAAATAATACCTACAATGCTCTTAAAAACGATGCGCCAAGTATATTTTGGTTTTTAAAATCAAGTTTTGACTTGGCCCATTTTTGATATCACTACTTTTCAGTGCTGATTTTTTTTGATTTCTTCTATTTTTTTATAGTTGAAGAGACTTGGCTGGTATTTTTACACGGAGTGTTTTTTATGGGGATATCACACATTTTTTTAGTTTATTTAAACAACTTGTAACACATATCGAAGCAACAATGACTAATTCCTTTAAAAAAATGAGCCATTTCCAATTTGGTTACTAACAAAAGTTACGTTTGGTACCAAAATATGCTTAAAGTGATATTCCATGAAGAAAAGCGAAAGATTCGTTCCAATCGGTCCAGCCGTTTTCGAGATATGGCATCACTTCCGGTTAGCAAAATGGCGGCTGAAATCACTGCCACCTAGAATTTATTTATATAAATGTTTTGTATCATTAAGCCTTCTGAATATGTAGTTATTGTAGTAAGAGGTTATTAAAGTCTGATTCTTTATTTTTATGACGTCATTTCCGGTTTCGGTAACAGTAAATTTTTTAGGCTTTTTAATTTTCATATATATGACTGTCCGAATCGTTTGACGCTAGTTTCGTTCCGATCGGTTTAGCTGGTTTCGAGATATAACGTCACTTCCGGTTTCAAAATGGCGGCTTCCGGTTGGTTTTATAAAAAGGCACCTCAGACGCCAAAAGTGCACATGTGATAAAAATTTCAGATCGATCGGCTGAGCCGTTTAGGCTGTGGCGGTGACAGCGACGTTTCCTGATAGAATCATCTGAAGAAGAAGAAGAAGAAGTTGAAAGTGATGTAATTTCACGATTTTCACGACCCTTTAGCTCGCAAATGGTATTACCTATTGTTGGCTCACTTGGAATATTTGGTAGGGTGGGCCATAGCTCCAAATTAAAATATTTCGCAACAATGTGATATTTCCCATTTTTGAGATCCAGTAGGCCGAAAATGCTATGTTGTTGCTTACAGTAAAAGTGTTTGGTCTGCTCCTCAGTTTATTAGGCATTTACGGTATGTTGAGTGAGTGTGAGTGTACAGTACGACTTGGCTGGGTGGAGCGACCGCTCCACTAGATCTTGAGATTTTTTTACACTGTGTAAATGATACTCAAAAAACACTCCGTGTAAAAATACCAGTCAAGTCTCTTGATCTTATAAAAAATACATCTAAATTTTCAGCACAGCAAAGTAGTAAAATCCAAACATGGGCCAAGTCAAAATTATTTTAAAAATCTAAAAAATACTTGGCGGCGCATTATGTATAAAATTAAAAATACTTGTAGGCCAGAAATCAAATGAATGTAACCTCTGCCTAAAATATACAAACAAACGATGTGCCAATTTTTGTTTGATTTAATACATAGTTATGACTTCTTATGATTAGCTTACTGCTAATTTAAATAACTAAAACAAACTAATTAAAAACATAACAATGAATTACTCGCTGAAATCCCAAACGCAACTGAACATGACATGTATGTGTGTAGACACTGCGCCAGAGCAGAGCTCACCTGTGCTCGAGTATTCGACGGATAGCAGAAGAAAACCTTGACGACTGTCATGACGGATATCACCACGGTCCGTTGGCGTTGCTTCAAGATGCACAGGTAACTTCGCTCTCGTTTACGAATTGTGCGTTGGGCCTTGGTTCATGCTCACGAGGTCAGATGACAGATACGGATACTGATCAGATGTCAGATCTGTTTTGACAGATATTAAAATTGTTAATAAGTACATACGTGCCTGACTGTTTGGGCTGAAAATTTGTAATATAAGAGACAATGTTGGTCTTAATGACCATGCAAAATATAAGGTTGATCATATTTATCGAAGACCATTTAAATTGATCAGCCTTTCAGGAGTTATTTATTTAAATTTTAACCAATTAATGGATTTCAAAAAAATTAGGGCCTGCAACGTCCAGAGAATGTCCGAACATGTGCGCAAAATTACAGCTCGATCGAAGAAAAACAGTGACCTGTATGCCTAGCCTCAGTAACAGAAAAAAAACACACACAAAAAACAGAGGTCCGTGCCAAAAGAGCCAAAAGGAGTCTCTCGCTCAATTAATACAGGTTATTCCAAAACAAAAATTTAAAATTAAAAAAGTGATATTTTATCATATTTTCACAAGACCTTTACCTTAAACTAACATTTTAACGCTTTTAGATTAGATTAATAGGGTTTAACGGCGCGTCAACGACGAGGTTATATTGCGCACATTAATTATTTTACTTTAAACTTTGTTGAATTAAGTGGAGGACATTGGGAGGGGGTTGACGTAACGGGCCCGATCCGGGGGAGTCCAGCACTGGTGGGAAGGCCAGGCCGGAATGGGGACGGACCGGGAGGTGTAAGGATTCGGGCCGGCGGAACCCGATTTCAGGGGGATCACCATTTCGAGGGGGAAGGCCGCCCGATGGGGACCGCAAATTCAAGGGAGGACATGGTTAGGCCAACCCTGGCTGCTCTTTGTCTGGACCTCACCACTGACCTGTCCGGCATGGGTAAACCTTACACATGAGCATATGCTCGCCGGCGTAGCTGCAATGGATCGCTGGCCAACACAAACCCCACCACCGCGATAAGGTGGCAGCCGTCGGTGGGGGAAAGATTTACTAGAAGATACAGAATTACATTACAAAAAAAAAATTACATTTACTAAAAAAAACATAAAAATCAGGGGGGCGTTCCAAAAGAGCTCAAAGAAAACGGTCGATTTTCTCCCTAAAGTAATAGAATCAATTAATTTGGTATGGATCTTACAGAATGCTATAAACGCATTTCAACGCATTCCTTTACGGCGGGATGCTTCTAAAACGCCGCTCTCAAGAGGTTCAAGCTTCGATTCAAATTCGGGAGACTTCAATCAGCACCTTGAGATAAACACAAGCAACAAATCAAACTCTTTCACACCTCCACGTTTTGTTGAGAGTTCCCGATCGCAAGTTTCTATGAAGAAACTAAACTTTGTCCAAGGTTCAAAAATCGAAATACGGTGTATCCCTGATAGCAGTTCTTCAATGAATCGTAAAATTAATTGTTCCAGAAGTCCGAGCGTTTCTTCGGCATCAAAGAGAGGAAATTAAACTTCCTCTGCCAGTGTTGGCAACAGGACACGTCCAGTTATAGTGTTAACAATGAAGTGAAGAAATATAAGAAGAACACTAATAATGAACAGAAAGCCAATATCTCACAACACGAGTCTGATGGGACCAGCGATTTTGATACAAAGATTCGAAAAAGTACGCCACAGAAGTTCAAGTCCGTCTCCAATACTCGTGTGTCACGTGAAGTCCAATTCTTGAACTGGCAACAGGACAAATCCAGTAATAGTGTTAACATGAAATTAAGAAATATAAGAAGAACACTAATTACTGGCGCCGCTAACAGAAGTTTGTTTCCATATGTCACTTGAAGAACCGTCACATACATCTCAATCTTCTACTGGCACTTCCAATACACTCTCTGCAATGCTGCAGGAGCAGAAGACCTGGGAGAACACATTGAACTGCCACTTACTTTCAGCTGATGTTCAAACAATAAGCACGATATTTCAGTATTTATGTTACTTCTACCCTGAAAATTGATATTTTTATCATGTCAGAAGACTTCCATCGGATTGTGATAGCTTCTGTTGAAAATATTGAAAATAGTGATTGTTGAAAATATGTTTATAGCAAATTAATTGAAACGTATTTCATTTCTGTTAACAGTCAAATGTATAAATTGCACAGACACTTGTGGTTTTGTTCTCGAAAAATTGTGTAAACTCCCTGAAGCTGTCCTGAAATCACCAGCCAGCCGCGCTATGCTGAGATTGTTAGTCGGCAGTCGAAGGCTCAACGTGTCGGACGTGTGTGTGTTGCTGCGCGCTCTGTGTGTTTAACATGCATTGCCGCAATACGAAGCCATAGCGGAACTACATCTAATATTATATGTTGTATAGTTCGTCGGTAATCTCATTCATTTAATAGTTTCCCTCCTTATGTTGCTACGGTCCATCACATGCTGATGGACTGTGAAGAATATCGCCAAACACGCCGTCGTCATCGTCTCACGAGTGATCTCAGCGAGGTGCTCGGAGACGATGAGAAATCTGTTGACAAGCTTATCAACTTCCTGAAAGATACTGGGACCTTAGGTTTCATATAGTAACACACATCACCACGAAGTAAGAAGTTTCATCAAAGACAAGTAGTTAGCTATAGTTTTAGACGAGCCAGAGCCAGTATTAATAAAAATGGCACCTGGTTCAATATGACCTCAGTTTTCATTGCAATACCAGCTCATATTTTATCTAGACTGACTACTATATTTTACCTGATTGACGCGCACTAGCGTAGAATTTTGTTGATTTTATCCAATATGACAATCTTATACAACTTGACTTCGCTTAGGGATATATATACATTTTATTACAACTCCTTGTTGTATGACTTGGCTGGCGCTGATAACCTCGCTGGTGAGCGCCATAAACAATAATAGCTCTATAATATTATACTTAGGAAACCAATAAGTTCAATTATGTAAAAATTACATAATCTGTCTTAATATTTCCTCTTGGATAATACTTAAAATATCTGGTGCACCCTGAGTTCAATAAAATATTGGAAATTCAACGAAGCAAAACGTTGAACTATTTTTTGGACGTGCGTCCAGTAGCTGGGCAGTTCCAGCACTCAAACCTAACGTTCTTGCTTGACCAATACCTTCCGCTAATGCGAATTTTAGTCGGTGGTGAATTGGGACACACGACACAATATGTTGCTTTGAGTCGCAATTATCACATTCAATCCACGACTTATTAATATTCCTTTGGTTTTCGTTAAGACATGAACCCCCGCAGTAATCGCGAAACCAGTCTTCATTGACTGATTTATTTTTCCTCTTTTGGGCAGGTTTCTTTGATTGAGCTTGCATTACCTTGTCATCATACCATTTTTGGCTGGATATGGCATAGTTTATACTTTTATCTTTGGTATTATTTTCCAAAAAAATCTTTTTCGTTTGAGTGGGAGCAAACATCTTGCAACAACTGACTACACATTTGTGGGTTTCCGGTTATTAGATGAAGGAGATGAAGGAGATGAAAAGGACGATCTTGGGACACTGCTGCGTCCATCTCATTGGCACCTTCAAGATCAACGGCGTCTTCTTCAATCACAACATCTTATTGTGGGTCATCTTCTACGTCGCTTTTTGAATCCTCCAGTACTTAGCAATTAGTTTATTAATATGACATTGAATTGGCCACATTATGTTTCTGGACGATTTGAGGACGCCCATCTGTTTTTAAGTGATGTGAAATGACACTTCTATATATTTAATCCTTCCATTGAAACAAAAAATACAACCTACCGATAAATACTTAAAAAGGGCTTCTTGCTTGGCTCATTTGAAACGTAGTCTGGTTTCCTTGGTAACAATGGTCCAATAATTGTCAATCACTTGCAATTTGTCAATTTAATTTGAAACTATATAAGCATTGTTGACATTGTTGTTAATGTCAACATTAACAGTTGATATGTTAATTTTATACTTTCTTTTCTTAAACAAATACGACCATTGCTTGTAGGTATAAATGACGAAAACTCGTCTCTTAACCTCTTTAACATTGTATAATGCATTGATTCAACCCTAAAGAGTGGAGTAACAGAAGCTTTCTATTGGCCTGATTTGAAGATGCTGTAATTTTATGATAAAATATATATTTAACCTCGTCGTTGACGCGCCGTTAAAGCACAACAATCGATTCTGAAAATGTATACCAGATTGTCTACTTGCTTTCTTCTCAACTGTATGTAAAATACCGTGCTTCTTAACGAGGAGCCGAGTTCTCCGTACCAAATAATCATGATTCAGCACCAGCATTATTCCTCGACCAAGATTCCGGCACCAGACTTAAATTTTTTCTCTTGATCGTTCGTTACACTTTTAATTCTGATTTTGTATCTTTTCATAAGTGTTGAGATTTCGCTACTTTCACTGGAATTATGTCGGCAACAAGAGGAAAATCTGGATCAAAGGATGATGAAGTTACAGTCGTTTTTCGGCTATTACGTTAATAGCTGCGATTCGTTTGTGTTTATAATCTCGTGATTTAAAACGGGGAAACATTGAGTGTACTACTCCATCTTGAGTGTAACTCAATCAATTTATAGGCGAATTCCTTGCTATCTAGTCCCAAGGAGAATTACCTCGTGGATTTATTTGCGTCTGGCAGGCCCTTGTGGCAGAGCGATGTTCGATGTAGAGAGCACAGGTACTGAATGTCCCCGTGCCCTGTGTGTCTCCGAGACCAAATGCCGCCATTACTCATCAACAAGGGTAACTAGCCCAGGGGATATCACGCGGCCTTGCGGGAACCTGTACGATATAGAAGGCGGTGATCTCATGTCCGACATATAAACCCGATCAATTCAATTCAATAATTCAATTCAATTTCAAACAATTTTATTCAATTCAGAGGTATACATACATTTATACAATATAACACAATTATGACAATACTGAATTGAAGCCCGCATAAGATAAACTTGTTTGCGGGCAGCCTATTACAACAAATACAAACATAATCTCCAAGATGGCTATAAACAAATATATAATCAAGAAACCAATAATAAAATTCAAAGAAGATTCAAAGAAACAGTATCTTTAAACATTAAACAAATAAGATTATAATTTCCTTTCTTTCACGTTTTTTTTCCTTTTACTTCTCTTTTCAAGAAAATCTCATTGACTGAGCAGACTCAATTCCACTACTCAGGAGCCACGATTTCAATTTATTTTTAAATATTAGATGATTATCTGAATATCTGATTTCTAAAGGTAAGTTATTGTAAATTTTGGGTCCCAAAAAGTTGGCGTGCTGCTGACCAAAACTTGTCCTCATTTTTGGCAATTTTAACGTATTGCAAGGGTTCATTCTGGTATCATGAACCCTATCAATATTGTTTAAGATAACACTAAGTTTATGAAAGTTTTTAAAAACGAATAAAGATGAGGTATGAATAAATAATTGGTTAAGATGAAGTACTCCACAATCTTCGAAAACAAGTTTCGTGGGATACTGTTTGGGTTTTTTTAAAATTGCTTTTAATATTAGTTTTTGCATAATAATTAAAGGTTGAAGACAAGTTTTCCCAGCCCCACCCCACCCTATTATACCATATTGTAGCAGTGATTTAACAATTGCATTGTATAATGTAATTAAAATACTTTTGTTTAGAATATTTCTTAGCCGATAAAAGATGTACACTAATCCGCGAAGTTTATTACACATACTAACAATATGATCACTCCAGCGAAGCCTACTGTCTATAATAACACCTAAATAAGTAACGGAGTGTTTCCTATCAATGGTATGGCAATCATTGCTATCACACTGAGTAATACTGCAAAACGGATAATGAATTTTAATGGAATGATTGGTAGTGCACTCAGTTGCCGCATTAATAGAGAAGGGAAGACAAAATATTTTGGATTTATTTAGAGTAAGAAGATTATTATTTAACCAATGAAACACGATTTGCATAGAATAGTTTGCCGAATGATAGACCTCATCCCAATTTAAACCTTTGCATATAATTACAGTATCATCCGCTTATGTAATTATAGAGCCTTTTATTCCAATATTACACAAGTCATTTATATAAATGGTAAATAATATGGGTCCTAGCACTGTCCCTTGAGGCACACCACAATCAATCACCCTACTATTGCTGTATATGTTATTAATTCTTACCAGTTGTTGGCGGGAGGACAAATAGCTTTTGAACAGTACTGGAGTTATTAACGACTTTCCCACAAAAAAAACTTACGTTTAACAGGCTTTTCTTTGTACACTGAAACAGAAATGTGATGGACTTATGAAGCTCGTTAGTTAAGCTCGTTAAGCTCGTTAGTAAGCGATGCCTCTCACGCCCACATTTTCAAGTTTATCAGCAAGAATACGGTGATTGACAGTGTCAAATGCCTTGGTTAGGTCCAGGAAAATAGCCAATGCCCTCTGACCACAATCTAAAGCGGACTGATTTGACTGGTAAACTCATATATTGCATCACTAGTGCTGATTCCAGGTCTAAAGCCGTATTGATTAGCAGAAAGGATTTTATGCTGATTTAGAAAACTAAGCAGGCGAGTTTTTATAAATTTCTCAAGTAATTTTGATAAATGTAGAAGAAGTGATATTGGTCTATAATTAGAAGGAATTGTTTTATCATTATTTTTATAAATAGGTATCACAGCAGCAATCTTAAACTTTTCAGGGAAAACGCCACAGATAAAACAATTATTAAAGATGTGAGTCAGTATGGGAGCAATGTAAAACTGAGATTTTTTTAAAGTGGTAGTCTGAATACCATCGTTTCCACCTGCGCAGCTTTCTTTAAGGTTTCTAATATGATCAAATATTTCCAACTCTGTGACTGGGGATAAGAAGAAACTGTTATCAATGCTAGCATGGTCTTCCATTAAATCTTGCAACTCAGGATACAGACAATTACCTAACCTATTTTGATCCGTCATATGGCTGTCCGTAGCTGCTTTTATTTTATCCGCCAGGGAACTACCTATTGTTGAAAAGTAGGCATTAAACCCATCCGCCACTTGTAGAGCATTAACTGCAGTATTAAGAAGATTTCCGTCAATCCTAATTTCCTTTATTGGAACCTTCTTATTTCCTCTATTTGTAACATAATTTATTACTGACCAGATTTTTTTTAAATTACCGTCTGCAGCATTAAATTTATTCTGAAAATACTCATTCTTAGTGTTAGTGATAAGTCGGTTTAAAAAGTTTCTGTACTTTTTATATTTATCGCGAAGTATTTTCAATTCTATATTTTCGCTAGGGCTATACTTAGCCTTCGTCAGGAGTGCAGTTAATTTAGTTATTTGTTTATGAAGTTGATTCCTCTTTCGAATTGAAGCGACAATACCCGAAGTAATCCACGGCTTAAGCTTGCGTAATTTTGCTGGACCATGGCGTTCGGTAACCTGAGTAGCCGAAGAAATATGCTCATTCAATGTTGATAGAAACATATCAACAGCAATATTTGGGTCATCACCAGCGTCGTACACCCGAGACCAGTTCTCCTCAATTAGCAACTCCTGCAGCTTATTATAATCAACTGTATTTAACTGTTGTGCATTAATCATCGGCTCATGCTTTTGACAGGTTGGGTAAGCAATTTTGAGGAAAACAGAGTGATGATCCGATATTGCCGTATCATAAATTCCCGCATTCAACAAGTTTGGAATTTTTGTCTTAATGAAAATATGATCGATAGGTACATGTTTGTGAATGAGAAGTAATTCTAGTAGGTTTGTTTACCATTGATACATAGCCATTAGAGTACATTAAGTTCAGGTAATTAAAACTGTCTTTACATAGCTCATCAGAAATGTCTATATTAATATCTCCTATCAATATATGGAACTCATAATTATTAGTTGTTGCAGTCTGCAAGACATTAGCAAGCTCTATGTTAAATTGCTGCTCACTTGTCGACGGCGAACGGTAAACAGCCAGGACAAGAAAACGCTTATAATTATAGGTAAAAGATATATCCCAGAAAAAAACACTCCGTGTAAAAACGGCAGCCAAGTCTCTTTACTTCAAAAAAATTCAACACTGAAAAGGAGTGATATCAAAAAAGGAGCCAAGTCAATGACATTTCCAAATATTTAATCGTATTTTTGAAATAAAAGAATAAACACCGAGAAATACTTTACAAAAGGACTTGGCGCATCGTTTTTTTAAAGACATCATTCTATCCTAAAAGTAGAAAGAAATTTACAAATAGGTAGGTACATTTTCCTCTTTCTATTAGAGCCAGAATCTATTAATCAAGCTACTTTTAATAATGGCTATTTTATAGTTTTGTCAATGGCGATAGAAGAAAGATTTCATGCTGTAATAGATAAGTAATATAAGGATGGAAGAATTAAATAACAATTGGAAGTGGGCTCATACATATTCTTGCAGTACAGTACCTACTGTTAATATGGTGATATTAGAAGGGAATCTTTTCATAATTTGATTCGTCGTTGACGCGCCGTTAAACCACAATAATCTAATCTAATGTTCATGAATTACTGTCATGGGTATATCTGAGTAAGAATCGACTAATAGAAGCTTACTTCAACAATGCATTGTAAAATACATTGTCCACTTCAGAGAAATACTTCATCATTGACATGATGTCGTTTTTCTTACCTTCATCGAGAGGAGTATCGACGTTTAGTATACCTCTCTTAGGGAGCTCGTGAACTGAACTGTTTCCTGGTTTCATGGCCCTCTTTGGAATCGTACGAACTAGTCGCACAGTAACAATTGCATCGTCGCTGAAGAAACAACAACCCCCCGACGGCTGCCACCTTATCGCGGTGGTGGGGTTTGTGTTGGCCAACGATCCATTGCAGCTACGCCGGCGAGCATATGCTCATGTGTAAGGGCTACCCATGCCGGACAGGTCAGTGGTGAGGTCCAGACAAAGAGCAGCCAGGGTTTAACCATGTCCTCCCTTGAATTTGCGGTCCCCATCGGGTCGGCCTTCCCCCTCGAGATGGTGATCCCCCTGAAATCGGGTTCCACCGGCCCGAATCCTCACACCCCTCCGGTCCGTCCCCATTCCGGCCTGGCCTTCCCACCAGTGCTAGACTCCCCCGGATCGGGCCCGTTAGGTCAACCCCCTCCCAATGTCCTCCACTTAATTCAACAAAGTTTAAAGTAAAATAATTAATGTGCGCAATATAACCTCGTCGTTGACGCGCCGTTTAACCCTATTAATCTATCAATCTGAAGAAACATCGATTACTTTTTATTAGGGTTGGGATTCGATTTGCTTTACTAAATCGATGTCAAAGTGAAAATTTCGACATCAAATCGAAATGATTTCGACATCAAATCGAAATGATTTCGACATCGTAAAAAAATCGATATTTGGCAACACTGCACATGCGCCTGGCCAAGGCCATGCTTCTCAGCGCGAGAAGTATCCCCCTCCAGCTACCCTGCATATACAAAGGACGAGGAAGATGATTGCAAAGAAAATAAGTATTTATTTATCATATGATAATCGTCAATTGACAATCTATTTATTTAAATTTTTTATATTTATTGATGTGACACTAAGCAATTATTAATGAATGAATAATGATAGAATGGCACATAATTATTTGATATTTCTGTCACGGTCGTCGATTGGTATGGTTTAAATTAGGTTACATCTCCGAGCCAGCAATCTGAAATATGAAAAGAAATTAGTTAATAACCCGCCTAGACAATTTATCAAGATTCTGCAAAAATCATACAACAGTATTTTTCAGTTTCTTACCTCATTTCTCTGAAGCTCTACAAGTTTTCTTAAAGTAGCCACTCAAGAAAATGAGGTAATCGACATGTTGGCCTGTCAGTCGCGATCTGTTTTTTGTCACCACCAATCCAGCCACGCTGAATAGCCGCTCGCACGGGACACTGGTGGCAACAACGCCGAGGTATTTCCTTGCTATCTTGGAGAGAACAGTAAACCGTTCTTCGTTTCGCCGCCACCAAAGCAAAGGATTTTCCTTTTCCTCGCTCAGCAAATCGGATGCGAGCAAGTTTTTATACCGGATGAGCTCGCATTCCTCGGTCTCGGCAGTCGAATTAGCTTCATCATTGTCTTCATCGTCCAGCTGGAGCAAGCGCTTTTTCTTCGGCGGCTGCGCTGCTTGAGGATCATCTGGGTCTTCGGCGTCTTCTGCCACGACTTGCGCAATTCCGTCATCAGACTCCCCGCGGATGGCGTCAAACTCTTCTCTCAGCTTGGCCCAAAGGTCGTCTGATTCTTCAGCGTCGAAAAATGAGAGCTTTTTGAAGCGAGGGTCCATCAATGAAGCCATGGCTGTGATGTGTCCCATCTTCATCTTCCTCTTCCTGAGGTCACCTGCCAATACTGTCTTCACTTCTCTCGTCAAACGATTGTCAGACACTCCAATTACCACCGATTTCATCAGGTCACGTACAATCGGATAGGCAATTGAACCCGTTGCGTACTTCTCCCCGCCTAGTGTTGGAGTCGCCTCAGCAAATATTTCTAATATATACGAAAGCGCCTTCATTTTATCATTCTCGTGCGCGACAATGATCATATGATTAGTCGAATCGTTTTTCAAAACCACTTCGTTGATGGCCTCCCTGTTGGCTGAGACTGACCGGAGCATGTCGAACGCCGAATTCCACCGCGTCGCGACGTCCTGAATCAACTTCACAACTGGCATGTTGCGAGCGGCTTGCGCTTCTCGCAACAATTCCAGTTCGTGTGGACTGCGCTTGAAGTGGCCGACGATGGAGCGTCCTTTCTGAAGGAGGTCGCTCACGCTTTGCAGTTTTAGTGCATTCGTCACTGCCAGCTGGATGGTGTGTGCAGTGCAACGGATGTGTCCTGCATTCATAATATCGACAGCCTTCACCATGTTGGGAGCATTATCAGTGACATATCCTACAACCTTGTTGGATATGTCCCACCGCTCTTCGACGCTCTTCAACATATCTGCCACATTATTCGCAGTGTGTTTTTCACTTGTTTTCTTGGCTTCGATGGCACGTGTCTGGAGAGTCCAATCGGCGTCCACAAAGTGGCACGTGACACCGAGATAACTCTCCACGGCCACCGAAGACCAAAAGTCCACAGTCAAACAAACTGACTGAGCTTTCTTTAACTCTTCTTTCAGCTCTTCTCTTTTCTTCGCTGCCAAACTCTCAATATCTTGCGTTATTTTCTTCCGACACGGCACAGAATAATCCGGAGCAAGCACACTTAACAGTTTAAGAAAACCCTGTCCTTCAACAATGCTGATTGGCCGCAAATCAGTGGCAATAAATTCGACCAAGGCAGCCGTAATTTGTTTCGCTTTAGGCGAATTACCGTCCATCTTTCGCTTCGACGTCGTCGTCAAGAACGTCAGAAGAGACGGAGTGCCGCGTGTTTGTTCCCGCTGCCCTGTACACTTGTTAATGTGTTGTGACATATTTGAGGTGTTACCCGAATATCCCACTGATTCGAAACAAAGTTTACATACGACCACCTTTTGATTGATATAAACCCCGGAACTGTCGACTTCAAAACCAAACACTTTCCAGATGTCACTCCGTCTCCCAGTTGGCGTTACTAAATTCTTCCGCGGCAACGTTTTTTTTAGAAAGTGTCAACAACACGCAAGGTGCTGAAGGCAAGAGACAACTGACTACTGACCAGACCTACCCTAAACTTCACGCGGCTGGTGTGGTGGTATGCAGGATGGCCAAGGGTAGGGCGGAAGGGCGGAAAGAAACCAGCTGAGCATGAGGGGGACTAGGCTACGAACGGCAAGCTTCAGTGTTGCCAGCTCAAGAATGTTTCTGCGCGCTTATTCTCGGAAAACGAAATAAAAACGATGTCGAACGATTATTTGATTTATCAGTTCAAATCGATGTCGAATCGAAACCCAATATTTCATTCGACATCGATGTCAAATCGAAAAATCGATGTCAAATCTCAACCCTACTTTTTATAGTTGATTTCTCTTTAATTGTTTCACCTAGTGTATGGAACAAGGTTGAAGGTCATCCCTACTATCCTGATGTGAAATTAAGGAAATCCTTTTTATGCATCTGAATTAAGTGTAAATGCACCTTTCCTTTGGGGAGTGCTACCAAAACCGTAGGTAAGCTTACAGGACTATAGATTTCTACACTATAGGTGACCTTATCGTTTTCACCACTGACGGCTACAGTCCCTTTTATTTTGGTCGCTCTTAGATTTTCGGAGCTTAGGTGCGGCTTCCGTGGGGCTTTCTGTTTGGCCGTCTTGGTATTGGTTGCTGCCGCAGGTTTTGGTATAATGACTGTCTGGTTTAGTAGGCTTAGTTGTTTTTTACTGAGTTTTTATTGTATTGTTTCCTTCTAATAAAGCTTGATTTTCTTTTCTCAGTTCAATGATTTGCTTGGATTGTTCTTAAATTTTTCTTGAATTTTAGCCTTCATTTCATTTTGTCCGGCAAGTAAAAGTTCCATCATCTTAATACATTTTCCATTTCGATTTTTCAGGTGTTTTGAAATTAAATAAATACATTCTATTCTTTGTAGGCTTCTGCAGTTGATCTAACCACCACGTTGAGTTCAGCTTCTGAACCGCTTGTCTTCCCTGGATTATCACGCTACTAATATTCCTGCGACTGCTTCCCTCCGATGAAATAATCGTACTTAACTAAGTACTTAACTTACTTAACTACCATAAAGTGTTGGAATGTTGAACAGTTCCAGAGCCGACGGAGGGCGAATAACTTGTTGATCCAGAGCCGACGGAGGGCGAATAACTGGTTGATGAAGAGCCGACGGAGGGCGAATAACTGGTTGATCCAGAGCCGACGGAGGGCGAATAACTGGTTGATCCAGAGCCGACGGAGGGCGAATAACTGGTTGATCCAGAGCCGACGGAGGGCGAATAACTGGTTGATCCAGAGCTGACGGAGGGCGAATAACTTGTTGATCCAGAGCCGACGGAGGGCGAATAACTGGTTGATGAAGAGCCGACGGAGGGCGAATAACTTTATGAATGTTGTTGATGATCACAGGTACAATTTTTTCCGGACATAGTAAAGGAGACAGCGTCGAACATGACAAGTCCGCATGACACAAGAAAGTGCACTGTATGTTCGGACGTGTGTGTGTTGCTGCGCGCTCTGTGTGTTTAACATGCATTGCTTCTTGCCGTCGACTGCCGGCTGTTGTGTGACTCCGTGATTCAACGGGCGTACATGCCATCGCCTCAATCCCTTGACTTGATTCTTCCAAATAACTCAATTACAACAATGGCTTAAAATGCAGCCATTCAACTTCACAAACATTTCTGGATCCATTATTGAGCGAGCGTAGCGAGCGTCACCACGGTACTCTTATGGCACTTTCTCTGTGTGTTTTTTTTGTCTGCACTGCCCAGGTCAAACCACACAACTAATCGATCTGAAATTTTGCACACATTCTAACGTACTCCATGCGGTCTCTGGGATCGTTTTTGAACGAAATCATGAGATTGGTTCAAATTTTAGAAAAATTATCTTTCGATTGGTTGGTTCAATCAATTTGAAATTTAGCAAAGTCATTGCAACCAACATTGTTCCCAATTAATAAATTTTCAGCAAAATTCTCCCATTGGTTCAAATTTGAAACCATTTTTCCTGTGATTTTTGACATTTAAACTAGAACCGATTGACCGACCAACTAAATACTTCGCATGGTCATTGGTAACAACATTTAAGGTATTTTTGCTAATTTTCAGTCTAATCTGTCGTTATTTTCAAAAGTTTTTGTCATTTTAGGTTGCGTGTTGGCTGTCAAATTCACGGCGACTTCGAATCTTCAGTTCAAGGCAAGGTAGTTAGAGCAGAAACTTTCAAACGCATATGAAACTGATAATGACCGTTCAACACTCGATTTGATATTGTGTACACACACTTATATCACCCCACCGATGGCTGCCACCTTAGCGCGGTGGTGGGGTTTGCGTTGGCAAATGATCCATTGCAGCTACGCCGGCGAGCATATGCTCATGTGTAAGGGTTACCCATGCCGGACAGGTCAGTGGTGAGGTCCAGACAAAGAGCAGCCAGGGTCGGCCTAACCATGTCTTCCCTTGAATTTGCGGTCCCCTCCCCACCCCTCGGGCCGGCCTTCCCCCTCGAGATGGTGATCCCCCTGAAATCGGGTTCCGCCGGCCCGAATCCTCACACCCCCCGGTCCGTCCCCATTCCGGCCTGGCCTCCCCACCAGTGTTGGACTCCCCCGGATCGGGCCCGTTAAGTCGACCCCTCCCCATGTCCACCACTTATATCAACAAAGTTAAATGCAAAAATTAATGTGCGCAATATAACCTCGTCGTTGACGCGCCGTTAAACCACAATAATCTAATCAATCTCTAACTTATATCATATGAGTGGTCCCAGGTATATTTTTTAAGGAGATCCTGTGATTTTTGAAAATTAACACGGAACCGTTCAATCATAAAGGTTCAATCGATCAACTTAAAACTTTGCATAATTATTTGGACCAATATTTAATGAGTTTTTGGAAATTTTTATACAAGTCTGTGACGAAATTCAAGAATTATTGGCTTTTAATGACATTTTCGAATTCGATAGACAGAATTTCGGTTCGAGGTGTTGCGCGTATCTGTGCTCGCTCATCAACGCGTTACACAGAGCGTTATCCTAGTTAATAATATGTGTCCTTTAATAAGTACGTTAATTTTGTTACCTAAATCTTCTAACAACCATGTCTCATGGTTCATGTCAATCCATGTCACTTAAACATGGATAAGCCTCATTGTTTGATTTTTCAATGGAACTGAATGTGTCCTATGGAAAAGCTGTGGTCAATCACGTAATTATCATCATCTCACAACATCGATGGCTGTGACAATAATAAGTACAGAGTAGTAAAGAACTTCATTTTATTTATACAATGAAGAAAGTTCCTTGGTCATGGAAGAAGTTTCATCTGTGATTGATGAAACGAATGTTGTGAAGGAATCGGATGATTCAGCTGTGATGAAATGAGGATGCGAAGTGCCGGCAATATTGTCCGTGCCAAGTTGTTCAGTTGTTCTGGATTCAACGGCTGCACAGGAATTCCTGAAAACAAACACTAAGAAAAAGAGCAGTGGAAGGCCAAAGAAGAAGCTGCCAATATTGTTTGGCCGGATTTCAAAATCATTTGAATCTCAATAACCTAAAGCAATTACAAAGTTACAAGCTGCCTCAACACGTTATACTATATTTCGGCATGGTTATACTTAAATTGCGTACAAAATACATACATTTATTGTAGTACAGCTTTAGTACCCGATTGTTTGGCTCCAATCTGCCGTAATTGTTGTTTTAAAAGGTGTACTTTTATGTTTTCTCTCGCCATGATGGAGAACCGTGGGTTAAAACGTGCAAGGTCACACCCCCCTATAAGAGAGAGTTCTCACCAGTGATAGTGGCTCCGCCGACTATAGACATTCAAGCTAACTTTGATGGGAATCCAGAACACACCAATTCGCACTATTATCAATGGTCATTAAAATAGTAATAATAAAAAAATGGGTAATGGTTAAAATATGTACTTGCAAAAACACGACCATAGAAATTACAATACAGGGTCACATGTGACAAAAGCGGAGGGAGAAGACTGAATGACACTCGAAGTCACACCCTTTCGCAGTGCTGTTCTTAGTCACGTAGAGGAATCTGTCTGGCTTGCAGATTATAAGTTTTTGCAATCTCAAATAACATGGGAACATTCCTGTGTTATAACACTAAGATAATCTAAAAATATATCCCATTATAAAATGAATGTTTGTGTTCAGTTTCAATATGTACACCGTTAATTTTAACACGAGAACTCCCTATGTCCGTCAGTCACGGCCCAAATTTAATGCAAAAAAAATATTTGTGAAAATTCAAGATATAGGTCATGAAGGTATTGTGATTCAATAAGAAAATCTGTGGTTTCATTGTTATGCCGTTTGTTTTGATCATGCTGGGTCAACTATTGTAATAATTTCGTGACTGACGGACACATTTCCAGTGACACGACCTGCGGAGGTGAATTGTTTTATATTAAATGTAACAAAAATAGTTCTATGTGCATTAAAATATACTTTGAGGTATAAGTAACCAAATTTATATGTTTGAACGAATTATTGACATTTTTCAGTGAATGGCAGATATTTTAGCACAACATTTCAGTTCGTCATTTAGGTTCTGTTGGCGGACGTAACTGTACGCCATAGCGATTTATTTCATCAAATAAATTTATAATCAGAAAAACAATACCAATTATTAATCTAGACATGTCAAGCTTTGAAATTATACCATACATGTACGGTTTAAACACTTTTCAATAATTAACACTTATGTTGACATTTCCGTGGAACTGCCCACATGCAAAATAAGAGTTTGATTAGATTGATCGCAGACCATTTTCATTTTCAACCTATTAAGGAGTTCTTAATTTTACCAACAAACCAATGAATGGATTTCTAAAAAATTAGGGTCTGTAAACAGAAGGTTGTCTCTACATGTGTGCAAAATTTCAGATTGATCGGTTAAACGGTGGGACTTCTATTGCTCCAGTTAGCAGCCCCAAAAAAACATGTCCGTGTCAAAAGAGTCAAAAGGAGTCGCTCGCTCAATAACTTCCAATCCCTTGGATGCGTTCATATCCGCGTAGGAGGACAGGTGGTAAGAGCGTTGCGGTAGATGGCGGAGGAGGGGGGGGGGGGGGGGCAGGAAGGTGGTGACAGCGTTGAATCAATCATTTATAACATCCGAATATTAAACCGTTTACTTCATTGAATAGCAGCACCAACTTAAACTAAAATAATAGATACTCTTGATATATTTTTCATTTCACATATTAGGATGATCTTCCTTCACTCAGGCTCGCACGAAGCAATGTACTTCTCATCACATTTGTACTGTCGAATGTTTGGACCTTCTCCACATCCATATTTACTTTCTCACATTTCTCCATAAACAATTTAGGCATAAGTCCGGAAGAGCAAGTGAAATCGAAGTCAATCGTGAATTTCTTGTAACCTAACCTGGTTGGTTCTACAGGAACAGAATTGAACCTCGACAACCACTTCTACTCCGAATCAGTGAATTTGTCAAAGACACCTGTGACGTACATAGCCACTCCCACTTCGTAATCCTGAATTATGAAATAAGGTACTATGATCTTCAAATCTCTTCAATCATTTTCCACTTCGATTATCATGAGTTTGGAACGACTCACAATGCCCCCAAAGAATACGAAGATCTCCACGAGAAACAAGTTTACACAAAACTGCAGCAGAATCCTCTCGTATACGTCATTGCCGGCCTGTAAGGCTATAAATGACAGCCAGGGGATAAAACAGGAGTGATTTCTATGGAGCTCAGTTGGTCGAGCTATGAGTGATGGTTAGGAGATCAGGTCGTAAGCAAGCCCATTTGCTTGCTGGATGTTAGCACTAGGCTATGGACAGGAGGGTTAAACACATGTGAATCAGTTTGAGAGTTTGCGTTTTCTTGGTCTGGTGGTGGAAGGCGGCAAGGAAGATGGGGTGTGCAGAGCTGACACAGGTCTTTTGTATGCATCATGAGAGTTGACAATGATGTTGGATTGTTCCAAGATTAGTATGTTTTTGGAGAGAGGAAGTGATTGATAGAAGTTTTCAGCATGACGGATTAGGAGGTCCTGGATGTATGGCATTTGGAGTCCATTGTGCAGGTCGATAATTCTGGTTGCTCGCGGGGCGCCGGTTGCCATGCGCAGGCCTTTGTTTTGTAGAATTTGGAGTTTGGCAATGTTCGTTGATGAGGTTACGCCAGACCAGACGGGGGAGGCGTAGGTGAATGTGGGCTGGATAATGGATTTGTAAAGGTGAAGTTTAGTTCTGCATGCCATGGTTTTGTTTTTGAGGAGTGGGTATAGTGCTGCCATCTTGCAGTTGGCTCTTCTGTGGACTTCTTTAATATGAGCATCAAACTGTAGCCTTTTGTCCATGATGACTCCCAGGTATTTGGATTCATTGGTCCATGGAATGCTGATCCCTCGGAGTTGAAGTTCGAGGGCTTCTTTCATTTTCTTGGCGAACAGATTGGCTTGGGTTTTGGTTGCATTGATCTCAATGCGCCACAGTGAGTACCACGATGAGATGCTGTCTAGTGCTGGCTGGAGGTAGCTGACTGCTTTTGGAGCTCGTCGAGACTAGCCGAGGATTGCCAGGTCGTCGGCAAAGAGGGCAATAGTGATGAAGGGGAACGATGTTGGCAAGTCGTAGGTATATAGATTGAAAAGGATTGGAGCTAAACAAGAGCCCTGTGGTACTCCAGCGAGTATTGGGCGAACCGAAGACTGTGAGCTTAATTTGGAAACGAAGAATGTGCGGTTCCTGAGGTAGGACTCTACCAAGAGGACAAGGTATGTGGGAAAGTTGAGTGTGATTAGTTTGAATAGAAGGCCAGTATGCCAGACTCTATCGAAGGCTTTGGCAATGTCTAGGAATGCGGCAGCGGTGTAAGATGCCTTATTGTAACCCTCTGTGATTTTGTTGGTGACTCGGAGCAGTTGATGAATGGTGGAGTGTTCTGATCGGAATCCGAATTGTTCAGCAGGAAGAGTGTTGTTGTTTTCGGTGTGTTGTGTAAGTCGGCGGAGGATGACTTTCTCCACCATCTTGGACAGTAGCGGGAGCAGACTAATGGGTCTGTAGCTGCTTGGTTGTCGGGGAGGTTTGCCAGGTTTCAGGAAAAAGATAACTTTGGCCTGCTTCCATTGGTGAGGGAAGTGCTGTCAGGTTAGGACTGCTGTGACTATGGCCATAATTAGTTTCATGGCTTTTTCTGGTAGTTCTAAGATCTGTGGTTTTGTGATAAAGTAAAAGTAAAAGTAAACACGTCTTTATTTGATACGGCGAGATTAAGCACAGACGGCTTTTCTTCCACTTAACCGTTTACATGCTAGACACATTCAGTCACTTCAGTCAACTATAGTTAGCAAGAAGATTGAGTCAATATATATATATTTAAATATATAACTATTTTATCCTTATGACTAATTAAAATATAATATATCTAAAAATAAGAAGTATGACAAGATGCAAATTATGGCAGAAACTTTTCAGAACTTTCAAAATT
This sequence comes from Leuctra nigra, assembly GCA_934045905.1. NCBI lineage: Eukaryota > Metazoa > Arthropoda > Insecta > Plecoptera > Leuctridae > Leuctra > Leuctra nigra. Next base: position 1,136,487 of record OW203765.1, on the reverse strand, counting down.
ATTATTTTACCCGTATTAATAAATAATCTTTGAAATCCAATTGACGTTGCTAAATAAAGCAAGGTAAGATTATCATAAAACTAAAAACTAATATAATACTAAACTAGTCAATTACTTCAAGAATCAAGTATCCTAAGAATGTTAAAATATATGTAATTAAAACAATTTACTATAAACGGTTCATATATGGAATATAAAGCTGTAAACATACTTATTTGTAACAATGTAAACATTACTTATTAAGTTGGTTCTTTAGTTCTTTCTGGAAACCCTTAGTAGTTAGTTGTGATGTCATCCGATCCTGGAGCTTTGCCGTTAGGGTACTTCTCGACGATGTCTGCAAGTTCCGCGAAGGAGCAGGAGGCATTCTCTGGAAGTGGTTGGGATTCATGAAACTGTTGTCTGTGCTGGTGGACTAGGTTTTCGATAGCAAGGGAGTCATTGTTTGCTGGGTTCGGTGTGAACTGTTCTTGGAGTGAGTCGGCGAGGATTTCGGCTTTCTCCTCGGGGCTGTGGGCGACGTGGAGTGGGCCTTGTAGTGGTGGATCTGGCTCCGGACGGCGTTGTAGTTTGCGGCACATCGACCAGACAGTCCTGTCGGAGAATTCTAGCTGCCCTACTTTAGAGTCCCACATGGCTCGTCTGTGGTCTTGGATGTCTTTCTTCAGTTGCTTTTCTAGTTTGTTGTAGGTTGCTTTTAGGTCTGCTGTCCTGTGTCGTTGGTATGCTCGGCGTGCTCTGTTCTTGATGGTAATTGATTTCTTCAGGCCTGGGTGTAGATCATATATGGATGTAATGCTTTGTTGTGGAAAAGGGGACTGCTTTTTCTGTGGCTGTAGTTATTGCTTTTGTCAGGAGAGTGACTTGTCGCTCGAGCTCCTCCGGCGTGGATATTGTAGGATTGTCGGCCGAGAGGGAAGTGTCTATGCTCTCCCTGTATAGCTCCCAGTTTGCTTTGTGAAAGTTTCTTCGAATGCGAGGCACAGAGGGGAGATGTTGGTTGCCCAAGCGAATGAGGATTGGGTTGTGATCAGATGGTAGATCGATTACAGTTTCAATATCAAAGGAGCATTGAATGTTGTTGATGATTGCTATGTCAAGAACGTCTGGTTTCTTGAGAAGGTCTCCACAGTAATGCGTTGGTTCTCGTGGTCCTGCAACAATGTAGTCGTTTTGTCGGGAGTGCTTGTACAGAGACGTACCTCTGGCGTTGTTGATGCGGCTGTTCCAAGTCGTGTGCTTTGCGTTGAAGTCTCTGGCGATGATGGTAGCTACCGGATCCTGGAAGATGCTGTCGATGTCAGTGGGGTTGAACTTGGTACTGGGTTGTGAATACATAGAGATAAGTCTCATCAGCCCGTGTGCAGTAACGATCGTGGATGCTGTTGCTTCGATGGCCGACAGCGCTGGTAGGGTGGTCTCGTGGTTTTTGAACTGGCTTGATACAAGGATGGCTGTTCCTCCACCTCGATGTGCGCTTATTCTGTCGTTCCTGTAGGTGTTGAAGCCTTGTAGAGCGAGCTTGTCTGATGGGATGAGGTGTGTTTCGGAGATGAGTACGACACTGACAGAGTTCTCCTGAATGAAGGTATGGAGTTCGGGAAGTTTCGCCTTTAGACCGCCGTTAGCATTCCAGGCTGCTAGTATGATTGTTGTGGATCTAGGGGGCATTGGTGTTCTGGCCACGGACTAGTTCTACCAGAAGCTGAAGAAGGATTTTAATGGTTGGTGAAGTGTCCATTTGTTGAAGAGCAGAGGCGATCAGCTCAATGGTTGTCCAGATGTATGTTGGTGGGGAGGCCGGCAGGAGATGTGGTTGTCGAGGTTGTTGTTGCTGGCCTTGTGGTGGATTTGGGGCCATGAAACATGTTGCCTGGGGTTGTGAGGAGGCCTGGTTTGGTGGAGTTCTCTGTTGTTCTGAAGAGAAGGTCGGTGCTGTAGGGAGGTGCTGTTGTCCTCTCGCTGTTGGCTGTTGAGACTGATGTGCAGCTTGCACATAGGAGATTCGCTGATGTTGAGGTGGTGGGAAGGAGTTCTGAGCTGGTTGGAAGGAAGGTTGTTGAGTTGCGAGTTTGCGCACATTGCGTTGTGCGGTGCCTTCATGAATGGCTGCAGCTCTGATGTAAGCCTCGCAGCCGCGATAGCTGGCTGGATGGGCCTGGCCACAGTTGCAACATTTGCAAGGCGTGTCGCGTGGTTTGGGGCAGTTGCGACCTTGGTGGGCGCCTGCGCACTTTAAGCATTGCGCGATGTTGAGGCAGAAGGAGCTGGAATGGCCGTACCGCTGGCAATTGTAACATTGATAGGGGCCCTTTGGGCCCAAATACTGCTCCACCTTCACTCTGCAGTGAAGGAGTGACTTGATGTCAGCTAACGGGCTGGTAGCTGCGCCTGGCTTTAGTGTTACTACGAATAGTGGGAACGGGTTCTTGTCCGCCGTGTGGGATGTAAGCTGGCGGACGCTGTCGACATCAAAACCAAGCTCTGACAGCTCGAGTGCGATGTCGTTGATGTCGCAGATGGTTGGCAGTCCCCTGATGACTGCCTTGATTGGTTTGCTTTCCCGAGTTGGGAAAGTATGAAATCTGATGTTGCGGTGGGTCAGATTCTCTATCAGGTCTCGATACTCATGAATGTCGGATTGCTGTATTTTAAAGCTATCCTGCCTGGGGGTTATTGTAAATGAAGATTTGGCGAAGTTCTTTACCACTTCTAATAGTGGACGATATTGCGTCACACCATAAACTATTATTGGTGGTATATACGATTTTTTTGCTCCGGGAGCTCCAGATGAATTTGCGTTGTCGTCATTGGCGGTTGTCTCCATCTCGTCTGGAGAGTCGGGCGTGGTCAGAGGCGAGAAGCGGTTGCTTGTCAAAACAGCTGTACCAGAGTCATTTGAACTGTATCTCTTGCCTGATGCAGTCTGGTTCGTGTTCGGCTCGAACCAGTTGCCGAGGGATGGCGAGTCGACATGTTGTACGTCGATGAGTGCCGGCTGTTGAGTGCCGCTCGTCGTCGGTTGGTTCAAGTCGCTCGTCGTCGGTTGGTTCGGGCCTTTTATGGCACCGATCTTGACGGTGAGCTCCATTGCAGCCTTCAGTTTGGCGCCGCTCAGTTGTCTGCTGCCTTCGTTTCCGCGCCTCTCAGAAGTTGCACTGAGGGGAGCGGAGTCCTTCGGTGTCGGTCTGGGTGGCATTGTCGGCGCACGCGGTTGCCAGAGCTACGCACTTTTTAGTTGTGGTTCCCTCCACGAGCGCTAGTGCGCATGCGGGAGGTAGAGTGCTCTATCGGATGAAATCGGAACTAGTGTTGAAATTTTTTGCCGTGAGCGCTAGTATACAGCCGCGAATGTTGCAGGTGGTGTGCTCTATCGGAGGATTTCCGAACTAAGATGGAAAGTGTTCGCCGCTAGTCTTATGCGTAGCGGTCCCTAGCGGAGGGATTAGAACTAATTGCTGGGGTTTTGGGCGTGGTCGCGCCCAAAAGCAGACACAAAGAGATTTCGAACACAAAGGAAATAATTTGAATAAGCAAATAAAAATATCGAGACAATGTCCACAACCATTAGACATGCAAAGTGTCACTGTCACCACCAATCACCAGGGCTGGCTGAGCCCTAGACAGGGCTAGCCGCGTTAAAAGTACTTGTCCACCCAGTAAACAAAGGAAACAATGCACACAAATATAAAAACGTAAATAAAAGCACTGTTAGGTAATGTCACTAGCTAAAAATTGCTATAAAGTCACAAGGAGAGTTAGTCTCGAATCTGAGCACCACAAAAAGCACAAAACACAAGAAAATACCACAACTTTAACTAAATACCCAACGGCTGGTGTGTTGGATACCTCGGTTCTCGTTAGATCACCGAGGTTAAGCAACATTGAGCGCGGTCAGCGATTGGATGGGTGACCATTCAACTCTGCCTTGCCAGGTTGCTGCCGTTGGGTCAGAGAGACTGGGGTGTTTGGGGGTCAGTGTGACGACCTCCCTCCACCTGTTATCAGTCTCTCGACGGCGCGGGTTGTGGAGGCTCGTGCTGTGAATGTTACACCGTCCTTCGGAAGGGACGTTAAGCCGTTGGTCCCCTTGGTATTTTTCGTCAGGAGTAGGCTACATGCCGGTACCGGGTTTCCTCTCCTCCCTTCTCTATATTACATTCTCACTAGTGGAGCCTGGCTCTGTTGAGAATATAGACTTAATAATAATAAATAAAGAGGAGCACTACAAAATGATCAACAGGTACCCATACAGGGTTGCCAGCACTCTCTACACAAAACTGGTTACTGTCATCCTCATTGTACTTCCGGAAAGTGAAACCCAGAAAAAAACACTCCGTGTAAAAACGGCAGCCAAGTCTCTTTACTTTAAAAAAATTCAGCACTGAAAAGGAGTGATATCAAAAAAGGAGCCAAGTCAATTATCTTCCAATATTTTTACCCAACCTTTGAAATATCAAAATCACCAAGCAACTGCATTGCAACTGCATTGCAAACAGCAACTGCATTGTCAGTGGCACCAACAGGTGGTTCACTCGTATCGACTTCGGATTGAATTTGAAATTCAACATTGTCGCCGTCATCGAATGCGTCCAGAAGATTTTCTGGCGATCCAGGCAGTTGGATTTGGGCATAGAGTTCGTTTGTTGTTTTGAGTAGTCGAAGAGCGGCAAACACTTTGTTCACATCAACAAAGTTTTCCCAAACAACTTTGGTCTTTGTCGGAATGCCGCGTACCAATATGTACATCTCCTGATCCCTCATAATGGGATCCAGAGGTGATGGCAGCTTCTTTAGAGTTTCCTCTAGTGGCAAAGGCAAATGAAAGGTCCTGCCCTCACCTTCTTCACCCCCCACCGACGGCTGCCACCTTATCGCGGTGGAGGGTTTTGTGTTGGCCAACGATCCATTGCAGCTACGCCGGCGAGCATATGCTCATGTGTAAGGGCTACCCATGCCGGACAGGTCAGTGGTAAGGTCCAGACAAAGAGCAGCCAGGGTTGGCCTAACCATGTCCTCCCTTGAATTTGCGGTCCCCATCGGGCCGGCCTTCCCCCTCGATGGTGATCCCCCTGAAATCGGGTTCCGCCGGCCCGAATCCTTACACCCCCCGGTCCGTCCCCATTCCGGCCTGGCCTTCCCACCAGTGCTGGACTCCCCCGGATCGGGCCCGTTAGGTCAACCCCTTCCTAATGTCCTCCACTTAATTCAACAAAGTTTAAAGTAAAATAATTGATGTGCGCAATATAACCTCGTCGTTGACGCGCCGTTAAACCCTATTAATCTAATCTAATCCTTCTTCACCCTATGGCTATGGGGCACGTTTCTACGAGCTACTGTACCCATGCTTGTTACAACTTGGAAAGCTTTCGCGCGTTGGATAAGTATCTTCTCGTAATCGTTGAGATCTGCAATCTCTTTTGGACGTGGCTGAACGACAAGATCGTTTAAGACGCACGTCGAGGGTAATTCACGCTTTCTGAACTTACCCACACAGAAGTGACAAATGAACTCACTTGGTTCCACATGTCGGCTCTCATTGAATTCGAGGAAACGTTTCCAATGAGGCAACGTTTCGGGGTTCAAAGGCTTCTTCATGTTGCTTAACGCGGTGACATCGCGTTTGTAGCAAAGCTTTTCACAGGAAATGCACGCGTACTTGGGCAAGTCCAGCGAATGCTTGGTGAAAGCTTTGAATGCATTCTTGCTAGAATCAAAGATTGCAGACTCACTTATTTCGTTCTCGCAAGACACATGTTGATAGGCATTTGCTTTACGTTCAGTTAATGAAGCCACCGATCTAAGTTTTGATACATCACAAAACTTGATTGCTTGGTCAAGCTCTCGCCTCTCTTTGTTTGCTGCACGCAATTTGTATAGAGTGTTCACTAAGAAGCGTACCTCGTGATAATGAGGAGCAAGTGTTCTCAAGAACAAAAGCTTTGATGCACAACACTTGTGCGAAACGTGGCAATCAATTGGATGACCTTGTATGTCAAAACGCATGAACGTTGCTATCTTGCTGCAAGAAGCTAAGTCAACAACTAGATCTACTGCCATTTTCGAAGTGCATGTTGAGAAAGTTCTCACAATCTGTTGCATTCGATTCGTGATTGCCTCTTGGTCAACGTTACACAAGTCTTTACTGCATGTCCAAATGTCAGCAGAACCTTGTGGATGCTTTTTGTAAATGCAGGCATGAAAATGTGTGCTGCCTCGCCGTGGTCGTTAATGGCGATTGGCTTAACACTATTCTCGTACACGTTGTACGTGTATTCATAGAAATAGGGCTCGGAACCCGCCGTGTGCAAAGATGATCCGCACAAGGAGGTCATCTTGTCGGCATTGACATTAGATTTGCACTCGGAGAGTCTAGTAATGGCGACTGTGCAAGCCTCTCTCAACTTTGCCAGACACTTTTTGAATGATGTGACATACTTCTTGCGTGCAATGCACCATTTCAGCCTCCATGCGATTGTCGACAGCGCTGTTTCCATGCAGCTTTGATACAAGCTCGACAGTGGCCCTTTCTATTGAGCCCCTGTACTTCAAACAATCGACAGTGCGTCGGTACTTTTTGCGAATGTTATCACACACTCTATTACGCCTCTTTCTGGCGTTGATTGCGTCCCTGGCGGCACGATATCGCTAGAGCATCGGCTCGCCGTTTAGACATATTAGCAATGTATGTAGCCTTCGCCTGTGCTTTTCTTGAGCCAGCATTAGCTACGTATGATGCCTTATTATGCTGCTTCTTTGGAACTGGATTGGCTCTGTAGGCTGCTTTAGAGTACTCCTTCATTGGAACAGGATTGGCTCTGTAGGCTGCTTTAGAGTACTCCTTCATTGGAACAGGATTGGCTCTGTAGGCTGCCTTAGTGCCGTTCTTCCTTGGAACAGGATTGGCTCTGTAGGCTGCCTTAGTGTGCTCCTTCATTGGAACAGGATTGGCTCTGTAGGCTGCTTTAGAGTACTCCTTCATTGGAACAGGATTGGCTCTGTAGGCTGCTTTAGAGTACTCCTTCATTGGAACAGGATTGGCTCTGTAGGCTGCCTTAGTGTGCTCCTTCATTGGAACAGGATTGGCTCTGTAGGCTGCTTTGGAGTACTCCTTCATTGGAACAGGATTGGCTCTGTAGGCTGCTTTAGAGTACTCCTTCATTGGAACAGGATTGGCTCTGTAGGCTGCTTTAGAGTACTCCTTCATTGGAACAGGACCCCACCAATGGCTGGCACCTTAGCGCGGTGGTGGGGTTTGCGTTGGCCAATGATCCATTGCAGCTACGCCGGCGAGCATATGCTCATGTGTAAGGGTTACCCATGCCGGACAGGTCAGTGGTGAGGTCCAGACAAAGAGCAGCCAGGGTCGGCCTAACCATGTCCTCCCTTGAATTTGCGGTCCCCTCCCCTCCCCTCGGGCCGGCCTTCCCCCTCGAGATGGTGATCCCCCTGAAATCGGGTTCCGCCGGCCCGAATCCTCACACCCCCCGGTCCGTCCCCATTCCGGCCTGGCCTCCCCACCAGTGTTGGACTCCCCCGGATCGGGCCCGTTAGGTCGACCCCTCCCATGCCCACCACTTATATCAACAAAGTTAAATGCAAAAATGCAAAAATTAATGTGCGCAATATAACCTCGTCGTTGACGCGCCGTTAAACCACAATAATCTTGGAACAGGATTGGCTCTGTAGGATGCTTTAGTGTGCTCCTTTCTCGGAACAGGATTGACTCTATAGGCTGCCTTAGTGCGGTTCTTCCTTGGAACAGGATTGGCTCTGTAGGATGCTTTAAAGTACTCTTTCTTTGTGTCAAGATTGGCTCTGTAGGATGATTGAAACTGATGTTTCCTTTTGTCAGGATTGGATTCGTAAGCTAATCTTGATTTGGTGCGTTTTGAATCGGCATTCATATGATACACCGAACGCGCCTTAGCCCGAATCTGCTCCATTGTTTGAGTCTTTACCACCTTACTAGGACTGCACTGAAGTGACGACTCAATGTCGACATCAGGAGATTTTCGCTTATGTCCTTGGCCTCGTAAAGTGTTCAATTTCTCAATTCCTCTATCTGGAGTCGATTAGATTAGATTAGTTTGGTTTAATGGAGCGTCAACGACGAGGTTATATTGCGCACATTAGCGCCAAACTAGCGCCAAACGATTCGGACGGTCATCTTTATAAAATATCAATAGTCTAAATAGAAATGTACTATTACCGAAACCGGAAATGATGTCTTAAAAATGAAAAATCAGACTAAAATCATCTTTTATAACAATATATTCAGAAGGCTTTTATGTTATATAACATTTTTAAATACATATTTTAGGTGGCACTGACGCCAGCCGCCATTTTGAAAACCGGAAGTAATGCCATAACTCGAGAACGGCTGGACCGATTGGAACCAAACTTTCGCTTTACTTCATAGCATATTATTTTATTTATATTATTTTTGTTTTCAAACGGCTGGACCGATCGGAACGAAATTTGTGCCAATCGATTCAGATGGTCATCATTATGAAGTATCACAAAAAATAATATTATTTTCTTATTTTCTAAACCGGAAGTGACGTCATAAATACGCAATATTTAACTTATTTCAACAAATTATACTTAAAATACATACATAATTAACTTACATTGTAACATAGACAATACAATTTATAAATTCATGGTAGCAGTGTTCTCGGCCGCCATTCCTGAAACCGGAAGTGACGTCATATATCTAAAACGCCTGTACCGATTGCAACTGAACTAGCTCCTGCGTATTCATTCTGCTATTTATTTGAAAAATCAATTGTGAAAAATGAATAAACAAATAAACGGTACCGGAAATGGCGGCAGGAACCTTAAATGAAACCGGAAGTGACGTCATATATTACAAACGGCATGACCGATTTTACGGAAATATAGGGATTATGAATTCAGATGGTCGTTCATTAAGTATCAACTAGATAAAACTAGATTGTTTTCTTATTACCTATACCGGAAATGACGTCATAAATATGCTAAATGACACTAAATTCACCAATTTATACTTTTAAATAGTAAACGTACATAGTAATTAATTATAAATTCAAGGTTGCAGTGTTCTCGGCCGCCATTTTTTAAACCGAAAGTGTCGTCATATATCGAAAACGGCTGTACTGATTGCAACCAAATTTAGGAAATGTGTAGGTCTAATAATTATGAATTAAAGACGACATTATTTTCGGCCGCCATTTTTAAAACCGGAAGTGACGTCATATATCGAAAACGGCTGTACCGATTGCAACTAAATTATGTAAATATGTAGGACATATGATTATTGATTATGAATTCAAGACGACATTATTTTCGGCACCATTGTTAAAACCGGAAGTGACGTCATATATCGAAAACGGCTGTACCAATTGCAACCAAATTTTGGAAATGTGTAGGACTAATAATTATGAATTAAAGACGACATTAGTTTCGGCCGCCATTGTTAAAACCGGAATTGACGTAATGTATCGAAAACGGCTGTACCGATTGCAACCAAATTTTGGAAATATGTAGGACTTTTGGAGTTAATATTTGTTCAGATAAAGTATATAATTTTATTGATTCAAATGTTAAGTACAATTCTGTTTCCACACTCTTACTCGCTACTTCAACAATCCAAAAACCACTGCCTTCCCTATCTCTTTCTCTTCTTTTCTTCTACTCTCTTTCGCCGTGTCTGGCCTCCTGGATTACAACCAGGGCCGCCACAGGACTCCCCCCCCTCCCCCTAGTGGAGGAGGGTGCTGACGTCACGAAGACACAACGAGACGGTCCGGAAAATGGACTCGTCGTCCATAACGTGTGGTAGTCCCGGTAGCTGGGAGCGATGAAGTCCCGTCAGTACCGTCGTTTGGCGCCGAGTTGTTTCCGACGCCGATGTTTGGCATCTGGACGGGGAGGTCAACAGATGGAGATTGATCGGTTTCGATAAACGCCGGTTTTAAACGGTCGATGGAAACTACGATGTGTTTTCCGTCCCGCAGGATGTTGAAAAACTTGTCTTTTCGGGAGATGACCTCGTACGGTCCATCGTATCGCTGCTGGAGAGGCGTTCGCACTGCATCATGACGCACAAATACGTGCAAACATGACGCAAGATCTTTGAACACGAAAATTGCATGTTGGCCATGGTGAGACGGTTTCTGGGGACGTAGTTGCGAGAGATGACGTCGGAGGCGGTCGACGTAAGCCGACGAGGATTCGGTCGCCGCTGTAGAGGGTGAGAGGTACTCTCCCGGTAGGCGAAGAGTTGTACCATAGACTAGCTCGGCTGATGTTGCTTTTAAGTCTTCCTTCCATGTGGAGCGGATGCCCAACATGACCCAGGGCAGCGCCTCCGTCCACTTCTCGTCACCGTGACACTTCAGTGATGCCTTGAGTTGGCGGTAAAGACGTTCAACCATACCGTTGGATTGGGGATGGTAGGCGGTAGTCCGGAAATGAGTCATGCCGGATATATTGCTAAACGCGTGAAAAAGGCTGGACTCGAATTGTCGTCCCTGGTCTGTCGTGATGCGGAGAGGAGTGCCGTATCGCGTAATCCATCCCGTGACAAGGGCGGCGGCTACCGCCTCCGCTGTAATGTCAGTGATTGGTATTGCTTCCGCCCACCTCGTGAAACGATCCACGCAGGTGAGAATGTACCGATAACCATCAGACACTGAAAGAGGTCCAACCAAGTCAATGTGTATATGTTCGAATCTGGCATCGGGTGTGGAGAAATGTCCAATCGGCGCTGTCGTGTGACGCGTGACCTTTGACCGCTGGCAGGTAAGGCAAGAGCGGGCCCACTTACTGCAGTCCTTGTTCATCTCAGGCCATACGAAAAAAAAATTGAACCCTTTTTTACCTAAAAAAACGATGCGCCAAGTATTTTTTAATTTTCAAATAAAGTTTTGACTTGGCTCATTTTTTGATATCACTATACGTTTCAGTGCAGAATTTTTAGATTTCATATTTTTTTTTTAGTTGAAGAGACTTGGCTGGTATTTTTACACGGAGTGTTTTTTATGGGGATATCAGTTATTTTTTTAGTTTATTTACACAACTTGTAAAACTTATTGGGGCAACAATGGATAATTCCTTAATTCCTTTAAAAAAATACGCCATTTCCGAATTAGTTACTAAGAAAATTTTGTTTGGAGCTAAATATAAACTTGAAGTGATATGCCATGAAGAATTGCGAAAGCATCGTTCCAATAGGTCCAGCCGTTTTCGAGATATGGCATCACTTCCGGTTTTCAAAATGGCGGCTGAAAGTTCTTACACATTGTATTAATATGTATATAAATACTAATATTTCATTATAAGCCTTCTGAATATGTAGTTGGTTTTTATTTTTTATATTTTTTTTTGTCTGGGGCTGAACGTCGCACTGTTCTGCAGCGAGGCTAATGGCGACGGATGAATGATTATGATGATGATTGGGAGATGATGGTGAAGAGTAGGTAAGGATGGAAAGTTGGAAGGAGGCGGTCGTGGCCTACCAGCCTAAACGGCTGGGTTGATTGACCCGAAATTTTCACCACATATACAGCTCGTCTGCCTGATGATACCTTGCCCTTATGAATTTTTTGTGCCGCCATTTTGAAACCGGAAGTGACGTCATATCTCAAAAACGGCTAAACCGATCGGAACGAAATTTGCGCCAATCGATTCAGACGGTCCTTTATATGAAATAACAACAGTGAAATTAAAGTTTTCTAATTACTGAAACTGGAAATGACGTCATAGTTTAGCGAAATCTGCCTAAATTCACTTCCCCTTTATATAAAAACCAACTACATATTCAGAAGGCTTATAATATGTCATTGACTTGGCTCCTTTTTTGATATCACTACTTTTCGGTGTTGATTTTTTTTAAAGTAAAGAGACTTGGCTGCCTTTTTTACACGAAGTGTTTTTTTCTGGGTAGCATTTACATAGCAACAAGCACAACTTTTCTTAGCAACCAAATAACAAAGGCGTAATTTTTTAAAGGAATAATAGTCTTTGGTGCCACAATATAATGTTACAAGCTGTAAGAATAAACTGAAAAAAGGAGTGGTATCCCCATAAAAAACACTCCGTGTAAAAATACCAGCTAAGTCTCTTCAACTAAAAAAAATAGAAGAAATCTAAAAATTCAGCACTGAAAAGTAGTGATATCAAAAAATTGGCCAAGTCAAAACTTTTCAAAAATTACTTGGCGCATCGTTTTTTTAGGACATGTATAGATGAGTACATTTCATTTCCTGCCTTTCTATTCTATTTATATGCACGATGCGCCAAGTATTTTTTGAAAAGTTTTGACTTGGCCAATTTTTTGATATCACTACTTTTCAGTGCTGAATTTTTAGATTTCTTCTACTTTTTTTAGTTGAAGAGACTTGGCTGGTATTTTTATACCGAGTGTTTATATGGGGATTTGGTATTACAAGTGCATAAATTACACTGCATCTAATGAAATGTATCAATATTTGCACAAAAGATTCCATCGTAAATCATAATAACACTGAGAATGAATAATTACTTGATTATTCAATGAATTTAACAAAATAGAGAGTACAAAATATAATACGCACTCACCTAAGTCTCTTCCAGAATTTGGTCAGTCTTCAGTTTTTCGATAACAAATGCAATAGCCTTCTTGAGAATCGCATTTCACTGCCACATTGAAGCGATAAACCAAGGTCGACGTGTTGAAGAAATAAAATATTTACACATCATGTAGGTAACGTTCTACTAAACATTATGTCAGTAACGCGAGAGAAGTGGCAGACACGTAAAGTAGTACACATAAAAGGGTTCCATTTATTTCAGTATTATTGAGTTGTTTTTGCTTTAGGGCTGTTTTTCAATGATGTGTTCAAACCAGTAGTTAAGTTTAAGTGGTCATTCAAGGAATGTCATTTGGTTGTTGCCATGGCAAAATAGTACTTATCGACTGTTTAAAATTTAGCAGTGCATTGAAAACTTAACCTCAGTCCTAGAAATGCAATGCTCTGCTAAATCAGAAGTTATGGTTCAACAATTACCTAATAGCCATTCTAGGATATTAATTGGTTGTTGCCATGCCAATGAGTTCTAACAACCATCTAACATTAACGATAGCATTGAAAAACTGGCCCTTAATCTGTGAAAAGAATTGGAGCAATTTACTCGTAATTTAGGTTTAACGGGTAAACCCGTAGGTACTTGGATAGCAAGCTAGATAGCAAAAGTTTTGTTCCGCAGCTTACGACATATATCACAACTTCCGGTTTTAAAATGGCGGCTGAAAGCATCGATACAATATTTTCATAATATAAGTACTAATATTTCATTATAAGCCTTCTGAATATGTATTTTAAGTTTTTATATGACGGTGGAGTAAATTTAGGCAGATTTCGCAAATATATGACGTCATTTCCGGTTTCAGTAATTAGAAAAATTTGTTTTACTATTGATATTCCATTATAGGACCGTCTGAATCGTTTGACGCTAGTTTCGTTCCGATCGGTTAAGTCGTTTTCGAGATATGACGTCACTTCCGTTCTCAAAATGGCGGCACAAAAAATTCATAAGGGCAAGGTATCATCAGGCAGACAAGCTGTATATGTGGTGAAATTTTCGGGTCAATCGACCCAGCCGTTTAGGCTGTGGCGGAGACCGCGGAATTTATTGGAAGATGAGGAATCATTATTATTATCTTAAGAAAGCCGTACAATTTCACGGTTTTCACGGTCCTCCAGCTCGCAAACGGCGTAACCTATTGCTCCCATATTTGGTATATGTTGTAGGGTGGGCCATAGCTCGAAATTAAGATATTTCGCAACAATGTTAGATTTCCCATTTTTATGATCCAGTAGGCCGAAAATGCCACTTTGATGCTTACAGTAAAAGTGGGTTGCTCCAACCTTTTTATATGAGAGTGTGAGCGCGCCGTACGACTTGGCTGGCGTGGAGCGACCGCTCCACTAGATTTGCATTGGGAAAGTACTGGGTCTTGACCCGAATAAGTCCTGTTGGATTGTTATGTACATGTGCAAAGTTCATCTTTGCGAGGATGCTGCACTCCATCAAATCCAGAAGGGCAATGAAGCTACAAGCATCTTTCGGCAACAGACCCGTCATAGTGTATTCAACCCCATCGTGGCCAATCGTTGTAGCAAATCCTTCATAATCATCCATTTCATTAGATAATATCGGACTAAAAAGGACAAAATACGATGTAGAATGCTAGAGGATAATGTTTTGCAACCTACATGTAAAGGATTTGTCTAGTTTTCAATATTTGTGAATTTTATAGCACATTTTCTGGAACTCGCCACAGAAAATGGTCATGACTGTTACTTTTAATATGTTGTGAAATATGGTTAAATTAACTAAGTAATAATTCTTGTATTTGTTTATTGTCTATAATAATACTTCTCTTTTGTAAGAAAAAAATTTATGTCCTTGTAAATTTTATAATTTAAGAGTTTTCTGTCTCTTTAAATGTCATGAGTGTTACTTTGTTGCTGATTGCATGTCTATTTGTTCCTATCAATTCGAACATAATTAATTCTTAGCTACAATATATAGATCATTTTCAAGCCATTGGGTTCATAATTCGAATGCACTTACTGAATAATATTAGTATTGTTTGATTTAAACATATCTTAAAGTGATCATTGAGGTAACATTCATGACTTTTGGTAACACTCATGACTCTACGTAACAATCATGGACTGAGTGCAAGAGTTAGATACAAATAAGATATCAGACCAGTAGGTAACATACATAATTTCAAATATATTACTTCTCAAAAACATCAACAGGTTGAGAAAATATTTCCATGAACGTTTGGAGTTGGTAATATTTCGATAATGTCATCAAACGAAACATAAGATGGTGCCTTGTCCTCCATTTAGAAAACTTTTTTTTCCCCTTACACCTCAAAAACATTACTTTAACTTCGCCATCTTTTTCCATGTCCTCTTGGCAGAAAGCAACATAACGGTAACACACTTTCGCCTTGGAGCGAATTTGTTCGCTGTGAATGCGAACAAGAATGTATGTTCCGTGTTGAATGTTGCGGCCTGTAAGAGCTGTCTTTGACACATTTGAACAGGAGATGTTTTGTCAGCAGGTGCTTCAATTGATGATGGCCCGTCAGATTCTTCTTCGCTAGATGTGTAGACCATATCGAGGTCGCTCGGTCGATTGATACAACGTCGTTGTCTGTTATGGTAAATGACAAGAGCATATTTTCGCACTTGGCCCATTGTTTTCTGCACAATAGCATGCTATTGGACGATGACTCATGACACCTAACGAATGTGTAAATATTTTATGGATCTTCTGGGTTCCTTTTACGGGAGTTAACTTTTCGGGAATATTTCGGGAATAATCGTCGATGGTATCTTGAGTTATGTAGAAGTGAGTTATTTTCGAGCTTCAACTTGACTCAATGTGTCGAACACATTCTTCGCTGTGTCGATGTCTGTGCCGTGTGCCACAAATGCGTCCGCTGTCCTTTTGACGGCAGCTCTAATGCCGTCAGCGGCGCCTTTGCCATGGCCAGCTTCAAAGAAGGACCACGTGCCAGCTGAAAAGCCAATTTTAAAAAGACTTGACGTCAGGAAGAAGATTTTTTTTTCTGCGTGTGGTTGGCGATTGTTGACTTTTGCACGTCCCTGGTTTTATTGGCGATTGTTGACTATTGCACGTCCCTGGTTTCATTGGCGATTGTTGTCTATTGCACGTCCCTGGTTTCATTGGCGATTGTTGACTGTTGTACGTCCCTGGTTTCATTGGCGATTGTTGACTATTGCACGTCCCTGGTTTCGTTGGTGATTGTTGACTGTTGTACGTCCCTGGTTTCGTTGGCGATTGTTATCTATTGCTCGTCCCTGGTTTCATTTGTGATTGTTATTTATTTATTTTATTTATTTATTATCGTAAACACACAAAAATACTTACATTCCGTATCCACAAAGCCAACGGCTTTTCTGTGGATTAATAATTAAAGAAAATTAGTGGATACAAAAAATGTTTAAACAATTTACAAGAAAAGGGAGAAAATACATAATAACATGATTAACAAAGAAAAAAACAAATATTTTATACATCATCAGAGTATTCATGCAACCAAAATTTCACTTCTTTCATTAAACTACTATAATTATCTAAAGACTTAATTTCTTGCGGCAACTGATTGAAAATGTAAGGGACAGAGTAATTTAAACATCGCTTTCCATACTTATTTGTAAATCTGGGGAGTATTAAAGAAACTGGATTTACCATTGATCTAGTGGCCCTGGAATGATTGTAGATAATTTTTAGTTCGTTGGAATAAAAATATTTTATTTTGAATTTATATTTATACAAATCGGATATTGGAAGGAAATTGAGATGTTCGTACATTAATTGAGTGTTATTGGTACATTTGAGCTCAACGGCATTAGGGGTCAAATTCTTGATCATTCTATCCTGTATAGATCGAATGACTTGAAGGTGAACATTGGACGTGCTGCCCCAAGCAAGTAAACCGTAAGAAATTACAGATTCCACTAAACCAGAATATATTAATTTTAAAATTCTAACAGGTAAAAAAGATTTTACATGAAACAATTGAAACGAGCAAGAACGTAATTTGGAAGCTAAGTTATTTATATGAGGTCTCCAGGAAAAGAATTTATCAATTGTTATACCTAAATATAAACAAGTATCAACCTCCTCAATCAGATAAGTACAAGTACACAAAGCAAAATCTAATGTATGTAAATAATTAAAACAATAACGTTACAGGATCTAACCTACTTGCAATTGAAGGTGAACAAATGAGAATAAACTTAGTTTTTGTACTATTTACTAACAAATCATTATCATGAGTCCACATCAACAATGTATTGAAATAAGACTGAAGAATTAGCTGAGCCTGTTATAAATTTTTATGGACAGATACTAGAACAGTGTCATCTGCGTACTTATAAATTTTACAATTTTGAATATAACTAGGTATGTTATTTACCCAACGGCTGGTGTAATGGATACCTCGGTTCTCGTCAGATCACCGAGGTTAAGCAACATCGAGCGGGGTCAGCTGTTGGATGGGTGACCATTCAACTCTGGCCTGCCAGTTGCTGCCGTTGGGCCAGAGAGACTGGGGTGGTAGGGAGTTAGTGTAACGACACCCCTCCACCTGATATCAGTCTCTCGACGGGCGTTACACCGTCCTTGGGAATGGACGTTAAACCAGCAGGGCGCAGGGAGCTAACTACTCACTCGCTTAACATCCCTAAGTTACGAATCCTCAACCAACTTCACCTCCTATATAATGGCGCATCGTCAATGGAGTAGAGTTGTTGAGGCGGCAATAGGACTACCAGTCCTGTAACGCCATTAAAAAAAAAAAAAAAAAAAATGTTATTTACATTCATAACCTAACCTACCTGACAGTAGTAGGTTATGGGCAGAGCACACTTACTAATGCCAATGTTGCAGTTCACATCGTACACTCTTCTATTTTCTTTGCAGCTCTGCCAGGAAGATGTGTAAATATTAGTTTCATATGCACAGTTTTGACACTTCACTACGAAATTCGAAGCAATACCAATCTTGGTTTCTGAAATCGTATGGCGTGTTGACAAATCCTTAGAACAAAGCTGGTACACTAACTAAGCAGCAAACAAAATACATAATCTATTATTCTTCTTCATTCTTTTTCGATCAGAATGCTGCTTTCATCACTTTCTTCATTTTTATTATTCCACGGAAAATTTTCTATGAGTTTCCCGGTGGATTTTCTCAAAAAGCACCTCTCCTTATATTATGTTTTCCATCGGCCATTTTTCATACAGGACAGCAGCTGATGATTTCGTAGATTACAGTGTTGCCTAACGTCCCAATGACGAAATTAACTACTAACTTATCAACACAGCGACGAAATTAAAGTGAAAGAAAATAATTCAAATTGTTGTCAAATAACAACAGCATAACTGTATATTTATAATTTGTGCTGTAAATATGATCCCAGAAAAAAACACTCCGTGTAAAAAAGGCAGCCAAGTCTCTTTACTTAAAAAAAATCAACACCGAAAAGGAGTGATATCAAAAAAGGAGCCAAGTCAATGACATTTCCAAATATTTAATCGTATCTTTGAAATAGAAGTATAAACACCGAGAAATACTTTACAAAAGGACTTGGCGCATCGTTTTTTAAAGACATTTTTCTATTCATAAGCATATGCCATTTATATACAACCGTAATTTAGAATTTTTAGAATAATAGGGACACAACTTTCAATTACATATTATACCTACATACCTACTGTAAAATATTTTCTATTTGAATATGTACGCGATGAAACTTGTTGCCTATATTTGTAATAAATATACAATAGTTATCTTCATATTATTGTTTCGTGGTCAACATAATTAAGTCTCATGCGTTACACCTTCTCACAATGAAATACATTTCTATTAATCCACATTTTATAACAATACATTTCACAAAGTACACAGTGAAGTCACATTGAACAACTATTAAAACCATAATAATATATACCATATAATGGTATAATATATACCATAATAATATACTTCCATAATATAATAGTGTTCTATAAATAGTTAGTAATTATTTGACAACTTTTCATGATTTCCCTCAGTCATGATCAAATTATGAAAAGATATCCTTCTAATATCACCATATTAACAGTGCTATAAGAATATATATGAGCCCACTTCCTTGTTATTTAATTCTACCTCCCTTATTATTACTTCTATTACAGCATGACATCTTTCTTCTATCGCCATTACAAAATTATAAAATAGCCATTACCAAAAGTAGCTTGATTCATAGATCCTGGCTCAAATAAAAAGAGGAATATGTACCTACTTGTTAATAATCTTTCCACTTTTAGGATAGAATGATGTCTTTAAAAAAACGATGCGCCAAGTCCTTTTGTAAAGTATTTCTCGGTGTTTATACTTCTATTTCAAAGATACGATTAAATATTTGGAAATGTCATTGACTTGGCTCCTTTTTTGATATCACTCCTTTTCGGTGTTGATTTTTTTTTAAGTAAAGAGACTTGGCTGCCTTTTTTACACGGAGTGTTTTTTTCTGGGATATCACTTCTTTTGTTAGTTTATTCATACAGCTTGTAGCACATGTCCGAGCAAGGACTAATTTCTTTAAAAAAATACGCCTCAACCGATTAGGATAGGTACTAAGAAATTACAATCGGTCCAGCCGTTTTCGATATATTATAACGTCCCTTCCGGTTTTGAAATGGCGGCCGAAATTAATGTCGTCTTGAATTCATAATTATTAGTCATACTATTTCCAAAATTTGGTTGCAATCGGTACAGCCGCTTTCGATAATGACGTCACTTCCGGTTTTGACAATGGCGGCCGAAAATAATGTCGTCTTTATTTCATAATTATATTAGTCCGACATAATTCTAAAATTTGGTTGCAATCGGTACATCCGTTTTCGATATATGACGTCACTTCCGGTTTTAACAATGGCGGCCGAAATTAATGTCGTATTGAATTCATAATTATAAGTCCTACACAATTCCAAAATTTAGTTGCAATCGGTACAGCCGTTTTCGTTATATGACGTCACTTCCGGTTTTAGAAAATGGCGGCCGAGAGCACTGCAACCTTGAATTTATAATTATTTACAATGTATGTTTACTAAATATCTATTTAAAAGTATAAAGTGGTGAATTTAGTGTCCTTTAGAATATTAATGACGTCATTTAGCATTTTTATGACGTCATTTCCGGTATAGGTAATAAGAAAACAATTAAGTTTTATCTAGTTGATACTTCATGAATGACCTTCTGAATTCAATAGCGCTAATTTCCGTCAAATCGCTCATGCCGTTTTCAATATATGACGTCACTTCCGGTTTCATTTAGTGGTTCCTGCCGCCATTTCCGGTACCGTTAATTTGTATATTCATTTATCCCAATTGATTTTTCAAATAGATTGCAAAATGAATATACAGGAGCTAGTTCAGTGGCAATCGGTACAGGCGTTTTCGATGTATGACGTCACTTCCGGTTTCAGGAATGGTGACCGAGAACACTGTGTATTGAAATTATAATGTTGTATTGTCTTTGTTACAATGTAAGATAATGATATGTGTATTTAAAGTATAATTTGATGAAATAAGCTAAATATTGCAAATGTATGACGCCACTTCCGGTTTAGAATATAAGAAAATTATATTTTAAAGTAACATACTTCGTATAGGTGACCATCTAAATCGAATGGCGCTAATTTCGTTCTAATCGGTCCAGCCGTTTTTCATATATGACGTCACTTCCGGTTTAAAAATGGCGGCACAAAAAATCACAAGAGGCAAGGTATCATCAGACGCCAAAAGTGCACATGTGGTAAAAATTTCAGATCGATCGGTTTAGCCGTTTAGGCTGTGGCCCTGTCAACAATGTTTCCTGATATCTGAATCATCATCATCATCATCATCATCATCATCAGATAGCTTTAAGAAGGGGTATAATTTCACTGTTTTCATGGCCCTCTAGCTCGCAAATGGCAAAACCTGTTGTTCCCAAATTTAGTATATGGGGTGGGTGGGCCATAGCTCGAAATTAAGACATTTCACAACAATGTGAGATTTTCCAATTTTAAGATCCAGTAGGCCGAAAATGCCATGTTGTTGCTTACAGTAAAAGTGTTTGGTCTGCTCCTCAGTTTATTAGGCATTTACGGTATGTTGAGTGAGTGTGAGTGTACAGTGCGACTTGGCTGGGTGGAGCGACCGCTCCACTAGATATTGTAATTATTTGCATGACAAACATCATTTAACTAAGTTTATAACGTGACTTTATTATACAACGAAGATAACCTCTCAAGATGAAGGATAATCCTTAAACTGTCACTTTGACGCGGATGGTTTTTACCAAAAATACTAGTAATAGCATTCCACCTTCTTGGTCGCTTCGGAGCTGACTCCAAAGAGGATGGTTCTGCCGATGCTGTTGCGATGTTTAGATTCTGTCCTCGGACTTAACACACGTTTCTATGCGCTTACATGCGCTTTACTGATGTGTTTTTCACAATTTTGTTACACACTATGAATAATGCAACACTAATTTTTGTTTCTGCATTTATTTGGAATGTAAACCAATCACAATGCCAGTTGTTATGCCTGGGGTCGACGTAAAGATGACACCTAAAGATAAAAAGAAGTCAAATAACACAGATAATTAATTAATACAAATACCTGATACAAATAATACAAATACTTAATGTTTTTTCACAATGTTTTCGTAATTTATATAAAATTGAACACTTGCCACAATTTGATAATTTTTATTAGCTCCCCTTAAAGATAAGCAATTGCTTTTGTCATTCGTTTCACTATTGAGATTTTTTTTTAAATGTATAGGTAACGGAATGTACTAATATTTACATTTAAATAAAAAAAATAAAAATTTAAATAAAAATGTTTCATTGACATTTAAAAATCAATGCCTATTACATAATGTGGTTTATCAATTACTTTTTTCATAATACCGATTAAGTCTGTCCGCAAGTTTCTTTTGTAAATTAGCTGGAATTTCTCTTGCATGGGAACCAACTGGAATGTTCCGAGAAGGATACGTGGGGAACGCATGAGGGCCGAATACAGCCCCTTGGAGACTAAACTGAAATATTTGTGTTTGACATTTAATTGCAATTAATCCTGAAGTCCTAGAGAAATACACAATAGCTTACACCCCAGATAATTTAATTGGCATTTTAATGGAAGTTGTTTCAAATTATCCATTAGTATTATTAATTAGTTATGAATAATTATTAATTAGATATGAACAGCTTTCCAAAATATGCAAACTCTTCCCATCTACTTGGTACACATTTGTGATTTCTATTTGGCATATTGTTATCAAGGCATGGTACCAGTCGGTAGAGAGAAATTCGTTTATTATCTTACTTATAGTTACCAGGGGGCTTATTCTCTAAAAAGTTATCACGTCATAAGTTATGAATCATAAAAAAGTCATAATATTAACATGGTGAGAGATAGGACAAACCTCCTTATGAATCATAACTTGGGAGTTATGACGTGATAACTTTTTCGAGAATAAACCCCCAGTTCTGTCTTTCTGTCCGTGCGGAACGCCTGCGCGCGCATCTCTGTGAGAAGGACGACGCGCGCACCCGACTGTTTAAATAAATAAATGGCCGCCTTTACTTGCCAATCATGTCTAAAATAACGTCCTCTGATTTGCCTGAATATATCAATAACTGAAACTTACCTAAATATTAATCCTTATTCCTTTGTGCTTATAAGAAATGTGTTTAACACAAAATAACTGCCCAAATCTTTACATAACATTGAAAACGGCCGAAGGCTAACACTATTTTGTATTTAAAATGGTGGACTGTCATTGCCAATCGTGTCTAAAAATACGTCTTTTGCTTTCACTAAGTAAAGAAAAAACCAAAACTTACCACAAACGCAATCCTTATCCCTTTGAGTGTGTAAAAAATCTACTAAAACACATAATAACCGTTCAAAATAGTACATTGCATAGAAAACTTTCTCACCTCAAGAGACGTCAAAATGTATTTTTTTAATTTTCCATTTTCTCTTTATTTTAGAGGGCCATGAAATCAAAGCCGATAGATTTTACACATTGGCCTCATGAAGCAATTAGCAAACGATCAAATGTATTATTTTCTTCCTACATTTAATCAACACACACGGCTCTGTAACCCTCAAACCAACTAACCGACGAAGTTTTTAAGTTGTTAGAATAATCATTTGCATTCCTTTCTTATTTATTAGAGTGGTCTGTATTGAGTCATGTATTGACAACGAATTCATGTTGCTGTTGATAAAGTTTGAAGAACCAATGTTTAAGTTTTACATTGTTAACTCAATATCTTTACCTTAATAAGAGGTAGATGGACTGAAGTCCATTTCAATTTTATTGAAGTGAGCTCAGAGAACAGTATTTTTGACTTCATCTAATCATTTGTAATGGTGACATAAGTCATTGTAGGAGAATACTTCAATGTAACGTTAAGGCCCATGCACAATTGACATAACCCGCAGCCGCAACCCGTAAGCGCAACTGCGTGAAAAGTTGAAACAATGCATACCAATGCACCCGCGCACAATCGACATACCCGCAACACGCAACCCGCAGCCGTAGCCCGTAGCCCGCAAGACTTGACCAAGATTCAACAATTTTACGTAAGCTACGTCAGGCCACGCCCACATTCTGACGGGCAGCCAATCAGAATGAGATAACAAAACCGGAAACGGAAATAGACAAATATAACACGTTAAAATCAAAGTCAAACTACCATCTACTTACAACAGCATAACCTAACCCAGCCGCCAAAACTGTGTTGTCATTATTTTTCCTAGATTTTTCGTTATTTTCTTGTTTATTTATGTCTGACGAAGAGGAAGCCGTGCCTTGCGAACAATGATGCCGTGATGTGTGCGTCGTATTTTTTCACTCTATATGCTTTGGTTTCTTTGGTCCGTAACGTCTTGGTTATGTCAATTGTGAACAGATAGTGATACGGGTTGCGTGTTGCGGTTGCGGGTTACGGGTTGCGGCTGCGGGGTATGTCAATTGTGCACGGGCCTTTATTTGTTAACATCAGTGAAACGGTACTTGATACGTAGTGCTTGATAACTTACAATTCAAAATTATGCACCGCAAAATCAAAAAAAAATACTTCCGCCCTACATCTGAGGAAAGGATATTCATATAATGAAACCGTAGGTACCATGTATTAGCATCACAAATGAAGAATAGGTCGTGGGCATCAGGCCATGGTATGGTCACGTAATTTGTATTTTTTTTACGGCGAATGTTTTTTTTTTTTAATTAGACTTAGTACGAATACTCTGGTGTAAATTTGGAAACTTATATAAAATTGTTTACCATAAATTACGATCAAATTGCTTTTCTTCGTTTCTCATTTGTTTACGTATTCTGTTACGCATTGGGTTATCAACGACGTCAAGTGTATTAATGACGCACACTCTGCTGACAAATATTGCTGTCGTTTTATATTCACGCATACCTCACTGGTGCACATTGGTCATGTTTTACATGACGGGACCCTCTAGTAAAACTAATAACAGCTGTCCAATACAAGGATGACCACTAGGATCCAGCATGCTTACAATAGTATAATTCTGATGGATACAAAATGTGCAAATATTAATTACGTTAAGACTTATTATGCAAACTAATAAGAATTATACCTATTTGTACCTATTTGATTTGTATCACTAAACAACACTACACCTACACACTGTTTGTGTAAAGTTTAAAATTCAATATTGAAACCGAGTAAGGTTTCCTTGGTAACAATAATACAATAATAAAATATCATCAGCAGTTTAACAATTCCACTATAAACAATATTTTTTCAAGTTCCAATTTTGGAAGTGATACATTGTTGCTTTTTCATTATGTTTGTTTCCAAGACAACGCAATGAACACGTCGGGGAGTGGAGGGGGGGTTATAGTAGAAGTAGTATAATAGGGTTAAAGGCGCGTCAACAGCAAGGTCATTTTGCGCACTTTAGGTTATATATTGTTGATCATCATCTTTCCCAAAGAACGTCATGATCATACAGATTGTTCCAGTCAGCTCGGAATATGTTGTTTTCAGGTCCCTCTTCGGGACTACTTTTTCTTTAATTTTCATTGATTTAACAGGTTTCCCAGTGTAGTGAAAATTTTTACTAAAAACGATGACTGGTCTTTAAAAAAAAAAAATCGAAAAACACTTGAATGAGTTTTTGGCTGTGAGACGTTTAAAATGAGCTAACGGACATGTTTTCTCGAATATGAACGGAATGTCCGCCATAAGCCAATCTGCAGGCGTATTGACGCTCTTCCGTATAGTTGCATCAACTCGGAGTCTGACAACTCTTTCAGACTCTGTAGTCTCTGTAGTGTATTTAAATGTTAAATCTTCTTGTTCATCTTCGGTTTCCCCTGAAGGAAGATCTGGTTGCAAGTCGACGCAGCCGTCTGGTCGGCGCTTGATACCAATATTGATGGACTGTCGTTGTCCTCCAGGAGTCGCTTGGCGCTGATCTTCTTCCCTCGACGCGGTGCTCAATGTCGGTAATACTTTGGGGAAGCTATTATTAAGCAATAGCTATTATGAGCTATTGTTCAAACAGTAAGCACGATATTTCATGTCTTTATGTTACTTCTACCCTGAAAATAGATATTTTTATGATGTAAGAAGTCTTCCATCGGATTGAAATTGCTTATGTTGAAAATATTTAATGTAAAGATTGTTTAAAATAATATGTTGATGCAAAAATTTAAATGTTAAATCAATTTGTGATGGTAACAAAATGTCAAAATGTATAAATTGCACAGACACTTGTGGTTTTGTTCTCGAAAAGTTGTGTAAACTCCCTGAAGCTGTCCTGAAATCACCAGCCAGCCGCGCTATGCTGAACTTGTTAGTCGGCAGTCGGAGGCTCAACGTGTCGTACGCGTGTGTGTTGCTGCGCGCTCTGTGTGTTTAACATGCATTATATATATCAATATAGCGGATGGCTTCGAACGAATGTGTGAGATGTGACTTGGCAACAATGATTGTGACGGCTTATGTCTTAGCTATTATGAAATGCGTGGGATTTATTCCGCGTTTCTAGATATTGGGAATTACGTGGGATTTATCTGCATTTCTTGCTTAATACGAGATGGTGATCCCCCTGAAATCGGGTTCCGCCGGCCCGAATCCTCACACCCCCCGGTCCGTCCCCATTCCGGCCTGGCCTTCCCACCAGTGCTGGACTCTCCCGGATCGGGCCCGTTAGGTCAACCCCCTCCCAATGTCCTCCACTTAATTCAACAAAGTTTAAAGTAAAATAATTAATGTGCGCAATATAACCTCGTCGTTGACGCGCCGTTAAACCCTAATAATCTTAATCTGGCGTGAGATTTATTCCGTCTTTCTAGCTATTGGGAATTGCGTTAGATTTATTCTGCATTTCTAGATATTGGAAATTGCGTGGGATTTATTCCGCATTTCTAGCTATTGGGAATTGCGTTTGATTTATTCCGCATTTCTATATATTGGGAATTGCGTGGTATTTATTCCGCATTTCTAGCTATTGGGAATTGCGTGGGATTTATTCCGCATTTCTAGCTATTGGGAATTGAGTGCGATTTATTCCGCATTTCTAGCTA
Organism: Leuctra nigra; assembly: GCA_934045905.1. Taxonomy (NCBI): domain Eukaryota; kingdom Metazoa; phylum Arthropoda; class Insecta; order Plecoptera; family Leuctridae; genus Leuctra; species Leuctra nigra. The sequence continues at coordinate 1,110,291 of OW203765.1, read as the reverse complement.
TTGTAAATTTCGTGAGTTGTAGCACGGGAGGAATCGTTTATGATTATTATGTTATTAATTTCTTAAGTTTTCCCCACGGGTTTGATTAAGAGTCACGTATGTTAATGAAATGTTCGGTGTAGCTGCTTGATGCATACAATTTACTCTATTAACAATACGCTCTGGTGTTGTGAGTGACAATGGCCGCGCGCTCGCGTGAGTTGTAACATAGTAGACCTATCAAATAGTTTTCGAAGTAATGTATTCTTACAAATGCATTTGTCAAGGATCGCCGGGCAGCACGATGGCCAGTCAGCTGTCCTGAGTTTCCGAGGGTATGTGGGTCCTGTGAGGTACGGCTGTTACCGCTGTTAATATGTTGGTGTTAATAAACAAGCTGTATAGAGCCACAGAACAAAACTTACTAGATATCCTGTGAAGAAAACTTCTGCTTCATTGTTTAAACTTATCACCACCTGCTCGATCGTCCCTGTTCCCTGCCTGGCAACTCAGTGCTATTCAATGAAATTGACAAATGGCCGCCGTCAAGACAGTGTGTATTGCTCAGCGCTACAATTGCTTTTAGATGGAACTAATTAACTCACCTGAATTTTTGTGTACCACCATTTTATTATTTCCTTCTAGTTTACATTTTCAATTACACGCAGTAAAATGTCTTACTGAACTAACTGTCTCTTCCACACACATCGTGCTACTTAAGAATAATTATTTGTAGTTAATTTAAGAGTTTTATATGCTGATTATTAGGAATTAACTGATAAATAATGCTTCGGCAATGAACGCACTTCAAAAAAAAAATCATTGCCCAATGGGTCATACCAATACCAAATGTCCCATCCATGGACTTTGACCGGGAGCATGCGCATTAAACATTGGGCATGCGTATTGACACTTGTGAGTCCAGCAGATACATCTGTTGACGAATTTATAAACTACAAGTAATTTTTTAATTCAAGGGGGCATGGCAGCCAAGAATTGCTCCCTTGCCAGCTCCGATTGGATTTCAACAGCAGCGGCGCCCGCACCTGCTGGCTCAGCAGAGCGCCCACGCCCACGGCCGCGTCCTTGCCCGCGGCTGCGGCCGCCCAGGGCATACTCCAGTAGCAAGGGCTGATCAGGAGTAGAAAATACATAAATTAATAGTTTGCATATATCAGTAGCTCTGGGTTTGAAATAAACCGTACATTGTTAAATTAAAGGTTGGTGGTGGTGAGGGTGGCATGGAAGAGATATTTTTGGGATATAGTTTTAATAGAGACTTTCGAAAAATGTGACTCAAGTGCGACAATGGCGACAAGGGCGTGAGGCGAAGCAAAATTGGTATTAAGAATTTTGGAGTTTTCTTAATGAAATCACCTGATTTATGAACGGCTTTTACCGATGGTCTTCAAATTTTCACAGATTATAGATAACGAGTAAATTTGTGTTCTCATGGTAGATAATGTTTGATTTTTTGTTCAGTTTTTTCGCGCCGGGGGCGCAAATAGATCCTAAAACTACTCCAGTGTGACCCCTCGCAACGGGAGTAAAAACATTTTTCGTGAAATACAATACTATCTGGTGAAGCTCCAAGGTATGGTAATTTGGGATTAACACAAAACCCCACAGGGAAGTCGAACATCCGACTAACGTAACACATTTTGTAATTCTCGACAGCTTTCTGTTCTTTAGAGAGTCCCAACTTCATGAAGTCACTTTGGTACTTGGAACCGTTGTTGAAAATACGTTGCACAAACTTGTCCTCACTCAGAAACTCGTCCTCGCCTACAGCTACTTCTATCAATTTATCAGAACCATTGAGATCGGGGTTTAACGGTCGGGGGTTAACTTCTGAGTTTAACGTCTTGATTTTAGTTATTTCTACATACAGAAAGGTTATTTCATTGCTGAGGTTATTTATTGTTTCCTTTAGCAGATTTACCCTTCCTTCGTATTCTGTTTCCCAGAAGCATCGGTCAACATAATGAGAAGTCCACTTTTCTTCCATATTCTTCAAATCTGTGTTCATCATATCCTCCTCCTTCTTGTAGTCTTCCACAAGATCATCATGGACAGCTTCTCCTTTCTCACTATCATGACTATCCTTATCCCGGATGTTCTTCTCTTCAACATTAGCTTTAGCTTCTATTCATTTTTCATCCAATCCATAGAAGCCTCCAGGTTTATCAATTCTCACATTCATGTGATAGAACATCTTTGCAATTTCTTTATTGACTTTAGGTTGCACACCTATGCTCATCTTTTTGCAGTGCAGCTTTCCCGTCATATTCCTCCTACTTCTTATTTTCTTTAAAGGCTTACAAACTTTCCTAACCTTACTTTCTGCATTGTCACTGCTGACTCTGGTCATGGTTTTGCCGGCTATTACTTCTCCACTTTCTTCATCACTCCCACTTAATTCAATTGAGAGGGCTGCGACTACTTCACTTCCGGTTGAATTTATAGGGGGCTGCGAGTGCTTTGTTACTCCTTCACTTCCGGCAGCATCTCTAACCTCACATATACATCGCGAACAGACTAGCGTACTTACTTTTACTGATAAATATTGTTTTCTTAAACATAAATTTGCCCCCCGACGGCTGCCACCTTATCGCGGTGGTGGGGTTTGTGTTGGCCAACGATCCATTGCAGCTACGCCGGCGAGCATATGCTCATGTGTAAGGGCTACCCATGCCGGACAGGTCAGTGGTGACGCCCAGACAAAGAGCAGCCAGGGTCGACCTATCCATGCCCTCCCTTGAATTTGCGGTCCCCTCGGGCCGGCTTTCCCCCTCGAGATGGTGATCCCCCTGAAATCGGGTTCCGCCGGCCCGAATCCTCGCACCTCCCGGTCCGTCCCCATTCCGGCCTGGCCTTCCCACTAGTGCTGGACTTCGCCGGATGCGAGAATTTTTCTGGCAAAGACTTCGTAAATGGGACGCAAATTGACTGTGACAAAAACTCTAATAACTTACTTATTTATACAAATAGAACTCTGATTTAGAAGAGTAGTATACATACTGTGTTCTGACAGCTAGTACATCAGTTAAATGAAGGATATATTAATAGTAAATATGCCCTATTTCAAGTATAAAAAACTAAAAAAATTTACTCTAGAGAGTTTTCACGACCCCAATTTCATCTCAGAATTATCGTGAATGACATTTTGAAACATAATCTAGTTGGATCAACCATTTATTTCACTTAAAAAATTTAAAAAATTGAATTGTATAAAAAAAAAAGTCTTTGCCAGAAAAATTCTCGCCCCCCCCGGATCGGGCCCGTTAGGTCAACCCCTCCCTATGTCCTCCATTTATATCAACAAAAAAATGTGTAATAATTAATGTGCGCAACCTCTTCGTTGACGCGCCGTTAAAATATAATAGCCAGCAAAGTTATTTTTGTCTACAGCAATGAATTGTAGTTACCTCTGTACAGCCATGTTCCATTCGACCTTCATATCCCTACAGACCATCATCATACGGCTGGATGATGCGAGTAGCGTTCGGGAACAGGGCATAGAGGATGATGCCGTGCTGTTCGCAGTACTCGCTAACATCGAGGTTAACATGTGACCTGTGTCCGTCGATGACAAGCAATACTGGAAGTTTGATGTGGCTCTCCACTAGCCATGAGTGGAAAGCTTGGCAAAATTCAAGAAATACATCGCCACGCATCCACCCCGAATCTGACTTTGCTGCGAAGAATCCGGGCGGCATCCCTTCAGTAATTGGTTGCGGGATTATCTTATATGTATACACAATCATTGTCGGCATTGAACGTGCCCAGCCCCGACAAGTTTTCTTTTTCTTTGGCAATTGTCATGGAGACGGCATGGTCTTTAGCGTGGCTGAGGTATTTGCCCGATACCGTATGAAGCATACATGATGTTTCATCACAATTGAACACTCGGCTGGCGTCGTCAAGGATCTCGAGTGAGTCTGTGTCCTTGAGAAATCTATAGAGTCTGGTAAACCAACCTCTCAGACGCACTTCTGAAACCGCAGCCGAAAGAGTCTTGCTGAAGGACTCTGGCTTTTTCTCACGTATTTCTGAGTGACTCTTAAAAAACCCTTCCAGCCAGTGGCGGCCTGGCATATCATCTTTGAAAGGAGTCGGGCGTTTATCATCCTTTACAATCTTCTGGACAACTTTGATGAGGTCTTCCCTTTTTAAGGGAGACCCTCTCTTCGCCATTTCAGTTATGTATAAGGAGAGGCGTGCCTCTTCACTCTTATTTAAGTATGGACTGGGACCAGGTATTGCTTCCACTGGCGTTCGCCCTGCCAGCTTATCTAGCAGGGTAGTTCGGGGAATGCCATAAGTTCTAGATACCTGCCGCTGGGTTACCTCAGAGTCAATGGCTTTGAGGGCGGCCTCCATGTCGGCAGCAGTTTAAGTTCTACCCGCCTTGGAGTAACGCTTCACCTTCACCTTAGACATTCTACCTATACCTACGCATTACGTAATTATGTACATGTGTAATTATTTACTGTATTATGTAACAGATAAAATATATAAAAAGAACACTGATGGACTGCATCCTTGACGAGTGGGTTGACGAGCCCACCACTAGTCAAGGATGACAAGGATGTCAAGGATGGGGCCAACTCACGTTACGAGTTGGTCCCAACTAAGAGCGTTCATGATCGACTTGACCCGTGCCCTCTCAACAATTCGCTGTCCCCCCTGAAATCGGGTCCCATCGGCCTAAACCATCCCTCTCCCCGTTCCCGTTCTGGACTGGCTTTCCCACCAGTTTCGGACTCCCCTGGATCGGGTCCGTTAGGTCGAACACTCCCCATGACCTCCCTTGATTGATTTTGGAACGAAACTATTACGTAAAGTGCGGTTTATAACCACGTCGTTGACGCGCCTTTAAGCAATACTAACTAAATATCTAACTATATAAAAAGAAAAACGGCGGCTTGCCAAATAAGTGAAAAGGAGACGCTCGCTTCGTAGGTGCCAACTAGCCCCACTAGTGTGGGCTAGTCCAGCGCCCACGCAACGACGCTCGTAGCCGCCTCCGGTAGTGTTATTGACGCGTTTGCCGCCGTTCAGTTTGGAGACGAGGCCCATCAACCGTTCCGCTTGGTTTGTGGTGTAATTCATCTTTGAGCTATGTGCTTTGGTGACGAGGGAGGCAGCCAGTCATGTCATCTAAAACATAGTGGGTATTTTTTACTAATTATGCAAACATTGTAATGGCCGGTTCGCATGGCATCGACAAAGTTCCGCAATTAAATTTACAATGATTGTGAAAACCAATTTCACAATTTTCACAATTGCTATTGTGAAACCGCAATGGCAATATAAATTTATTGTCACAATTAATGTAGTAGTAGGTAGTTATATTATTCAAAATATCAAAGCTCTTCCATAGACTTACCTCTTTCCACACTTTTGTGTGCAGGATTGATGCGACGTGATTTGACTCTCCTGTGCCTTTCCGAGAGCAAAAGCGATCGGAGCAATTAGAATGTTCTCCCAGTACATGAAACCCATAAAAAAACACTCCGTGTAAAAAAACAGCCAAGTCTCTTCAACTAAAAAAAAAAAATATGAAATCTAAAAATTCTGCACTGAAACGTAGTGATATCAAAAAATGAGCCAAGTCAAAACTTTATTTGAAAATTAAAAAATACTTGGCGCATCGTGTATATAAATAGCTTAGAAGTATAGGCTAGATATAAATACATATACTTATAGTACCTATACCTACAATGCCCTAAAAAAACGATGCGCCAAGTATTTTTTAATTTTCAAATAAAGTTTTGACTTGGCTCATTTTTTGATATCACTACGTTTCAGTGCAGAATTTTTAGATTTCATAATTTTTTTTTTAGTTGAAGAGACTTGGCTGTTTTTTTACACGGAGTGTTTTTTATGGGGATATCACTTATTTTTTTAGTTTATTTACACAATTTGTAAAACTTATTAGGGCAACAATGGCTAATTCCTTTAAAAAAATACGCCATTTCCGAATTAGTTACTAAAAAAATATTGTTTGGAGCTAAATTTAAACTGAAAGTGATATGCCATGAAGAATTACGAAAGCATCGTTCCGATAGGTCCAGCCGTTTTCGAGATATGGCATCACTTCCGGTTTTCAAAATGGCGGCTGAAAGCTCTTACACATTGTAGGTATTAATATGTATATAAATACTAATATTTCATTATAAGCCTTCTGAATATATAGTTGGTTTTTATATAAAGGGAAGTGAATTTAAGCAGATTTCGCTAAACTATGACGTCATTTCCGGTTTCAGTAATTAGAAAACTTTAATTTAACTATTGTTATTTCATAAAGAGGACCGTCTGAATCGATTGGCGCAAATTTCGTTCCGATCGGTTAAGCCGTTTTTGAGATATGACGTCACTTCCGGTTTCAAAATGGCGACTACCGGTTTGATTTATAAAAAGGCACCTCAGACGCCAAAAGTGCACATGTGGTAAAAATTTCAGATCGATCGGCTAAGCCGTTTAGGCTGTGGCGGTGATAGCGGTGTTTCCTGATATCATCATCAGATATGTTTTAAAAGGGGTGTAATTTCACTGTTTTCACGGCCCTCTAGCACGCAAATGGCATAACCTATTGTTCCCAAATTTAGTATATGGAGTGGGGTGGGCCATAGCTCGAAATTAAGATATTTCACAACAATGTGAGATTTTCCAATTTTATGATCCAGTAGGCCGAAAATGCCATGTTGTTGCTTACAGTAAAAGTGTTTGGTCTGCTCCTCGGTTTATTAGGCATTTACGGTATGTTGAGTGACTGTGAGTGTACGGTACGACTTGGCTGGGTGGAGCGACCGCTCCACTAGATGGCCCGTTTTTTAGGTCTGCTTTCAACTGGTTGACATTGCCATCACAGTACCGAATGGCTGCACGGGCTCCATCTCCCAGCCGTTCAATCGCAGGCTTCAATATCTGTCTGGCCTCTAATTCATATAAATGAGTTGTTGACAAGATTTTATAGATGTTCTGTTTGTAGCATCTAACTACGTGGTTGGCGCACTCGTGTTTCTCTACGTAGCGTCCGTAGCCTTTCACGTGCGTCTTGGTTCTGCTGATGACGCTGCTGTCGCCGTCGCCAACCACGTAGCGATATATCAGGCCATGTTGTTCAATGCTTGCATTGAAACCCTCGACAATTCCAATTTGCTCCATTGAGCTTGACGATCCTCGATAGTTTAGATAGCATTTATGTTTAGATGCGGTGACTACCGCACCTAAACATAACGTTCATAATCGTTCGGAATGTTCATAATCGCCATCAACTCGTCCAACTGTTGCCGCCCATTGTCTGTTGCGAGCGTTCCCCAGACGGCTGCATCGTTGAAAGTTTCGACATCGTCTGGAGATTGCGTCTTCAAGCGGAATTCGTCATCGCATTGTTCGCATTTATAGACGAGAGTGGAGACCATCCCAGTCCTGACCTCGCGCACGTATTCGAATTTTCCATATGTACACGTTCTTTTGTGCATTTCCGTGATTTCTATTTGTTTCAAAAAATAGTCCAAATTTACAATCCTATTTCCGGCCGACTTCGCCGACTGCCTCACCTTCTCTACCGGAGTACTCTCAACAATAAGAGGCGGCAGCGGCTCATCACAAGGGGTGTCAGGAATGTCAATCCAGTCATCAGCGATTTCATCGTGTCCAACTATTAGTCTGCAACAATAATGTTTCACACTATATACATAATAGTTCGTAAAAATAGTCATCTAGGTAACAGAGAATAATATTACTCTGGAAACTCTGGAATAAAATTACCAATTAGAGGTTTAGGTGATTTATTTTTAGGATGTTTCAGAAAAAAACTACTGTCCAATGTCCATCTATTAATCTGGAACAATTGAATCGGGTGAATGAATGCACCATGAATTTATCACCATGCAAAATTTGTGCTTCAATATTAAAATTTCTGAACATTTTAATATTCGACCAATTGAAAGATATTGTCTGCAAACCCCAGAGGGTGTCCGTAAATGTGCGGTGCGACCTGCGTACCGTCAGTAACAGGAAAAAGCATGGGTCCTGCATAAAGAGCCAAAAGGAGACGCTAGATCTATTCGCTCACTCAATAAAGATCTTGAACAAAATTTTCTTGACGAAAAGAACTGATAAGTATGGGGCCGATAAGTTACATCAACACGAAATAAAAATGTCAGGGGGTAAACACTAAATAATTTTAGGCTTGGAAGCTTGCCAATCCAATGAGGTGTGTTTATGGGGGGGGGGGGGGGGGGGGTCGTGTTGGTCTTCTGCCGTTGGGTCTTCACCTTTTTAACCTGAAAAGAAAAATTTCAAAGAATAAAGTCAAATACAAAGAAATACAAATGAAGACAAATTATTTACAAATAATGATATTAAACACATAAGGAGAATAGGTAATGCCCATACAAAATTGAGTTAAAAATTGCAGTATTATAGTTATGAAAATCAGTCTTACTTGACATTCTTATTCTTTTTCTTTGAAGTTTTTGTTTTTTTTCAGAGCCGGTTCCTTCCGCTTCTCCTCAGCTTTTTTCATCTTTGCCTCAAGAGCGCGCGCCTTCCTTTCCCTGGCTTCTTGCAGCGCAGCGAGGATGTAAGGAGGGTCAACGATGTCGCTCTCTTCGTCTCTTCTTGTGTATTGGGGGTTGACAATCTCTGGCAGCAGGCAATCATTGTAGAACCTAGCAGGGAAAACTTATTAAGTTACATCTGACAGAATACATAATTACTAATGACAGCACAATATTATATAACCGTTTCAAAAATATGTCTTCAACAACATCCAAAATCCACTTACCGGAAGTGTGTTATAATTAAAAAAAAAAAGAAAAGATTATTGCAACTCAATTCATGTGTACCTAACACATCAGATACTCGATTATTTGAAAATATGAAAATATTTTCAACTAATGAATTTTGGTGGATTTTGGATATGTTGTAGAGAGGATGTTTCTCAGTCATTCATTATAACTGAACCTCTCTTGGAAAAATTGAAGGAACCTGCAACTTTTTTCAAGTAATTACTGGACTGACAAGGAAAGCAAACCAGTGAAAGATAAATAATAGTTGGCTTCATTAATGTGAAATCAATTGAAATTATCTGCGGAGAGAGTCAACCATTTTGATGTTCCAAAAGTCGTCATCCTTCTTAATAATTTCGTATGTTAGCCAATTGGATGTCCAGATCACGAAATAGCAGTAATTGCGTTTAGTTTAGTGTAATTGCCCTTGCACTTGATAATAATAGTTGGAGTTAGCTTTAAGAAGCAGCTTTCCTTCAACTAGATCGCAGAACTTTAGCTAGAAGAATGAGCAGATAATAATTAATTAATACTCATAGTATTCATTGTTTCATTGTTAGTATTTTATTGTTCATGCATGAAGTCTCGTTCATACATTTGAATATAGAAGTAAATGTAAGTAGATCTGACAGTGATGCATGATAATTACCTTGTCATTGGCAACGGCATCCTCCGGACTCTCACTTTTGTCTGCCGAGAGTGGGCACTTAACCTACCTGATGGCGTCGTCCCCCACCAAGGCATCTATAACAATGAATTGACAGTCTGAACTCGTTTGTTAAATAAAAGTGTCAAGTAAGAGTGCATTGGAATAGTGGAATTACTGTAAGTTCCGGCACAAATGTTGTAGTGAAAAGCTGCTGTTACGAATATATCCATTTCACAATTATGTAATATTTCATGTAACATCTGTTCTGAAGACCAATGAACATAATATTGTGTTTTTTGACAGGAGTAAAATTCTGTTCCTACCTGGGCTGGCACCGAGATACGGATGCTCAGCATCAGCAAACAATCCGCAACTTTCAGAATCGATGCCATGGTCTTCGCGCATCTGCTTCTTGGCTTCGGGCTCCTTTGCGTTGCCGTGGTCCGTGGCCGTGTTCTGGAAGGAGCCGTATTGGAGGGAGTAGACGAGCTTGCGGCAAGATGTTGTCGGCCTCATCTTGCATACGCGTCCGAAATTCGACGCCGTCAACATCCCCTTCCGAGCTGTCAGCTACGCGTGACTAGCCGCCTGGAGCACTGTTTCTGCGCTGTAGCTCGTCTCGCTGCTCCTGAGTCCAAGCGAGAGTTGCTACATGGCCCTCTTTGAGAACAGCACGCTCCTCTGGAGGTATCTGGTCCAGGGGGTCGAGGCCGTAGTCCTCATCCGCTCCTTGTCGAACCCTGGGACGCTTCGCGGGAGGACCGGTTGCTGGGAATTCGAGGCAACGCTTAGCCCGGCGCTCTGGGTCCTTCGCGTTCTGCTCAGCGAACTGCTGGACGACTTTTCCTTGAATAATTAACATACTCATAAGATTGTTTCCTAACTTTGATTAATTATAATTCGCCACGTTCAGGTGTTTGATTCCTTTTACATGGACTGTGGTCGCTCATCATGGTCTTGTGCACTGCCGTAAAGAAACCTCCAACCTTGTTGAACGCTACAACAGCTCCAGAGCAACGAGTTTGATATTGGCCACGGAGAGCGTAATTAATACCCTTTCCTCCAACAAACTTGTTGATGAAGCTGTTGTATTGTTCAGTCAGGTTGTTGTTCTGAGCGTGAATTTGGCTGGAGACATGGCGTGACACGCTGTTGCGGACGATCCTCATGATCTCCTGCATCACGCCACATCCTACCAGGGCCGGGACATTGTTCATATCCCCGGGCTTGGGATTTCCAGTACAGAAATAGTCAGCACAGGCCAAAGAGGTGGTAGGGCCCGTTCTCGATGTCGTGCTTGAGGCTCATTATACGAGCCTCAAGCGGCAACGGTTTGCCCTCACTATTCACCTCGGTAGCGCGGTACTTGATGACACTTCCCGCAGCCACGTGGAACTTCTGGCCCCTATCCTTGAAGAGTCGCCGGGCTTCAATGGGGTGTGCGGTGTTCTTGGCCAGGGCGCTCAGCTTGGTGGGGTAGTTCCTGAGCACGTGGGTTTTACACTCAACCTTCTCAACAAGGAGGCCGGGACCGTAGGGTTTCCTCTCCAAGAGCCTCTTAGTGACGCTGCTGTCTCCGTCACCTGTAGAAATCAACTGTCTTAACCATATTGTATATATAACGCATATTTACTAGCATGTTTATAGTGTGTATAGTCACCAATGAGCTTGTTAAACTTAAGCCCCAGCATCTCCTTGCTCTTGCAGAAGCCCTCGGTCACGATGTCGGCCTCCATGCTCGTCGCTGTCTTGTTCCAGTTGAGGAAACACACGTGCTCAGGAACATCCTGCTTCCTCCTCTTATGGAAAGAACAGTACACACAATACCGGTTCCTCACGCCCATGAACAGTACCATCCCGGTATTGAAGCTCACGATGGATGCCTTTAACAATGACATGAATCAGCCACAACACTCCGATAACAAGCGTGTAACGATTTTATACATGCTCCGATAAGCTCAAATAGCAAAAATGAGCGAATTGGGAATTAGTAAGATACTCACCACGCCAGAGAGGGAGTCATATTTAGTCTTACAACTACGCCTGCACCAAGCTCCGTCGGCCACCACGGTACACAGAGGCTTATTGTCTATGGGGTCGACGTTGCCGAGTTCAATGGTGATTTCCCTCTTCTCCTTGGCAGCTTCCATCATCGAGGCCATGGCAGCATCATCGATGGCTTTAAAGGGCTTCATGTAGGTGTTATTGGCCATGCAGTGAACGTCAATTCCCGCTGAGAACTCGTTCAGCTGGGAGAAGCCGCCGCCTGTCGCGATGATGCTGGTGACTGCGGCGTCGTTCAGCTGCATGTACGTCTCCTTGGTCGTTATCTTCGTCGTTTTGTTGCACATTCTGCACTTGAATGTGAGCGTCGACTGGAACCCATCAACCAACTCATTGACTAGAAATCTTGGGCGTTTCGAAGTCGACTTCGGACTTGGTAACCTTGGGCTTTACCGATCGTGCGACCTGCGTCACCTCGACCGAAGAAGTCGAAGAGGATGACGACGTTTTATAGTCCAGGTCCTCATCATAATTGTCGCTGTTGTCGTAGTTTTGTCCCGCCGAGTCCTTAAAACTCACAGAGAGCGCATCAACGGGCGAGGGCGCCGTGACGGACGATGGCGCGGGTGGCAGACGGACGATGGCGCGGGTGGCAGACGGACGATGGCGCGGGTGGCAGACGGACGATGGCGCGGGTGGCAGACGGACGATGGCGCGGGTGGCAGACGGACGATGGCGCGGGTGGCAGACGGACGATGGCGCGGGCGGCAGACGGACGATGGCGAGGGCGCCGTGACGGACGATGGCGCGGGTGGCAGACGGACGATGGCGCGGGCGGCAGACGGACGATGGCGCGGGTGGCAGACGGACGATGGCGTATTTAAGTCCTGGTTGGAATTTAATTGATGTAAATCATACCATTGTGACGCTATACCCGCCGAACAATTTGATCGAAGAAAAACTGTAACTTGAATATCGTCAGTAACAAAAAAAAACAAATAAAACAGAGGTCCGTGCCAAAAGAGCCAAAACGAGACGCTCGTATCGCTCGCTCAATAATCAATAAAACATTAACCAATTCACTAATGAACTGCATATGGAACTGCATTGAACATGTATTTTCACATCAAACTCTATGCTGTCTAAATCTTAAGGGGGAAAGAGCGTAACCCCTACTTCGATAGAATTCGCTGTTACTTTGCATTCTTATAGACAATTTCATTCTACACCAGAATATGGCCCCCAAAAACTAGCATCGTGAACTAGTTTTTGAGATAAACCCATATGTCTCTCAATGTTAGCTTATGGCAGCAAAGAAAAATCGTGCAATTTTCACGCTTAAATGAAGATCTAATTTTTTTGTGTCGATAGATTTCAACAAAAAACTTTTTTTCTAGTAGACATATGGATATATTATCAGGAAAAAAATATAAAACGATACCATCCTGAACTATTTTAAAAGTTAGACAGCAAAAACTAAATCAATTTCCTATACCTCCTGTGTTAAAAATTTCCTCATCTTCTGAAGGCATCAAATTGAAAACTCAATATAAGTCATGGGTTGCAAGTTACATGACATTTTATGAATCCTTCATGCTTAAATATACCGGGTGGCGCAAAAAAAAAATCCCCCTGATTGAGAGGTCACTATATCGAAACTATTATAGATAGGATTCTGAAATTTGTACACATATTAGAAAACATACCAAAATTTTATATCTGCAAGTTTCAAAAACATTACTATTGTAGGAACAAATTTTCAGCCATTCAAATTTGGTTGTCAAAAAATTGATTAAACCGAGCTCAAATAGCGCGCGTCGAGAAAAGCTGTTTCTTCAAAACTTCGTACGATATCAAGCTGAAAATTTCAAATTATATTCAAACTAGATTAAGATCGATTGTGTAAAAATTTCAATCAATTTGAATGAAAGGAACAAAAATTATGGAATCTTGAAGTTGAGCTTGAAAACAGAATAGTGGGAAAAGAATCACATTTATAACGTGTGTAATAAAAGTTTAGAAATAATCTTCGTTTTCTGATTTTACGCTCAACTTCAAGATACCATAAATTTCGTTCCATTCATTAAAATTGACTAAAATTTTTACACAATCGATCTTAGTATATTTTCAATGTAATTTGAAATTTTCAGCTTGATATCGTAAGTAGTTTAGAAGAAACAGCGTCCCGGCCATTGGAAATTTTCTCGACGCGCGCTATTTGAGCTACGTTTAATCAATTTTTTGACAACCAAATTTGATCGTCTGTAACTTTTTTCCTACAATAGTAATGTTTTTTAAACTTGCACATATTAAATTTTGGTATGTTTTCTAATATGTGTACAAATTTCAGAATCCTATCTGTAATAGTTTCGATATAGTGACCTCTCAATCAGGGGGATTTTTTTTGCGCCACCCGGTAGTTGAAATATTGGAAAAGTTTATAAAAATATTGCTAATTTCAGTAAAAAAATATTTTCGGGGTGTGGCATTCGATGTCCCCAACTTAAGCAACGCTATTTATCTCTAAATTTACTAAGTTTACTAGGAATCATTATATAACAAATGACAATGTGCCATTGATACAGTTCATTTACTTGCGACATTGCCTCCTGCTTTTCAGCTCGAAACCATGACTCGGACGAAACTTAAAGCAAGTGTAGTCAAGTGCCTTGAACTTGCTGATCTCATCAATAACGTAATTACAGGTTGCTTCGGTCTGTACATCATTGCTGGGTAGATCAACGCATAACTAAACCTTCCTTTCCAGAGGCCCACGGCGTAGTTCCCTTTGCTTCGGCATGGTGCAATGCTCCATCGGCAAAGCTTTCGGTAGTTTACGTACTGCACTCTTTTCCTTCTCCTTTTATTTAACACATACAACTTTTAAAAAAATATGGAAATTTGTGTGATGAAATTGATAACTGAGTAATATTGCGTGGGCATTCTGCAAAAATTCACTTACTCCATTTTCATAGTTTTGAGATAATTGAGCGAGCGTAGCGAGCGTCACCACGGTACTATTATGGCACTTTCTCTGTGTGTTTTTTATTTTTATTTTTTTTGTCCGCACAGCCCAGGTTAAACCGCACATTCAATCGATCTGAAACTTTGCACATATTATGCTAACGTAATCTATGCGGTCCCTGGGATCGTTTTTGAACGGGCTACTGTGATTGGTTCAAGTTAAAAAAAAATCTTTCGATTGGTTGCTCCGATCAATTTGAAATTTATCAAAGTCATTGCAACCAACATTGTACCCAATCATACAAAGTTTCAGCCAAATCCTCCCATTGGTTAAAAATTTAAAAAATCTTTCATAAGATTTTTGAAATTTAAACTAGAACCGATTGAGCGATCAACTTAAAACTTCGCGTGGTCATTGGTACCAACATTATCTGTATTTGTGACAATATTCAGACTTATCTGTGTTTAAATCCAAAAGTTATTGACATTTTACGGACATTTTGCGTGTTGGCTGTCAAATTACTCAAAAATGTTGATCACGGCTACTCGTTATAGTTCCAAGGTAGTTAGATCAACTTTTAAACGTATGAAACTGATATGACCGTTCTACAGATCGTCTAATATTGTGTAAGTACACACACTTTTATCATATGAGTGGTCCCAGGTATATTTTTTTTAAATGGAACCTTTGAGTTTTGAATATTAACAAGGAACATTTTAATCATAAAGGTTCAATCGATCAACTTTAACCTTTGCATGGTTATTGGGACTAATAGTTCAGGAATATTTGGAGATTTTTATACCTACAAGTCTGACGAATTTCAAGAATTATTGGCTTTTAATGATATTTTCGATAGACATAATTTCGGTTCGAGGTGTTGCGCGTGTCCGTGCTCGCTCATCAACGCGTTACACAGAGCGTTTTCCTAGTTAATTTTTAAACTTGACCTAGTCTGGAAAAGAAGCTGTTCTACTTATATCTCACAACTCACCAAATTTAAATGCAGCAGGGTATTGTTTACTAGCAACAATTAAAAAAAATGTTTTGCCACGAAATTTTATTTTGTTGGATTACTTGTTGGTATTTGGTACTTAATTAGTTTTTGCAGTAAATTATTGTGCCAAACTGGATTTCATTATTTATTTTATTAATATTACAATTACATTAATAATGATTTGAACAATTGTTTCTTCAGCTCTTTTCTACTTGGCATTCTCATCTTCATCGACAATCTCCTTATCGTCGCTGCTATCTTCGACATCGGTCTCCGGGAGCGTATCCTGGATGTCATCGGCCATCGGCCTATACAGGTGGAACTCTTCGGGAATGGCTCCTTGAGTACATAACTGCAGCAGATTTCTCTTCTTGATCTTGCTTTTGCTACCTCACACCCACACACCCACCCAGATTGCATGGTTTGCGAATGGTTAGTGTAAACGCCCTGCTTGCATTATGTATGATACGTCGATTTTCACCCGTCTTACATCGTCCGTCTGACCCGGTAGAGACCAGCCAAGCGTGAAGGGATGAAGGAGCGAAATGTGGGGATTGTTGGCTTGTTCAAGATCATTGGATCAACATTCTTCTAGGAAGGCTTAAATCATATCAAATCAGTTTATTGATGGGTGTCCAACTAAATATGTCGAATACTCAATCGACAGTAGATTTGCGTCATTGTCGCCTTGGCTGTTGGTGTTGGCGCTAAGGCCTGATTGAATATTTAATGGACTGTATATGAATAAGATAGTAGATCCAAATAAAAAACTCACCCTCCAGAGCAGCGGTAGATAAGCCTGAAGATGATGACGTCATGCGGTGCGGTAATAAGGATGCTAATCTATCTAAACTAAACTAAAGAGAATTAAGGAAATATATGATGATAAGGATAATGATGCACTTCGAAAATTGGGCACAGAAGATCCACGAAAATAAACTTAGAATTAGAAAACTTCAACGTCGTCTACTTGATGAGATTGTGAGTTGAAGAGTCGACTGTCCTCGACTGATGCGCTGGACGAAGTGGAGCCTGACAAGGTCAGATTGATAAGGGATGATATGACCTGACAGGGGTACCAAATTAATAAACTAGCGACATGCCGGAAATGAAGCAGATATGGCGCGAACAGTTGGTGTTTGACGTTCTCGCTGGCTTCGTGATGTGCATCCAAATGACGAGCTGAATGATGCGACGCACGCGTTGCGCTGACGGATTCCTGTCGAATCCACCTCGACCGCGAACAACGGAGAAAAAGCACTCATAGGGGATATTGGTTCAACCGGGATGTCGGAAGGAAGAGCGATCCTTCTGACTGCATGTCTTTCCACAAGTCGAGGACGGCGACAATCGTGTTACACTGTCGTATTTTGTGCGCAATTGAGCTTTCCACGAGTCGATGAACGAGACAGCAAACTGAAGAGTTTCCCGGGCAATTCTGTTCTTGTGGGCGATGGCGCAATTGTACGGATTTGGCACGTCGTACAATGAACTGTTCAATGCGTCGAAGATGTTGTTTAGTTTTAAGATGAACTTCGCGGTCTGTTCTGCTGTCCAGGTTTTGAGTTGTTTCGTCTCGATCAACGTTTTGATTAGAGCCGCCACAGAATTCGGAAAAACTTGGACACACAACTTTACATTCATTCGGTCGAACTTGCTTGGAAAAATATGTCTTCTACCGAGTTTCTACTCACTACTGTGGAATTTGAATGGAATAAGGAATTAGATTATGATTAAATACTCGGATGATTGATGATTAAATAAGCACACTTTATTTGTAACTAATGTGGTTCACTGGTAAAGAAGGAAGTTGCTGTCCAGTGCCTTCTATATTCCTAAATTCCCCAATCCTAGTTTCCGGTCTGGTGGCGGGATAATTCAAAACATGACAACTACTACTTTACTGAGCCTTTGTACTGTGCCTTTGTACTCCTTCCATAGGCGTCCCTTGAATTGAGAATATCAAAGAGGCGATCAATGATGCGGATGAAGCTCCCAAGAAGCGTGCGAGCTTCAGATCAGAGCAGCAGAACTCTATCGTGTCTGCCACATTTGCACTGAGAGACTGAGCTGCTAGGTTCACCTTCATCTTTTGTGTGTAAAACCAGGGACCCTTTATAAATAAATGTTCCGGTTCCACAATTTTACTTTATCAAGGTTCGGGTTCCGGTTCCGGTTCTTAAACAAACAATCTTAAAGGTTCGGTTCCGGTTCCGGTTCCTGCAAAAAGGTTCCGGGTTCCGGTTCCGGTTCTCAAATTTTAAATCAAACTAGATAATAACACTTCAGTATTATGTCAAATTTAATGGAATTTTTGAATTTGGATTTTGTCATATGACTGAAGCACTGGTGTAGTGTCTGTAATATGCGTACAGAAGTCACAGGATGGTACGCAGACTAAATCTCAGAGTCAGAAGAGACAATGGCGGCAATTTTTTTCCATAAGACGGCGTAAACATTAATTTTGCCAGAGCTATCATATTCATAATTGTCAGCAAAGCAGTTCTCATCGCAAAAAAATTGAAAACTCGAGCACCAT